>OZ024904.1:3734257-4059257 GCA_964017125.1 Flabesymbios commensalis | reverse complement strand
CCAGGTACTTATTTACACCACAATTCTAAACTAATCGACTTTATATTTGGACACATAGATCGCTAGGCTCTATTATATGATATCGCGCTTTGTTTTTTCACATGACCGTGGATACAGAGGAATAATGGTTAGAAAATTAAAACTTTAAAGGTGTGGTCAACTGTCAAAATTCGCGGGATAAGGGTCCCCCAGAAGGCAGTAGTGCCCGTGGGTAGGCCAAAGCCCTATTCCATAATAATATTAAATATGCGTTTCATACCCAAAGCCTCATTAAGAGCAAGTTCTCAAATCACAGCAAGTTCATATATACTTGAGCGACATCAAGAATCTTGGCGACATCTATGAGTTTTTAATTCAAAGCTCTTTGCCCTTACCCCTACTTGGTCGCTGGCTTGCAAACAAACTGACTGTATTACTGCGGGGATGTTGAAACTGCTTGACCCAAGCTTGTATTGACATGCCCAGTAAACACAAAACATTTGTATGACTTTATGCAATGCTGGACCAACGTCGAAGACGTTGGGCCGACGTTGTATAAATGTTATACAAATATCTTGTGTTTGCTGAGCAGGGGGACTTTCTCCCAAACATTGTACATTTATTCATTGCTGGTTCAATGTTGGGCCAGCGTTGCAGACGTTGGCCTAGCATTAAAACAGCATTGGATCAATGTCCCGTTTAAGTAGTATCTTGTAATCAGTTCAGTGGCTATATTAATGCCGTCAATCGGTACTCAATAGGCTACTGTTGGCCTACACTTGACCGTCCCAGGCATGCGCGTTTTGCAGTTGAAACATTCTTTAAATTTCTATAATTCCAACAGTTCGAATGTCAGTGGGCAATTTTTTACGGCAATGCGATCCTCAGACCCGTCTGCAACTCTGCATGGTACCTGCAGATTGCCGATCAGAAAGTAGCTCTCGTGCATAGGAAAAGTAAACGTAAATAGGCGAAATAACCTTGTGTTTATTGGTCATTCCCGCATGTACTGTTCTGACAGTAACTATGGTGATCGTTATAAAGACAGACCTAGTTTACACAGACCAGGTAAACCAGATGGAAGGGCCACAAGGCCTAGCAGCTGTTCCCCCTGTTGCTCCAGATCAGCAGGAAGTGAATCCCAACAAACACCGGACGCAATGTTGCTTTAATGTTGGCCCAACATATGCGACGCTGGCCCAATCTTAAATTACCACAGGCTCGACCAATTATTTGCTGTGATAAACCCAAGTTTTCTTTAATGTTGCGACGTTGGCCCAACGTTACTACAACACTGCGTCAATGTCTCTTGTTTTAGTCGTTGTGTAGTGAGTGATATAAATAGGTTAGGTATGTTTTGGTGGCGGATTATATATCACTGCCACTGAACCAATGTTGGTTTAATGTTTGGCCGGCGTCGTAGACGGTGGCCCTTTATTAAAACAACATTGTATTAACGTCTCGTTTAAACTCTTTATCACTGAATTTGGGCCACAGTCGTAGACGATCGGCCAACATTAAACCAGCATTGGTTCAACGTTTTTTTTCTGTTTTGTTGGCTCTGTGTAACGCTTCGTCTACACAGCTCGTGTACTTATTGTGCTGGCTTAGATAGATCTCTCATATAATACGGGGCCGTATCACTGCCAGGTGTTGTATTACTCCGCCAGAGATAGATCTACATCGTCTGACATTATGACACTTTGAGGATCAGAATCAATAGATATATCTACATACATCGTCTGACATTATGACACTTTAAGGATCAGAATCAATAGATATATCTACATACATCGTCTGACATTATGACACTAAGACCAGAACCAGAAGGTTGTGATTTCAAATGACTTCAAATAGGCCCTACTAATGTGTTCACGTTTGATGTCATGACATTTTGTGAACCATTACTGTTTTTCAACCGTTTTGAATGTTAATAATAAGACCCTTTAATCCTCACATTCTGATTCTGAAAATTCTGACGATTCTGAAAAGTACTGAAATAATGAAATATTTCTAATGGCCGTAGACCCATAGCATAGGTATTCAAATGAAGCGGGAAGAGCTAACTAAGACATTTATGATGATTGCAAATTAAAAATAACCCTTTAGTATCCATGGTTTGTACAAAAATATTTCGGCGTTTCAAGGGTTAATACACATGTGATTGAATATCTCCGTGGGATGGCTTGGTTTCTCTCAATGATGGAGACTTTCGTTTTCCAATTGACATATAATGGTACATATATGTGTGTTATCAGGTTATGTATGTGTGTTATCAGGTTATTGTGTGGAAACAATCAATTAATGATATATTACCACAATTGAAGGAAAAACGGCCGATTTTCGATTATGATCGATATGATCGGTACATAAAATAACATCTGAACATAGCTATCAAATTAAATTGTATAAGGCTGCTTTTATTAACTATAGCGAGCTGAACGTGAAAATAAGAGGAAATACCCCAGCTCCAGCATGACAAGGTGTAGACTTGGGCATTTTTATGAAAGGGCGCCGGTGGTATGCGCCGTACCGTGAACCACAGAAATGTCGTGTCTCACTTAATTTGGCGATTTTCCCGAATTGCTAATGTTCACGATCACTAATTATAGGCATGATATTTACTAGGCAAGACTATTCATTGCCATAACTGGCGCTCGTAAATTTTATGTGCACTAAAATTAAGTAAGCCTGATTTCGCGATGTGATTTACGATAACTGATTTCTACTTGATGTGATTTACGGTAACTGTAAACAGATGATGGTATTCCATGTCGACCTGGTTTGTGTATCAACGGCGTGTCTAGACATAGTGACGAAAGGGTTAACCCTTAAGGCGCTGAAGTTTAAAAAAAGCATGGAGAACTAAAGGTTTTTTCAATTTGAAATCATCATAAATGTCTTAGCTAGCTCCTTCTGCTTCATTTGAATACGTATGTTATGGGCGGCCATTAGAAAGTGTTTTACTCTTTCAGTGCGGGATCGACATTAGACGTCAGAATCTGAAAAATTCAGAATCTAACGTCTATGGACGTCAGATTCTAACGTCTAAAGCTGGTCCACAGAATCTGACGTCTAGAGATGTCAGATTTTGACGTCTACAGTCGGTTCCCGCGCTGAAAACGGTTAACATACAGTTTATGTGGTTAACATTAAGTTTATGTGCATCCACAGTGATGCGGTGACGAAAGGGTTAGAGCTAGTACATCCCAGTGAAGATGAGGCGTTCATCCAATGCTGGTTTATTGTTGGGCCGGCGTCGCAGACGGTGGCCAAACATTAAACCAGCATTACATAAACTTCCCGCGTCTGTATGGATACTAGCTGTAGGTGAAGCAGGCTGTGGTGACGAAAGGGTTAATATAGTAAATAGAGAAGTACATACTAGATGTCAGATTCACCTGCGCTTTGATATAAGGTGGGGATACAGACGTTATACATGTTGTATTACTTGTGCTAGTAATACAGGCTGCAGTATGTTATATTAAGGAAGTGAAAACTAAACGTACAGCAGCAACGAGAATATATTTTAATTTATATTTTTTACGAAAAATACAGTGTACAGCACGAATTTTAATTAATTTTAATTAACCCTTAAAGCACTGAAATATTTTTATGCAAACCAAGAGACCAAAGAGTTTTTATCCCCCGCCGACGAAGTAGGGTAGGGGGATATTGTCATCACAATATCTGACCGTGCGGCCGTGCGTCGTTTCCGGACGATATCTCAGAAACCGCTAGCCGCAATGTTTTCATATTGCACACACACATCCCTTAGGGGTGTAGATGTGCCTCTTTGGGGGTTATGACCTTTGACCAAATTTTTACCCTTTGACTTTGAGGCCATTATTGACTTTAATTAATGGCGCGAATATCGTTAGCGTCGGCGCTCTTGTTTTCAATTTGAAATCATCATACATGTCTTGGTTAGCTCTTTCCGCTAAATCTACGGTTTTCTTTATGATATCAGTAGGCCTGCTGCTTTGCAAAGGCGAAAGGCAGTATCTGCTCACTTGTAAAGGAAGCAAATACTGCATTCTGCCTTCGCACGACAGAGTACTTCTATCTATATATACTGAGTTACTAAATGTCAAAATCACCTGTGGGGATCTCGGCACTGAATGAGTTCACATTCTTGATATTTGTCTGGTGGCAAATTTACGATGCATCAACACAATGGTGGCCCATTGTGGAGCAGTGCACGTTAGCCCAACAATGGCACGCAGAGTAAGGGGGTTGATCATGTTGATGCAGCCACAAGAATAGATATTGCACTCTTTGTAATACCTCCCATCCATGAACAAGGAAATGCAAATAGAGCCATAGAGAAGTATTCACTTACGTGCCAGAGGTTGATATCGACTTGTAGATCTCAACATTGTCTGTGTAATGTTAATTCTGTAACAGTGACTGTTACATAACTGCTAATACACGTCGGCAATGTTGAGATCTAAATATATAATATGTTATATTTTTCTTATGAATCTATTTGTTGATTTAATGCTGGGACTGTGTCGTAGATGGACAAACATTAACCCTCAAAGCGCTGAAATATGTCCATATAAGCCATGGAAACGGTGTTTTTTCAATTTGAAATCGTCAGAAATGTCTTGGTTATCTTTTTCAGCTTCATCCGAATACCTTTGTTATTGGTCAACGTCAATTATAAATATTTTACTCTTTCAGTGCGGGGACCGACTTTAGACGACACAATCTTACGTCTATGGACGTCAGATTCTGACGTCTAAAGTCGATCCCCGCACTGAAAGGGTTCAACCTACATTAAGGTTCTCTTGTACAGCTATCATCTGCATCCACTGTTGTAGACTCCTATTTATCACTCTTTTGTGGCTAGAATGGCAGCCATAACGGTTACCATGGTAAAATTTTTGGAAAGTCAGCGATGATTGATGGAGATTTAAATGGCTGTGATCTTTCTGCTATGTGGTGTATGTGACGTCATGTCCGCCTAATGTGTGGCGCATGTGACGTCATGTCCGCCTGATGTGTTAACTCTTTTATCGCTCAAGTCAGTTGTGTTAATATCCATATATTAACGTACGCATTTCTCTACCTTAAGATGAAAAAAACAATAGTTGTTTTAAAAAATACACGAAAAACTAGGTAATCATACTATTCTAATATAAGAATATTCTAAGAGAGTTAATCATAATATTCTGAGACAGGTAATCAAAATATTTTATTAGAGTTTATCATATTATTCTGGGAGTAGGATCTATTCATCAATAATCTGCAACCAAAGTGTTTATGACCGACTTGAACGTTTGAACGTGGAATTGATGACGCAAATTCCAGCTTCAAATAGATTAAAAACGTATTTTTCAAATAATTTTATCATACTCTTACTCATCCTGCTTATAGTTTCACCCTTACAACGCTGATATATTTTTGTTTAAACCAGGGAGAGCAATTTGAATTCAGCATTTTCAGTGCGGGGATCGACTTTATACGTCAGAATCAGACGTCGATTTTCACTTCTATCTTGGGTATTGAAACGTTCTATTGAGCGAAAATTGAAGTGATTGAGACAAAACCTTGCCATGAGCATTTCGAGCTAACCTCTTATGTTTTTATCTTTGCTGATATAGACTAAGACGTGAGGCCTGAATCATTGACCGCGGAATAACTGACTGTCTAAAATGACGGATAGAGACGGATTCAGAAATGTAGAAAAAGTAATCTTCTTGTGATTAAAGATCGTATCTGCTACCTTATCAAGTGGCAGATACGACCCTTTTATGCTGTCGATGCGACTTGTTCCTGTATATACCCGTTTGTATTTGATTTAACTCTTATCATGCTGAGTTGATTTCTTTCAATTTTCACCCACTTGAAGTTGTGTCTCGCTAACGCGATCCACAACTTCAAGTGGGTGAAAATTACTCGTATTTGTTTGTATTTGAGACACAACATTTCAAATCTTGATCTTCAAACACTAATTTCTTTTCCAATATCAGTGATTTGTTCGGCAAATAAAACAGAAAGTCCTGCTTACACTTGGGTATTTGATAATTTTGAATAATTTTCAGTCACTGTGAGAAAAAAAATGCAATTCGCGTCTCACAGTGAATAGAAATTCTAATGATATTCCCAGGAACGTCAATGGTTAGCAGCTCACTGTGTGTTGTGATTCTGCCGGTCAGGTTGTTGCTCGAAGCTCACAGGCACTGGGTTCGAATCCCGGGCGGGTCGGATATTTGTCCAAATTGTTCAAAGGCCTGGAGTGTACAGTGTGTCTATTGTACTGTGCACTGTGAAGAACCCTTGAAGTCATTCGAAGTAAGAATAGGGCATATTCCCGGCTTCGGGCTTCCTTCTGTCGCGATATTGCCATGATTGTACAGAAAGCGACGTAAAGCAATATTCACTCACTCACATGAATGTCAATGGTTAGCTCACTGTGTGTTGTGGTTCTGCAGTGAACCTGATCACAAGAATCAGAAAATCCACCTGCCACTGAAATGGGAACGTGGAAAACGTGTAACTGGTAGATATCAGTGTATCCTATTCCCAAACATTCATGCCTGGTCTGCACACCACACGCCGGTGGATTTAACTTTTTCAGTGCGGGGATCGCCTTTATACGTCAGAACCGTTAGAGGTTAGTACTGGTGATGGTAGTAGCTTTGCGTCATCATGCTTTCATCATCTTCCACTACGATGACTGACCTATTATCACGTTTTTAACTTTCACATTGACACCAGCCACATCTTGCACGTTCTGTATAATAATATCACCATGGCGATCATCAGCCGTGAACACGCTCTGAGCGCATGAGCAAACATTTTTTACTAGTGCACAATTATTATTGAGCTGTGGGACACTCTCTATGATATTGGCTCCAATGGCTCATTCGATCTGGTTGTGGCTCAAAACTCAGCAATACTGGGTTCGAATCCCGGCCGGGTTGCATATTTATCATAGAGATCCCGCATATACAGTGCTCCAAACTGTCCAAAGGCCTGGAATGTGCAATGCTGTCAATAGTACTGTGCACTATAAAGAAACGTTGAAGTCATTCGATAAGAGAAGGGTATAGTCCCGACTTCGGTCTTTGTTCTGTCGCGATATTGCCATGATTGTGCAGAAAGCGACGTAAAGCATTAATCACTCTCTATGATATTATGTGCCTTGCATGGTGAATCGTATTTTTTTATATTATTAGGTCTGATATTACGCAATTGATGGACTAGATCGTAAAGCTAGTTAGAATAGAGAGTACATTATGTAATCCCCCCATGCTAATGGGGAACTGCAATATTGATGTTACCCTCAGCACTAATTGCTACAATTAGCATTTATCTACATCCCGCTATAATCGCGCATGCGCATTCTATTTAATATTCACAGATATGGCTGTTTTATTATGCACACAGGCGCAGCCACTCATCTGATTCCCCCTGGGTGTAGATTCTGACCAGGGTGAGATGTTTGTCCTCTGTGGCGCCAGAGGTCACAGAGTGCACGTGTACCGCCCTGATCCCGTTTATCGGTGTGATTTATGTCACGTGATTGACCTGGTTGTTAACTTTAGAAGCGACATCTTGTGACGGAAATCTTCTTCTCCTGTTAATTACCACTATTTGCTGTATTTAAATGAAGGCTAAAGTTGTCCCCATGATATCTGTCCGTCTGTTCGTCCACTGTCTTGTACATCAGCACGGTTAACTTACCGATACTATTTACTCAAATGTCCCTTGCATAATAGCGATCCTAAATATAGTCCCTACGTACGATTCTTGATGCATTGCTGCATCGACAGTGTAGTATACAATGTGTAATGTGAGCACAACGGAAGTGCCAAATTTTCGTAATTGTATGTGTTTTTTTGTATCTTTTAGAGAACGTCGTCATGGCTTCTCATTTTAGAGAACGTCGTCATGGCTTCTCATAATGACGTCCAATATCTGTTTTCTGTGTATTGCAGGGGAACCCCTTGAGTATGACCTTCACTTTTCATGATAACTTGCTTTCGTATAGTTCAAGGAAATCCTTTTATAGTGACGTCACCTCTCGTCATATATCTATAGGGTAAACCCGTCACAATGACGTCACTCCTCATGACACTATTTTCTGTGTGTTACGAGGAAATCTCTGATTTTTCATAATGGCGTCACTTCACATATCTATATTTTCTGTGTTTTCCAGGGGAGGCCCGTCATAATGACGTCACTACTCATGATCTATATTTTCTGTGTTTCCAGGGGAGGCCCGTCATAATGACGTCACTTCTCATATCTATATTTTCTGTGTTTTCCAGGGGAAGCCCGTCATAATGACGTCACTTCTCATGATCTATATTTTCTGTGTTTTCCAGGGGAAGCCCGTCATAATGACGTCACTTCTCATATCTATATTTTCTGTGTTTTCCAGGGGAAGCCCGTCATAATGACGTCACTTCTCATATCTATATTTTCTGTGTTTTCAGGGGAAGCCCGTCATAATGACGTCACCTCTCATATCTATATTTTCTGTGTTTTCCAAGGGAAGCCCGTCATAATGACGTCACTTCTCATATCTATATTTTCTGTGTTTTCCAGGGGAGGCCGTCATAATGACGTCACTTCTCATATCTATATTTTCTGTGTTTTCCAGGGGAAGCTCTGACTGCGAATCACGAAGACGAGATAACCTCACAGGAGACATTCCAGCTCGAGTACAGCCTGAAAGCAGACAAATGGCGACTGAGGACGTTTGCCAGTAAATACTGGAGGCTCGCTGACGCTAACGGCATTGTGGGAGATTACAGAACAGACGCCGCAGCGTGAGTATCAGAGACATCTGGTGAATGGAGAGAGAAACACTGCCCCGCAAAGACAAACAGCAGTAGCTGCTTGCTTTTCAAGTAAGCAGTTACTGCTGTTTGTCTTTGCACGGCGGTCATTATGCCAGTACTCAATGGCAGAAGATAATCCTGCAGCTCTAAGACAAACAGCAGTAACTGCTTACTTGAAAGTAAGCAGTTACTGCTGTTTGCCTTTGCGCTACATAACAGTGGGCAGTGCATGTGAATTATAATAGTCAGATCCACATTAAATTCATCAACCAGCATTATTGAATTTCGCGGATTTCTCAGTCGATTCTCAACCAATTTTCATGAAATTTTACACACACATACTTTCGATAAGTATTTTAAAAGCTAGACTATTTGACATGTAATAAAATTTTGTGACGAAGGTAATGGGTTTATAGAGGGCAACATTTCAAATGGTCTACCTTCCTAAATACTTATCAAAACTTCGCGAAATTGTCAGGGTAGTCACGACATCACTAGCAAATAGTGTGTGTAAAATTTCATGAAAATTATTTGAGAATTGACCGACAAATCGGCGAAATTCATTCACCACGGTTAATGTGAATCCGACTATAAGTAAATAGATATTCGTCCTCTCAACGATTAAAGGGTGTACACCTTTTCATATCCAAGCATATTATATATATACTAAATTGGCTACTCCTCACACTGACAGGGCAACATCACGCTATCACATTATACCAATGACCCTCGCATGCACTCTGATGGATTGAGTGCCATCCACATTATCTTTATTCCGATTAGTCTCGCAAACATATTGAATTAAAGCTCCAATTTCATGCCAGCGGAGTATTGAATTTTTATTCTCCTGAACGATATGCTTCAGCTAATATTTAGTCATAGGCCTGTTGACTGAATGGAGCAATTTTGCAGAAGTCTACATTACAATGCTCAGTATAGTGTTGCCTCAATCAAAACAGAGGGAAAGGGGTGCATCAGCGGAAACTCATTTTTAGTTGGTTAATGATTTCAGGTTACAGCTCTTGGCCCGTATTCTCGTACAAGTTACGATACATCGTAGGCTTCTGATTGGTCGAGACGGCGGTTTCGACCAATCAGAAGCCTACGATGTATCGTAACTTGTACGTGAATACGGGCCCAGGCCGCGCCTGTGTTAAAAGATTAACATGTTACTGGTTTTGGATCAAACCCTGGCCTTGCACTGATTGACATGTTGTTATTGGTTTTAGGTCTAACCCCACCCCCGCCCTGTTTAGCCTAGAGTACCAGGAGGACGGCTCTATCGCCCTTAAGGCCAGTAATGACAAGTATGTATCGGCCAAGCAGAATGGTCCACTCTACGCCACGGCCACAGCAGTGACCAATAAGGAGAGCTTTTACTTCAGCATACTCAACAGACCTGTGATGGTTTTGAGAGGAGATCACGGATTCGTCGGCATGAAGACCCCCAGCAACGCTAGGATAGAGTGTAACAAGCACACACATGACATCATCTTCCTAGAGCACGAGGACGGAAAGGGAGCGGGTTACTTCATGAAAAGTAGGTCAAATAATGCACCCCACTTATTAAAAAATAGGTACAAACTCTCCCTTCGTAAAAATATACATTTCAAATCAAATTATTTGGACCAATAACTCAGTGACTAAGATAAATAAATGGGTGGATGAACAAGTTAATGAATGAATGGACGAATAGACACACAGACCGCCAATGCTCGAATTTCGAAATCTGTGTCTGTAGGGCAGTGTCATCACATTCATTTCACCATTTTCAGGAGGTTCTCCTGGCCCAGTTCAGTATATGTGTGCACAAAGGTGGCCTAAAACCCCACTCATTTCATTTCTTCCCTCCTTCCCATTATCTGATGATCGATCATTGATTTACGTTTTCTTCCTGTGCTTACATTAGCCTCGTTTTGTCTGGTCACGTGATACATAGAGCACGTGGCCACTATGAGCACGTGACACTCCAGACTAAGTGGTTGCTAAGAGGAACACCTCTCCCAGCATGCCTCTGGCGCTATGTGGAGCACCGGAACAGGAAGTGACGTTATTAGCTAACCAGACTTGCGACCCAATGATAGGTTAATGGTGGGCCAGGGATGCAGACTGTGGGCCAACATTATGCCAACACTGGGACAATGTTTCGTGTCTGCTGGGACAACTGACTGAACGCGTTCAGTCCGTTGTCCCAGCAGACACGAAACATTGTTCCAGTGTTGGCATAATGTTGGCCCACAGTCTGCGTCCCCGGCCCACCAATATCCGGCTTCAAATGATGAAAAATATTTCTATAATTTATACATTTCATTATTATATTATTTAATTTGAAATTTGTTTGAATCCGTACATATAGGGGCGTAGCAGAACACGGGTGACGCTGTCCATGTTGGCACATACACTGACACACAACGGTCAGCCCTTTAAGCGTGAAATATATATTTTTGTATTAGCCATGGAGACCAAAGGGTTTTTCAATTTTAAATCCCCATAAATGTCTTAGTCAGCTCTTTCCGTTTCATTTGAATGCCTATGTTATGGATCTAGGACCATTATAATTTTTAAAATTCTTTCTTAACCTAAGGTTTTGTTTCACAAGTCACAATGCATATCGGTTATTTCTGAATTCAGATATTTTAGTTAATTATTGCTATTCAGTTTCCACAGTTAGTGGGCTGTATTTCTGTCTTAACACTCCTTTACATTGGAGAGTCGTTGTCACGGACAACCAGCTGTGGTGCATGACGGGATGTCATCACTCATAACCTGCTCATCTGAATAATCCGTCACCATGACAACACTCACGAGGTCAGGAGTGATTTACAGCAGATTGTCACAGACTGATCCCAGCAAAGAAGAGACAATGATCAGATGCTGGGCCAATGTTGGTCCAGCGACCACCAACCTTGAGCCAGCGTTGGATCAATGTCTTGTTTGCTGCGCCCCTCCTGACGAGGGTAATAGTGACGGGGAACACGTGGAGAAATAATGACGGGGATAAACATCATAACCAGACCATCTAGTCAGAGACGCGGAGAGGGGAGACCACGGAGCTCATAACCCACTTTCGGTAGTCAGATTTCAGATATTTCCGTGGCCCAGTTTAGCCTATTGACCCATTCAACCGATCAGAAACCTCATTCGTCAATTCAAGTTCGTTCGTTCTGTCAGTCAGTCAGTCAGTCAGTCAGTCAGTCAGTCAGCAATATTAGTCCTTAAAGCGTCGTGATCTGAAATTGAAAAATGGAAAGCGGAAAGTGAAATAATCTACTCTTGTGGCGGTAAAAGAGTGATTTCCTAGAAGCTGGTAAATTGTGTGAATTCCCCAGGAAATGTGAGGAATTCCGGCAGCGCGGGGGGGGGGGAGCACGGAGAGGTATGAGAGGGTGGGGAGGGGCGGTGGTGATAAGTGTTTCTCCTCTCATTGTGTTGATCATGTCTGCACTGGAGGGAAGCGGTTTTTATAGTTTTTACATTCCTTAACCCCAATACGCTGACAGGTTGTCATCTGGGCGTGACGTCATTTCAGGTATGGAAAGCCACGGCATATACACATTATTATACACGTATTATCAATCACTTTGTGGGTGAATGAAGTGACTGAAGTCTGCGAAAATGCCTTGGTTTGGACTCTGAATCAAGCTGATATGCAAACGGTGTTCATTTGAGTGCGGTATTGGAAAATACAGCACTCGCCCAAGGAATTGGTGCTGTATTTTTCCATACCGCACGAAAATGAACACCGTTTGTATTTTCTCACACGATTGCCCAAAACTTTCTATACGGCGCAAATAAGTGTACAATTGACAGACATGACAGATGACCATAAGACCCTCCGAAATAGCATTCATCGCTCACCTGCTGCACAGCATGCATGCATACAACATGTATAGCCCTACATGAAGTACAGCAGAGTGCGATATGGGCTGATCCCGCAATACGTCTCATAGTGGAAACACCACCAGTGAGTGTGAGAAGATTTAATCCTGGGCCAGAGTCGAAGACGATGGGCGAACATTATTTAGCTATTGGCTCAACATATCATGTCTTTTGGTTTTTGCGGTGAGAACTTCTGTTTGTGAGAGACCCTTTAAGTCCAAGAGTTTGTTGGGCTCAATCAGCACCTCTCCTCATTTATAGACATTTTCTAAAATCATGAATATGTGCCACTGGAACACTTTGGATCCTGGAGCAGGGCATAATAGTGAGGAATAATTTCCCGAGGATAAAAATATTTAGACATCTGTTGTAAACGCCTGCACTGCCACCACGTGGTGGAGACCGACAACTGAGAATGAGTGTATAAACAGCCATGCTGTCTGCAGCTTTGTTATGATAGTGTCTATACGTGTTTAGGGATACGTCAAGAAAATATAATCGAAGGCATAATTACCTTTTCTGGTGTGGCTGGGCTAGCTCGTAGTTTTAGCTGTATCGACGTCCTGATATATAGCAGGGTATCGAGAATCCAGAAATGGCGAAGTACTGCTATTCAGTAAGGCCACGCTTTCTAACTAATTTAGCTGTGTTATGCAAGGTTTTGCAGAAGATTTTTTTTTAAATCATTGTAGCTCTTACCGCTTCATTTGAATACCTATGTTTATTATGGGTCCAAGGTCATTAATAATATTGCACTCTAACCTTTCAGTGCGGGGACCGATTTCAGACGTCAGGTTCTGGCGTCTGAAGTCGGTCCACACACTGAAAGGTACTAAGTATTAGTATTTTTTATTCACAATAAGGTTAATAATTTGACGATATACTCATTAATTGTGAAGTGTGTCAGAGTTGTAGTTCACGCAATCAATGGATGACAGCATAGTGATATCAAACACTGAGATCATTTTTTAGTATCTCACTTTACGTCCTGACTTCCATAGATCACGTGGTCTTCTTTCAGCCCCGCTCTGCTCTACAGGACCCACGTGACCAGATGCCGTCACAGATCACATGGTCTTCTATCAGCCTCCTTCCGCTCTACACGTGACCAGATGACGTCACATCCTCGTGATGACGTCATCGTGGCACCGTGTGTGGTGGTCAGGTGGCGCCCTCCGTGATGTGGCGGGAGATTGATGTATCACGTGACCGGGGGGTGACAGTTCACATCCTAGACATGTTCTGACCCTTTGATTCCCGCAGTCCACATCAACCCTTGTCCTGCTAGGTCCACAACTGCGACGCTGGGTCAACCAAAATATTGCATGCAAAAAAAACAACTCCAAACTTGTCCCAGATAACAGAAGATAGGTCTTTAAATTAATATAAACTTTTATGGTGGACACTTTGACTTTTTTATTGGAGTAATGCAACCGTTAAAAAATTTACACTGCTAGTTGTAAATTTCAAGTGGGTCAAACTTTCAAATAGATAACGCAATTCACAGTAATTAATTGTGACAACTAGACATCTCACAAATTGAATAATTTGATCAGACCTATCTGAACACCGACAGGGAGATTACTCAATTTTGGCGTTTTATTTGATTTAACCCTTGAAGCGCTCAAATATTTTTAATAAACCATGGAGACCAAAGTGTTTTTTTCTATTTGAAATCATCATAAATGTCTTATTCAGCCCTTTCCGATTCATTTGAATACCTATGTTATGGGGCTACGGCCATTATAAATATTGTTTACTCTTACAGAGCGGGTATCGACTTTAGTCGTCAGAATCTGACGTCTACAGACGTCAGATTCTGACGACTAAAGTCGATCCCCGCGTTGTAAGGGATAAAATTTGATTTAAACGTATTGAACTATTAACTATTATTGTTTTTCTCCTCTTAATGTGGCACTGACTAGAATATGACACAATGCGACCTCGTCGAGTTGATTTTCGCTGCGCCCTCCTTCACAAAAAACGACTCTGACTGTTTTATGCGGCTACGTGATAGCGTGTGAGTTGCCCAGACATATATTTATGGCTGTAATCAATTTAGTCTGATGACAAGTCTCCAGCTCGTGACACGAGTCATTTCCGCTCGTCACACAACACAGACTATGTGTGTTATACCCTCCCCCCCCCCTGTGAGCGACAGTCACGACGTCATAATATCATCGGAACCCTTCAACCTCTCTCGTCCTATTTATTCGCCACAACCAGAAGGGGGGCAGGGGTGTCCCCTTTTCCATAACATATTTGCTTTAACCCTTAAAGCGCTGAAATAATTTTATATAAACCAAGAGACCAAAGGTTTTTTTTCAATTTAAAATCCTCATAAATGTCTTCGTTATCTCTTTCCGACTCATTTGAATACCTGTGTTATGGGTCTCTACTGCCATTATAGGCCCAAATATTTCAATTCTTTCAGTGTGTGGTACACCTTTATACGTCAGAATCTGACGTCTACAGACGTTAGATGCTGGCGTGTTAACCTTTTCAGGCCAGAAATTACCATAGTCATCTTCATCCACTACAAGCCGCGAATTGCTGTCGCAATTCTCAACTTGTAGTGGATGAAGATGATTTGATGTGGGTGAAAAATTTGAAGAAAATTATCATGTATTTATAACCCAGTTTCATGGAAATTTTCGTTCTAAAACCCTTGGTTGCAGGAAAATTAAGTCCATTTTCAGGGATGTAAGATGATGCTTTAATGCATCGCGAGGGCTCAAAGGGTTAATACAATCCTCGCGCTGAAAGGGTTAACATAGGTATTCAAATGAAGCGGAAAGAGGTAACGAAGACATTTATGATGATTTCTAGTTGAAAAAAACTTTTGGTCTCGTCGTTTATGTGCATGTGTAAATAGAGCACATAAATAGTAGTGGACATCAGTGCTGTTAAGTGAAAAGTTAAGTGAAAGTTAAGTGAAAAGTACATCATGGCAGTTATTACCATGCTTCCGACTTGTAGTATTTTTATATTTGTGCTGAAATTGCGTCCGTCGATTTTCGACATTTATGGATAAATATTTCACTTTCTGTTACTTATTTAATAGGGTAAGTTGTCCTAATATGAGCATGCTCCTAATATGAGCATAGCTGGAATTTCCATGAAATATAGTCACCAAGTGGTGTATTTTGCCTTTTTTCGCGAGGACAATGTCAAGGCTTCTAATTGAGATTAGTTTTATTCAGCATCAAACGTATCAGAACAAATCAAGTGACTTCAACTGAGGTTTTTTAAACGAGTTCAATTTCGTATAAGCTTTAAATGTATGGTGATTCTATAGAAGAACATATAAAGATGTCAAGTTTGTTTCATGTCATCAATCAAAACCTTATTTTTCTGATATGTGAGCGATAAAAAGAGAATCTATCTCGTGTTATTCGTATTGGTAAATTATAATAGCAATGCTCAAGTGTCCTATTATGAGCATAGCGGATGTTCCGATTATGAGCATATGCTCATGTTGGGAGCACCAATGTGCTCATATTAGGGGCATTCGTGGCAGTGAGTAAGGGTGTCCTACTACACACCATGATTTGTTTGTGTAAAATATAATAATAAACAATTACTTAAAATAAATAGTTCTACATTACCACATGGCATTTTTCATACGATAGTGGCATTGTTGATGTAATAGCTAGGTTATCATTTACAAGTGTGCTCGTTTCAAAACTAGTCTACTGAATATCATTTACAAGTGGGCCTTGTATTGTTTAACTTTCAGTTCTGGGGTTTCACATTTAATAATTTAAATTATATTTTAGTTGAGAATAAACAGTTTGTCTGTTTTTTTAAATCCAATTAAACTTCGATGCATGTAAATGATCAAAGACAGTGCCTTTTGTATTTTTGTCGATTCAGGCACTTCAAGGAATTTTCCACTGAACCTACATAATTTATTTTTATATCACCTATGTAAAATGCCTTTACCTATAGAATTTAAAAGTCCGTATAATTACAAAAAAATCTTTTTTTGCGATGAGCAAGTCATTTTTAAATCTTCAGTCATGACAGGTAGACATGAGACGAAACGTCCATAACGTCATTATGATAAATCATATTGGGGGGTGGGTGGAGGTGCAAGTTTCCAGAGGTCAATAAATTACTATGCTGTATCTTTCACGCCAATAACGTAAATATCGTTTACTGTTCCTCTTTCATTTTAACAAAATTAACAATGCCTTTGGAATTTAAGAGCTGTCTTGGGGTTCTTAATTTAGATAAAATATGAAACAATTTCATAGCCTTGCGGATTCAGTGGCGGATCCAAAATTTGCCTGACGGGGACACCTAATTTTCAACTAAAATTTATACACCACAGCTGGTAATTCAACTACAGGGATCCGGTTCATGCTCTAATGGGGAATTTTGACAACTAATGCTTCAAATGGTGCTTATTAAAGCTTATTTCTGTACAAATATGTCGTTTTTTATTTTGAGATATTGAAGGGTGGGAGGGCGCACCCCAATGGATCCGAACTGGGTTATTCCACTGAATTAGCTAAGTGCACTATATTTGGACAACGTTTATTTAACTGATCATTCCTTGGATACATCTATAATAATAATTTATGAAAAAGTTCTGGTATCGTGACGATATGGGCTAATTAAGTTTAGGCCTACGCGTTTTACAGCAAGTTCCAGGCAGCCCCCCTCCAGGGCTGCTTTAGTGTTAGCATGGAAGATAATCTGGTGAAATTGCCCATTAATTTGATCTTAAATCTCTACAATTGAGATGTAGATTCCCCTGAAGCCAATTATTTTCCTCACCGCAAATGCCTGCGATTTTTATTTGCATACAGTATCTACATAAGCGAAGTAGACCAAGATCAGCAGGCATATTCCCTCATAATATAAAATAATAGAAAATACATGCACTACAAACTTTAGTTTATCTGACATTATTTCCCTACAGGTATATGTGAGAATAAATAAATTAGTGAAATAGTTGCCAAATGTCACTTTTCGACAGTGGTCAGTGAACAATATTAAAAAAAACAGTGCAAACTTTATGAGTTATTAAGGTTGTTTTCCTTCACTCACCCATTTTGGGCATGCCTGGGGGGCTTACAATCATACATGCCAAGACGTCCAGAGACGAGGGTTTTACTGTGAAATATATGGTGGAACGCCGACGCGTGTCGCTCAGCTCGGCTATCCTCTGGTCGCATAGTCCTCAGAGTAACACAAGTTTGCAATGAGGGGTAATTCATGCATTCATCCAATTGACCTAATTTCAAACACTCTATTGCTGGTGGTGAAAAATGGTGTTGAAATAGTCGGTACTTCCATAAAATGAAAAGTACTAGTACTAACAACTATTCTAGTTCCCCCACAAGTGTATTTTGTATCTTTCATTTGCCACTCTATTTATACCAATTTGAACATAATAATTTTTTTGGAAACATAGATCTTGAAAAATCTTATGCATGGAACGAGTTTTATATTTGAGAAAAGTTTTACACTACATCAGTGACAAAATATAACACACTGCACCTAATATGAGCATAGGGGATCCTTTATGAGCAGACCTGCTCAAATTTGGAACACCTATAAATGTATTCACAAATAAATAACAGTCTTTGATTCTTAAAATGTTTTTAAATAATCATTGAGCCAGCATATAGAAAAATGTTTTATTCGTGTAATGATTGAAATATTCTTTAAAATTATCTTCGTACAAAACATTTAGCTCCATTCTGATGACCGTGACAGCCAAAACAGTGTCATGTTAAATAGACAATGTTCCTAATATGAGCATGGTAGTTCCTTTATGAGCATGCCTGCTCATTAAAGGTACTGGCCATGCTCATCTTATGAACAGATGTTCCTATTATGAGCAGGATTGCAAAAAAATTAAAACTTCCTCAAAATAAAAAAAATGTCGTTATCAAAAAGGCGAAAATATATATTTTGATAGAAAAATCATACATATGTATATTTTATTAGGTTCAGTTGTCATTGACATACTATTAACGCTCACAGGACAGTGTTCCCATACTATGCTCATAATAGGCACTTCTCCCCTACATGTTCACTGACAATATCTCCAACTTAGACCTTGTTATCAGAATATGTTCTCTATGTTATATGGCATTTGACCTTGATAAGGTGTTTGCTATTGACCTTTCCATGTTATGTAAATTTAGCCAAGTCGCGTTATTTGACCTTCCTTTGCTATGTAATTTGACCTTGACCTTGCTGTGTTATGTTATGTTATCTGACTTTGACCTTGCTATGTTATGTTATGTAATCTGACCTTGACCTTGTTTTGTTATATAATCTGACCTTGGCCTTGCTGTGTTGTAGGTACTAATGACCTCTACTGGACGGTTGACGGTGAAGGTCACATTAACGCAGACAGCACCTCCAGACCCGGTACTCCTTTCTACTTTCAGTTGGTTGGCCAATCACGACTCATTATAAAAGCCCCTAATGGAAAATACATGAAAGGCGAACAAAACGGTATCTTCTCAGCAAAAGCGGAGCATGAGAAGGCCACGAAATGGGAGTACTGAGAGAGTACTGAGAGACAAAGACTACAAGGACATGACAAGGTCACTGCATGGGAGTACACTATCATACAAAAAGACGCAGAATATTACAACATCACCCCATGGGAGTGCACTAAAAACAAAAAGATAGAACGAAATCTCAAAGCAGCACTGAATGGAATACACACAAAAAATATTTTATAAATATTACAGCATCACTCATTGGGAGTACGCTTGACAAAGAAAGATTGCAGTACCACCCAATGAGAGTGCACTAAAAGATTAAAGATACGATATATGACAACATCACCCAATGGTAGTACAATAAACTAATAAAAAACACGAAATAATCCAGTTAGGGGTTGAATTGACAGATAGTGAAGTGCATGTATATAATGAGAGAGCTATCAACCACTACTCATGTAATATTTACTCCTGAACCGCGAGATGCTATCCTGATGTCGATATGGTGTTGGGCTAGCGTCGCAGACGGTGGACCAACACCATGTTGACATTGGGTCAATTTCACGCCTCCCCAGAAAACGGGGAAGTTGTTACCCCCTTCCCCCCCCCCCCCCTCCCTTACTTTAGCAGACCGCAGCCACTGGTCTGATTCATGTCATATTCAATGTGTTGTATTGAGATATATCTGCAGAGATTGTGCTGTCTGTCAAATAAATATGCTGTGGACCCATAAATATTAAAGGGTCGTATCTGACACTTGTTAAAGGGACATGCCCAAGCTAAAATAACAAAAAAATCGTTGATTTTATACTGGCTTCTTTATATGACCATATGATGTAAACATGTCCATAGACTAGAACTGCAGAAGTTTTTTAATTTTTGTTCCGCGCATTAACCAGTTAGGCTAGATATAGAGACGAAATTCTACTTATTGACAACCTTGTCAAAAATAGGAGATACGGGAATTTCGTCTCTATATCTAGCCTAACTGGTAAGTGCGCAGCACAAAAATTAAAAAAAACTTTTTCAGCTCTAGTCTATGGACATGTTTACATCATATGGTCATATAAAGAAGCCAAAATAAAATCACCGATTTTTATGATTTTAGCCTGGGCATGTCCCTTTGACGTGGTAGATATGATCTTTTAATACTCAGGGGGGTGATTATGGTTCATTATAAACACTGCCAAAATAAACAATAACCTTTTCTCTTAAACATGTCAGCTGCTTACTGAATATAATTTAAACTATTGATTTTTTTCGCATTAAAAACTTATCATTGATAATCATAGGCCTATACATATTGGGGTTATCATAATCAAATTCGATTACCGTTTCATTGCGGGGATCGACTTTAACGTCAGAATCTGACGTCAATGGACGTCAGATTTTGACGTTAAATGCGATCACCTGTCGTGGTTGCAAAGTATTGGATAATAAGAAAGATAATATGCAATTGATTTAACTTGAACAATTATTTTGCCCCAGAACATACCTATAGAAAAGTGTAGACTTTATAAATAACGGAATGAATTATGTATATATAGCATGATCAACCCGTTTCTTCGTTATTTTATATGTCGACTATAATCATGAAATAATATAAATCACTCAAAGATCTTGGAGAAAAATCCTATTTTTAAATTCGCCACACACTGTAGATGGTGTCCACTAGTAGAAATGTGACACCTAATGCCAAACATCCATGTGCGCTATTTTATAAGCTTATTTTATAGCATGCTGTCAATCAAGCTCTCACATGGCATGTCAGTTGTCACATGTCTGCTGTCACATGTCACGTCAGCTGTCAACCCCGCTAACACGATACATTGAGCCAGTGTTGGTTTAATGTTGGTCCACCGTCTACGACGCTGGCACAACAATAAACCAGCACTGTTTCAATGTCTGGTGTTAGCTGGGAATCACCTGTCACCACCCAGTAGGCACGTTTACTCAATGTAAGCGTAATGCTGAGCCCGCGTCGTAGACGGTGGGCCAACATTAACCCAGCATTGGGTCAACATCTCATGTCTACTGGATACCCTTGCCAATCAGCTGTGACTAGCCTGCCAACATACACTGTATTTCATGTTCGTTGTCAAGGTGTTACTACAGGTTGCCATAACTACCGTTGTCATGGTATTCTTACAAGATCTCCTTTAAACGCATTCACCCAATGTTGGTTTGTTGTTGGGCCAGCGTCGCAGACGATGGCCCAACATTAAACCTGCATTGGGTCGACGTCTCTTGTTTAATGGCACACTCGCTGTCATGACATGTGTCGTCATGGTGCCTGTCGTCATGGTTCCTGTCGTCATGGTGCCTGTCGTCATGGTGCCTAATGACCGGTGCCTATCAACTCGCGACAGAGTATTAATACAGAATAAAATGCAGAGTAAAATAATCTATAGTAAATGAATAATGCATAGCTGTTGTCATGCAAAAACTGTTGTATTTGAGTAGATAGGATTTTGTATTTTTATCTATGGTAAAATTGTATGTTGCTCTTTAAAAATCTGTCCCTCTTAGCTATTGGATGGTGGTAGACGTCATAAAGATGTCTGTATCCTAGCCATGGGGGAGGGTTTACCCATGGTGCTTGAGCACTCGCCTTGATTTCAAATTTGACACTGACCACCTTAGGAAGCTGAGACAATATTAACCTAGAGCAGTTTACTATTGAATGTGGGTGTTGATGCGTGTGTTGTGGGTTGAGAATAATAGCCTGACGCAGTGCACCTGACTTGTAAAGACGGATATATTATTGTAATGAATGGAATAGTTGCGAATGTTCAGTGATTGTAGGTCCAGCTGTAGAATGTCATTAAAACCTTTGCCAGTTAGCATGGTTAGCGAGTAAAGTCAAAAGTAAAATAATTCGAGTGGTATTTTATCCTCAGGCGACTGCCAAATTAGTTTGTAGTAGAAGCTATTCTGATTCTGAGGTTGACCTTCCGAGGGAAGTTGTATAGTATTAAAGGTGATCTATCACCCCTTATATGGTATGAATAATTATGTTCTTATATGGGGTGATTGGCTATCATGTGACCCTCTCAGAGGGTCACATGATAGCCAATCACCCCATATAAGAAAACACTTGTGACCCATCTTGTGGCAACTTTGATTTATTTGTCACAAAATTATTCACACTATATAAGGGTGATAGATCACCTTTAACAGAGATTATTGTGATGTTCGGGATTGTATGAAATGGTCAGATGTTGAATATTCACCTTCAGGGCTCACCCCACTAAGAATAGTACAATTAAAGGAACTGGCCCAGGCTAAAATCATCAAAAAATCGGTGATTTTATTTTGGGTTCCTAATATGACCATATGATGTAAACATGTACATAGACTAGAACTGCACATTTTTATAATTTTTGTGCTGCGCATTCACCAGCAAGGCTAGATATAGAGACGAAATTCCCGCATTTCCTATTTTTGACATGGTTGTCAATAATTAGAAATCAGGAATTTCGTCTCTATATCTAGCCTAACTGGTGAATGCGCAACACAAAAATTATAAAAATTTGCAGTTTTAGTCTATGTACATGTTTACATCATATGGTCATATTAAGAACCCGAAATAAAAACACCGATTTTTTGGTGATTTTATCCTGGGCCAGTCCCTTTAAGATCGTCCTAACTTTCTCTCATTTCCATTAGAAAAGTTATGATAAATCCCAACCTTTCTTATGAAAATAAGAAAGGTTGGGATGGTCTTAATATAAAGATTACCTTAACTTTTTCTAATTTCTATTAGAAAAGTTAGGATGGTTTTAACTTTTCTAATGAAAATAAGAAAGTTAAGATGATTTTAAGATGTTTAGTCGCATGGGCCCCAGGGCCACATCCCACTAAACATATAAGATAAGTATTATTTTAAATTTCGCTGATTTTCATTAGAAAAGTTAAGATGGTTTTATCTTTTCCTATGGCAGTGAGAGAGTTAAGCTGATTTTTAGTGCAATGAGACCCAGTGTCCGCGGTCACAGCAGGGAATATAGAAATACTTTCTTTATTCTTTGGTCACAGTGTCTGCACCTGCAGTGAGGGAATGAGAAAACGAGTAGCTCAATCTGAATGATGTAATGTCCCCACCTAGCGAGTACTGGTGTCAGTACAGGTGCACCATTTAAGCTCAAGGTCACGTGGTATCCATGGTAACGTCCTACAGCCTGTTATTGCTCATGTCCTCATTTCTCATGTATTTGATTCATTCTATGTTTATCTCTATATCTGTTAATCACCACATTGGTATTAAAACGTCGTATCTTTGTAAAGTGACAGAAGCGACCTTTTATATATAGGGGGCAATGTCATACACATCGGGAGTATATTTTAAGGTGACTAGATTTACATGACTCTACATCTCTACGTTGATGACCAGAGTTTAACAACAATTCCCATATTCGTCCTTCTTTGGTGTAAACTTATTTTAGCAGTGTACACTGAGCTGTATACAAAATACATGTATTAACGTCTGATCTTATTTTATTGATATGGCCAATTGTTTAGGTCTATTAGACCTAAACATCAACATTGAACACCCTAAGCCTGGTATTATCCTCACTTCATCTCGTTTTCTACTTTTTGTATGTTTTTTCAACGAAATGTTAACGTTTGATATGTGAACTTTTTTGAAGGGGTTATTATAGCTCTTCATATTGAGAGGCTGCCCACCCCCCTTATTGCTATAATTATATTCATGATTATTATGACGTCATAACTTATGTTAATGCTTACACGCGCTATAAATATATACCTGGTCGCCCTGGTTACCGACTCCCTCGCTTCAAAATACCTGATATTCAAGTAAGAAAAATAATGGTGCACGCAAATGATTGATGTCGACTGCCAAGGCATTTATTGATTTTATGCTTATTTTCTCAGTACTTCGCCCCCTTGCAGTTAGAAGGTGTTAAACTGCCACTTTGTAAAGTGGCAGTTTAGCACCTTCTAACTCCAAGGGGACATATACTTGATGCATTTGCTCGATGGTGATTGATCCCTGCATTTAAACACAGATGTTACAAACTTTCAAAACGAGTTGAATAAGATGCTGTTCTACTGGTTTACCCCTTTCATCACGGGGATCGACTTATTCGTCTGAAATTGATCCCCGCACTGAAAGAGTAAAATATTAATAATGGCTGTAGACCCATAACATAGGTATTCAAACGAAGCGGAAAGAGCTAACTGAGACATTTATGATGATTTCAAATTGAAAAAGAAACATTTGATGTCTTGTCATTTTTTAGCTCGTTTTTTTGTCAGATAATTATAGCCCGCCTATTGTGTACAGATGCTCATGTCGTGCTCATTCTGTTGTGTTATTATTGGTATTATTATTATTGATATTAATATTATTATTTTCTATGTATTATAGACTTTTGCAAAACGCACCCTCTCGCGCTCTGTTATTTGTAAATATATGATTTATCAGCTAATTGTGACTATGACGTCATCGTGACTATGACATCATTGTGGCTTTATATGAGGTCACTGTTTGATTTATCAGCTGTTTTTTTTTACTTATATGACGTCACTGTGGCTTCATATAACGTCACTGTTTGAATTATCAGCTGCCTGTGACTTATATGGCGTCACTGTGGCTTTATATGACGTCACTATAACTTTGTATGACATCACAATGACTTTGTATGACGTCACTGTATGACTTATCAGCTGCGCTGACTTCATATGGCGTCGTTGTGACTTTATGAGGTCACAGCTCATAACAATTTCTCATTATGACGTCATTGACAAGTTATCATAATGTTATAATCTGGGCAATAAATAGTGGTATCTGTCAGTTTTCGACGTTGGAGATACGATGATTTAATGCCCAGGCTGTGATATGACGTTGTCATTGAAAAGTTATAAAATATCTTGTATCAAAATGTTGTGTCCATTTTCTACCATAATCTCTGTTTTCCTGAAAGGCTATTTTTTTTCACTGCATTACCTTCACTGGACACCGAGTGACCTTGAATAATTAATACCTGTTGTTATTTATAACATAACCATGGACGATTTATTCAATTAGTTGATTGCTCCTCTCTGACATGACCAGCGGTTATCATGGCAACTAAGTATTACAAAATAATAATGTTAGCGCTGTTTTGAAGGGATATAATACTCTCAGCTTGCAGCCAAAACAAACATATATCAGGACATCTATTTATAATGTTATTGGTTATTAGCCCGATAATAAGCTGTACGAGTGTGGAGTCGCTTTAAATCAGCTAAAGGTCATCAAGTATTGATCTCGTAATGGGAAGAAGTGTTGAGTAAACTGTGGTCTCAGGATATAAAGTTATGCTGATCAGCGGTTCCAGCCACTTTTTAAATAACATGTTTGTCTGAATTCCTTATTTTTTTGCCATATTTTTGATGATCTATTGTAACCTTAGTTTTTGTCCGCTAGAGATATTTCTATTTTCAACAAAAATAAAATGTTCAACTTGTCATCAATTACTTGCCACTAAATTATAGTAGATTATTTTTCTCAGTTCTGACCGTGACATGGCATGATAGCATGGTCATAGTGTTGCTGCACATTAGCTTTTGTCTCTTGTTAGGTTATTTGCTTCACTAGTTTTCACAGTTTAACAATTGATCATGTTCAACAATGTATTTTAAATAATTGACTTTTGTCCAAGCCTATCAAATGCCTTCAATTGATCAATTGCGACGTCATAATTATATGATTTCCACTTGTTGTGACTCTACACATGCAATTTCACTTACTTTTGGTGTCACATAATTATAATATTCATTGTTTGATTATCTTGTGACGTCACATATGTGATTGTGGCTCTGTAATGACGTCACATACAATATAAATGACGTCACAGTACCATCCCCCCCCCCGCCACCACTCTGTACTCTATATACAGGATAACTACCCACCTTTTACAATGGACAATGGAGCTTTTTGCACAATAAATTAATATATTTTCTATGTAGTTGTTTTGTAAGTTTTGATTCGGACTCCAGGTTTAATGGTAAATCCGTTTTAATTTGTTTTTTCTCTAAATCATAGGTTATTTTGTAATAGCAAAAATGCATAAGATATTTTATGCATTTCTGGCAATAGGCGATACGTTGTCATTCTGAAAATTAAACTTATTTTAAGGCTTTAAATTTTCGTAATAATAATGACGTGTTCATTTTCAGGCAATATCAGTCTATAAACTGTACATTTCACTTTGTCTGACCACTTGCCGTAATCTCCAAAATTTAATTTAAATATTAAAATGACCAACTTGGATTTTACCGTTATTTTTTTAAACGAGATAACTAGCCACTGTCAACCGTCTGCAAAGAAATATAAATTTGTACAAAAAATAATTTGCCATAAATGATGACACCGAGTGCTAATGAGGAGAAAGACATTAATGTCAAGGTAGTTAAATGAAAATATTTTGATCCCAGTAACCCAGCTAACACAGAACATTCAGATAACCTTTCCCTCAAGGTTCGTTATGGGTTTGTTAACTGGTAATCTTATGCGAAACGTTCTAAGAAAATTCGTTCCACACATAACCCTAGGCGAATGTTCAACGAACGTTTTGAGTAATCATTCCCCCAAGGTTAGCTATGGGTTTGTGAACTGGTAATCTTTTGTGAACGTTCTAGGAATATTATCTCTCCACATAACCCTAGGCGAATGTTTGACGAACGTTCCGAGTTTCTATGGTACAACTTAGGTCAATTAAACCCTGCGCATGACAATCAATCAACTGGTAATCTTCTGCGAACGTTCGAGGAATATTCACTCTTCAAATAACCCTAGGCGGATGTTCAACGAACGTTTCGCATTTTTACTGAACTGAAATCCCGACCCCCTCTTAGGTGACTCACCGTGACAGTCCCAGAATGCAGCGCGGTTCCAATTGAAAAATGACCCCGCCCAGAACAAGTAAATTATGTGAATTTGGGGTAATAAATAAACTTTTCAAGCTGTAAAAGCCACATATTCTTTCAAATATGAATCAGAGACAAAAGAAGAAAGCTTACATTTGTGGAAGTGTGCTGAAGAAACGGCATATTTCAGGTGTTTTGCCCACAGGCTATGGAAAAAGCCATGGTTGGTAAGTTTGTTGACTTGACATTCCCAGTCTCACCCCGAAATTAAAGGAAAAAGACCTAATGGCAAATTTGTACATTTTTATCAGTAGACTAACGTTAGGCCTAGAGTACACACAGTCACAGACTCTGTGACGTCTGTCTCTAGACCTAGCCTAGGCTAGTCAACATTGTCAACCCGTCCCGCCCCAGGAGAGTCAGACAGGTGTCCCGTCTAGACCTAGGCCTAGTCTCCCTAGAGCCCTAGTCCTAGAATACAGACAGTCTAACGTGTTACACTGTCTACACTACACTACAGTCTGTGGGACGGTGGGGGATGGTCCAAAATGAAAGTTAGCTTTTCGGTATCCAATCAGTCAATTTTCCAACGATTTTCATGAAATTTTGCATACCTTTTCTAGTCATTTGGCATCGATCCTGAAAATTTCGTAAACAAAATATTGGATAGTTCAAAAGTTAGACCATTTGACATGTAGGCCTAGTAACTGTCTACTTATGACGCTCCTCTATAACAACATGTATAAACCCAGTAATTTCATTCCGGTTTATTCTCAGAATTCCGTTACATGTCAAATGTGAAACTTCGCGAAATTTTCAGGGTTTTAGCCAAATTACTAGATAATAATGGTGACAATCGCTAGAGAATTGATTGACTGGATACCAAAAAGCTAACTTTCATTTTGAACCATCCTCCACCGTCGGACAGACTATAGGCCTATAGTCTCTACCCTCTTCAGATTTAATTATTTTCGGGTGGGGGGGGGGGGGGGGGTCAAGCAAATCATCAAATGTCAAATATAGTCTAGACCCTATTTATTAGATCCATTTTTTTTTTAAACATCTTTGGACTCAGTGTAGTCTAGATCTATTAATTTATACTTCTTTTTTTATTTTAATTGTTTAAAAAAAAACATAGATCTATTTAAATATATTTTTTTGTGGGGGTGTGGGCAGGTAGACTAGGTCGAAATGATATTTGAAAAAAGATAGGGTAGTTTATCTTGACTTGGTTTCAATAATATTTATTTTGACTGCCCTTAAAAAAATTGGCGGGGGCATTAACAACAGACGCAACGTCATCAAAGCCTGCGTCGATTCACCTTCTTTTTTCTGTCTACAAATCTGTATTCCAAACTACAGGCTTAATATTGATGTCGGAGTTAGGGCACTATGTTTTTTTCTCTGTTTTAGATGAGCATGCGCATTAGATTAAGGCCGCGCATTACCAAAAAAAACACATGTGTTTTTTTTTCTGCCCATTGATTTTTTGCCGATTTCCGAAAAAACATAATTTTGGGAGATGAAAAAAAAATCAGAAAAAAACAAGTTCATTTCAGGAAATAAAAAAAGATGTTTTTTAGTCGCCCTCTTTAACTCTATTTAAAATAGGTCAAAATATATTTTTATTTCATCACCCTCATTAACATGATTAACTTTCCAAGAAATTTGTAAAATGTTTTTATTATTTTGTCGCCCTCATTAACTTTTCCAAAAATAGGTTTGAACAATTTTTTTTTTCCTAAATGTTTTTTTTACCGCCCTCCCTCATAAGATTTTGGATTTTTTCTGATCTAAAACAGAGAAGTAAAACACAGAGCGAAGCAAAGCTTCACAAATAGAAGTGTCATTATTTTAATGATTTTGGAGGACCTTTAATTTTTTATTACAACAACATTTCCTTGGGGCAATTATTCATTTTATCAATATGAAAACTCAATCATGAGAATTCAGTCTCAATTCAAAAATACTTCAGCCCCTCACCCCCTCTCCCCCCCTGCAGATTGAATGGTGGCCGCCTAAGTAATATTTGAAAAAAATAAGAATATTTATTTCTAATTACAGGGGTAATAACTTTAACTTGATAATCATGATGATATCTTGCTAGGGGGCATTCTTATTGAAAAGTACTGGAAAGGTGTATTATTGACACGTCGATGACTATACCTCCGCTGTTAACACTTTTCCCCCCATTTCTTTGACCTACATCGTACCTTCCCCCTACCTAAAAATAATTGAAACCAATGATGCCCTATATTTTTTTTGAAAAGACAGTCAAAATAAATAAAAGTATCCTTTTCATCTAACTGCCCCCCACAAAAAAAAATCCAAAGATGCTTTTTAACAAATAAATTAATATCTTACAGAGCTCCAGATATTTTTTTGGTTTTAGGAGTATTTCACTCATTGAAATGGGTGATGAGGAGTGAAATATGATGACAAAATATACAACGAGTATTTTTCATACAACAACATTCAGGTCACACTCAGGTCACATAGTTCTGCTGAGTGCTCACGTACAAAATACAACAAATTGTTTCATTTTTCCTGTTTCTTTTTATTTTGATGGGTATTTTAATAGGTAATAATACTCCTCAGATTCAATGAGTTTTTTTGTTTTTACATGCGTATTTTACGGATATACGCATGTTATCTGGAGCACTGATCTTAGGTAAATTATTCTATTCGTTAGACCCATCTGCCCCCCCCCCCTCCCACCCCATGCGAAAATAATAAAACTGAAAAGACTACTGAAATTATTTTTTTGTACATATTTGCCTTCACCCCCACTGCTTATTTTTTCAATTTTTTGTGACCGGTCACCAACCCCCCCCCCCCCCTCCCCATCCAACTTAAAACAATGGAATCCCAAGAGGTTATTGAGTAAAATACATTGTAGAAAGTTGCCTTTACCCCCCCCCCTCTTATTATTTCAATTTTGTTGTGATCCACCCGCCACTCGACCCCCTTTTTTTTCAAATTTGTTTTGACGCCCTGTCTGCCCCACCTCTGGAAAAAAAATCAAATGTCCCTCCCCGCCCGTAAAGAAAAGAAACCCAGAGAGGCTACTTCGTTAAATGGAAAAAAAACCTTTGAAATAAGACTGAATTTTTTTAATCGACCTTGATTAGGCCAGCCTTAAAAATATGTTTGTTTCGGATATCACATCAGCTAAAAAGTCATGCGGAAGGGAGGTAATTTAACCCTTACACTGCTATGTGCGACTATAGTCGCTCAAAATAAACAAAGCGCTGTCGCAGAGTAAATTCCAAAAAAAAAATGTTTTTTTTTAAATTTTGTTTTGTGGTGTCTTTCTGTTTGTTTGTAATATAATGGCTTTTAATATCAGTTGTTCATCAGATGTTTGTGCCAGATATTACTTAGTGGGAAACCACACATGCTGCAAATTTTATGCAGCAGTGTAAGGGTTAAAAATTTCTGCCAGGCCATGAAAAAATGTTTGTTTCGGATTTCGCAGTGGTTACTAACATAATGAGGGAGGGATGGTAGACCATTACTATAAAACAAATTAATGTGACGTTTCAGGAGAGGATGCATCTTGATAAATGTTGACTTGATTAATTTTAAAATGGCTGCCTATCGGCCATTATTTACTTTCACATGGCCGATATTTGGTAAATCGTGCTAGATGGCTAGACCATTACTATAAAACAAAATGTGAGATTTCAGGAGAGGATACATCTTCAAAAATTTCGACTCGATCAAATTCAAAATGGCCGCCTATCGGCCATTATTCACTTTCACATGAAGGCTCAGTCTATAAAACAAAATGTGACGTTTCAGGAGAGAATGCATTTTGAATTTTTTTTTACTCGATCAAATTCAAAATGGCCGCCTATCTGCCATTATTCACTTTCACATGGAGGCTCAGTCTATAAAACAAAATGTGACGTTTCAGGAGAGGATGCATTTTGAAAAAAATTTGACTCAAATTGACTCAAATTCAAAATGGCCGTCCATCGGCCATTATTACTATATTATTACTATAAAACAAAATGTGACGTTTCGGGAGAGGATGCACCCTGAAATTTTTTAATTAGATCAAATTCAAAATGACCGTCAATCAGCCTATATTTACCATTACTAGGACCATTACTAGGATACTGATTAAGATCAATAATTTCAATGGAGGTTTACTATCTCTGACTGACTGTCCAGTTCTTATCTTGCTCTTAGACTGAGCCTCTTAGACCTAGTTGTCTTGCGTCTTGATTTTTCACCTAGCCTAGGACTACATTAATAACACTACACAAAATCACTTCAATCAAATTTTAATTCGGAGCGGGAGCTCCTGGACTTATGTAGTCTTGTTTCTTTGTAGCTGTGGATTGCAGTAATACAATTGAACAGTACACACCACAGATAAAACAAGCTTCATTGTGTTTTATGTTTTTTGTTCTCTAGAGGCATGCGAAGAATCATATAAGAACCTAAAGACAAGGGACATGCATGAGGAGCTAATCGATTTCTTTCGATGTGCACCCCACAGACCTGGGGGCTCCAAGTACAAGGTAAATTTAAAAAGAGAAGACAACACATTGCCTATTCTGTGTTTAGGTTTATTCCGACATGTTTCGCTTTATAGCTTCATCAGGGTATATGACATAGACACCGCTCGTGCTCTGTGTGCACTTCTGAAGATGAAAAGGCGCCTTTCTACATCATCCATGTATATGCATCAATGTTAACTAGCGCTTGGCAAACTGTCATAACTATGTTGCATTTTTTTGTTGACATACTTTATTAAAAAACAATTCAAGGGCAATACATTTCTGACAAAATAATACATGTTTATATACAAACATTTATATATATGTAGTTAATGGTTTAAAATTTAATACCCAATTTGATGGTATTAAATTTTGTGTAATACAGTATAACCTGTTATGAGCAGCCACTCTTATTAGGAGGCAACCTCCTATGGGAGGCCACTGGCACTTAGCCATCCCCCAAAATGGCATTTTGCATACAAATGAACATCATTCTTATGAACAGCCACCCTGTGTTAAAAGGCCACTTTTCCTGTGTCACAAGGGTGGCTGCTCATAGCAGGTTCTACTTTAGTTCGTATTTTTATATTTTTCCTGCAATTCAGTTTTTTTTAATTAGTGTAGGGTAGCACATTTGTATCTCAATTCCATTAGCCTAGAGCCAAATCCAACGATCCATTTCTCAGGCACCCACACTATAGCCCTTAATATATTCCACTAACTACAGACTACAGGATTTTGTACGGGAGTTTCCATGAGCCCCCCATGCATGATCTTCTTTTCAAAATAATCTGAGTAGTATTTAAACAAAATCTAATCATGGTACAATATGTTACTGCCTTTTTGCAAAACTGACTTTTGTTATTTTCATTGCAGAAAAATAAATAAGGCAATGGCACGAGAGGGAATCAGACAGAGGAATTTGTCTGTACAAGAAATGTTTATAATAAAATGTTTATAATAAAAAAATAATCATATTCACTACTAGTTTTTTCTTTCCAAAAAAAATATTGAAAAATACCTAGCGTTCCCATAGCCTAACAAAAACGCCACAAAAGAACGTTCCCATAACATTCTCAAAGAACATTCATAGAACGGTACTAGGAACATTATTTTAATGTTCTCCTAACGTTCTCAGAATGTTGAGAGAACGTTCCCTTTATGTTCCATTAAAGTTTTTTCCCAACGTTCACACCTAACGTACTGGGAACGTTCTCCTAACGTTCGCAGAATGTTGGGAGAACGTTCCCTTTATGTTCCATTAAAGTTTTTTCCTAACGTTCATACCTAACGTACTGGGAACGTTCTCCTAACGTTCGCAGAATGTTGAGAGAACGTTCCCTTTATGTTCCATTAAAAGTTTTTTCCTAACGTTCACACCTAACGTTCGCAGAATGTTAAGAGAACGTTCCCTTTATGTTCCGTTTAGTTTTTTTCCTAACGTTCACACCTAACGTTCATATAACCTAACAAAAACTCCACAGGTGAACGTTCTCATAACATTCCCAGAGAACGTTCATATAACCTTGCGGGGAATGTTCTCCTAACGTTCTTAGAATGTTAAATAGCTAGCTGGGAAGTAGTTTAAAAAAATGACTGCGATTTGAGCACCGCAAAATGAAAAAAAAAATTGGTAGCAATTCGATGTTTTTAATGTGAATGGTGGCCATGTATATATTTAATATATGACTATGAAGAGACCAATGCAATTTATTTGTAATGATTGATAATCAATGTATTTCTATGATGTCTGACAATATGAGCATTGTGACTAATGAATTAAATAATTTGCGAAGCGACACCTGGTGACTGATGATGAGCCGTAGAGCCCCGTGGTGATTGATGAGTGTACTTTACAGAACATGTCATAGCGATTGTAAAGTTGACGGATCACGCCGTAAAGTAATAACCATTATCGACGAAACGCTTTAATCTCTAGGGTACTTTATACAGTTATTATACATATCTGTATAATTAGTATGTATCCCTATTTATTACGTCCCCTAAACAAAACCACAAAATAAGTTACTTTTTGGTTATTGATGCCTCGCGACAGAAATTCATATATCAAGATGACAGAATTGTTGCGACAGAAATTCATATATCAAGATGACAGAATTGTTGCATTTCATGGTTAATTGTTGATCGTAATCGAGATCGCCACTGTTAACCGTCGGCAACTAACGTTATTTTATACTTTTTTAATATTCCATGAAAAGCAGTTCTGCTTTTTATTCCATGATCAAGAAGAAATAGGGCCTACGTAACTCTGAAAAAAAAAATCAAATGTTTATTGGAATAAACCACATCACATCGATATACCAACAACAACTAAATCAATCAAAAATTATAAAATTATAATCCATTGACTGTAATGTAAACAATTATGATCCCTTTTTGACGAGTTCTCGTGACGAGTTTACTCAGCACTTTGTATGTTACATTTCTCAGTATTGGACTGAAGTCAAAATCACATATATTTTCAGTCACTTGAAGTTGTGTGTCGCGGTAGCGAGACACAACTTCAAGTGACTGAAAATTTGAATTGAAAAGCTCGGTGCTGTAACGGCTAAATCAACATTAAACCAGAATGTGAAGACTGAAAATTTATGTGATTTGTGAAAGTTAAGTCCTAACATATATATCAGTGTTTCAAGATTCGAGGCATATTTTACTTTTAACAACTGGTTATCAGGGGTTATACAGGTGCTAATCAAAACCCTGAATGTCTACTGCAGTCGACATCAGTGTTCTAAGGACTAAACTTAGTGCAGAGGCTATACTGGTAATGGGCGGGCGGACCATTTTAATCTTCATACATCACCCTCTGTAGACCTGTCATGCAGATACTCTTTTTAACATGGTGTCCTGCTTTCTAATGAGCGCATATAATGAACAGAAATTCGCAGTTTTTGCATATTTACATTTGCTAAAAGTGTTCAATTTTTTTATTTGATATTTTATAAATAGCTGTTGTACCACCTTGCAAACACATGTAGGCCTACGAATTAAAATCGATTTGGTGTGTTTATAAGGTGAAATAGACGACTGCTCACGAAATATCGGCATGAAAATTGACACTTTTGTTGATTTATTTCAACATAGTCTACAGAGGGTGTAGGTGGTTATTTATCAACCACGCTACTTTATATACTTTTTGGGTGTACATAACAGAGCCCCAGTAGTGGGAATACAGGGTGATGTGGGATGGATATTACCAAAATATAGACGACTCCTAAAAATGTTACAACTATGGAATCATTTGCTTTCTTTAGATGAAAACAGGCTGACAAAACATATTTTTGAATGGGAATATGCAAATAATTTTGGTAATGGAAACAGTTGGATTGATGAAATTAAACAAATTTTCCAGTTGGTTGATAGAGAAGACGATTTTAATAATTTATTAAAAGTTGATTTGAAATATTTTTCAACATTGTTGTATGGTGTTATGGAGCGCGAATGGCAACGCGAAATATTAGTTAAACCAAAACTGAGAACCTATATTACTTTCAAAAACTTGTTCAAAGAAGAAGAATATTTATCTAAAATCGTGTCGAGGAAAGCACGTTCACTAATTTCACAAATACGACTGGGAATTTTACCATTAGAAATTGAAGTAGGACGTTTCAGAGGGGTTAGCCCCGAAGACAGACTATGTCAAAATTGCAATATGGGTGTGGTAGAAAGTGAGGTTCACTTTATATGTGAATGCCCTTTATATAATGATTTGAGACACGCTATGAATAATAAATATATTTTTCCCGTAAATGCCACAATGTCTGATAAATTTGAACTGATAATGTCAACTAATTGCAGATTTCTAGGTACTTATATTTGTCAGGCATGGGATAGGCGTACTGATAATATGTATAACAGGTGATATGTGGCATGTAATAACATCAACTTATATATAATGTAGTTTTGTATTATATTATTTCTACTTGTGGTATTGGGGTCATATCTGTCACTGTGTATAGTGACAGATATGACTCTTTTGTACCTAACGTTACTGATATATTTGGTTCAAGCGAACACAGTCCAGCGGGCGCGGGACGTCCGCCCGGTGTTTGGACCGATGTTGGGCCAGCGTAGTGGACGGTGGGCCAGCATTGGTCCGGCGTTGGGCTGGTGTCCCGTGTTTGCTGGGAGGGTATCCACTCTGTGTTGGTTCAGTGCTGGTCCATGTCTTCGGCGCTGTCCCGGCACTGCCCCAACATTAGGTCGATCCTGGTGTTTGCTGGGATTTACAATATTGTGTAATAATGTTGATTTTTGGCTGTTTCGTTCAGCATATATGTTTTTTTTTTTTTTTTTTTTTACTACATACTTTTTTTTACTACATACATTTTGGAGTGACTTATAAGCCCAAATGGGCTGGGTACTATATTGTAAACATATTTATATTGTCATTGAATCTGTTTGTACATGTCACTATAATAAAAATATACAATACAATATAAAAAATAACCCACATTTGTGACTCGCTACCACAACTCGCAACTATAGGTGTTTAAAAAATATGTGCAGTTTTGAATATGAATATAATTAGGTCGGTCTTTCAAATTTAACTTTTACAGCGCGGGGATCGACTTCAGACGTCAGAATCTGACGTCTACAGACGTCAGTTTCTGACGTCTGAAGTCGATCCGCGCACTGAAAGAATTAAAATATTTATAATGGTCGTAGACCCATAACCCATAAAGTCGATCACCGCGCTGTAAGGTTCACTCTTACAGTGCAGGGATCGACTTTAGACGTCAGATTCTGACGTCTAAAGTCGATCCCCGCGCTGTAAGGGTTAAATACGTTTACGTAAAAATATAGGCCTATATGTCTTCAATAGTAAAGTTATATGTACTTTATTATTGCAAAATTGTATCTTCAAATTATGCATTAAATTATTTCATTCCTTCAGAATAATGATTACTGGACATTCTGCATACAAAATTACCAAGGAAGAAAACAATAATAAAATATACCACAAAATTACTGAATATGCAACTATAACGAATCCTGTTACTATAGTCGGATTCACATTTACCGTGGTAAATGATTTTCGTCGATTTCTTAGTCATTTAAAACACACCACCACATTATTTTCTTTGTTCGACCACGACATTCTAAGCCGGGAATGGAGAGTTGTTGTTCACCTAGTACAGACCAATTATCATGGTAGTCCTATGGTGCTATAATCAGTCAGGTGCGACCGATTTTCATTATGGTCAGATGTGTTTTAAGTCAGGTAAAACCCTCTGAGCTCGACATTCTCAGCTTTGAAAAAAGCCTCTGCCTTCGGCCTCGGCCTTTCTCAAAGCTAAGAATGTAGAGCTCCTCGGACTTTATCCTACACTTCTCAACCAATTATCATGAAATTTTACAAGCACTATTTTCTATTGATGGGTCGAAAATTACATTGAACAATATTGTATACTTTAAAGTTAGTCTATTTGACATGTAGTTAATTAAATAAAAAATTTCGCCCTTTAAATCCATTAGCCTCATTTCAGAATTTCATTACATGTCAAATGGTCTAACTTCTCAAATACTTATCAAAACTTCCCGAATGGAGATTAGTGGGCAAATTTCAAGAAAATTGGTTGAGAATTGACTGAGGAATCCGCGAAATGCATTCACCCTGGTTGATCTGTGAGTCTGACTATAGATGTGGGCACATATTTTGACATTTTATCCTTCATTTTCATTATTTTTTCAACAACACGTGTCAATATTTACTCGACTAATGTGGCCAGTAAATGCATAGTTAATGCGTAAGCTATCAAATGGTCTGGGAGAGGTAAGCTCCATTGTAATGCTAATGTTTCTGTTGTCATCTTGTTAATAATTGACACAACCCATGATGGATGCCACAGAAATAATAAATAATATATAATTAATTTTACACTATTCTCGTTAATTAGTGTTAAATACTGTTTTTTTTATCTTTCTAGTATAGGGTCACATCTGCCTCTCTTTGCGATGTGAACATACTATCTGCTTAATACTGCGATAATCATAACCTTAGGGTAAATATAAATGTATTATATATATTATAATTATTTGAAACAATTGTCCATTTATGTCATGCATGACATATTTAAAGATATATATTCTTAACGTATAAAATGTTACAATCCGTCACAATAAGGACGTTGTGAGGTCATTTGAGATATTATACTTTAGTATTTTACAAAGCCAATGCATATTAAATCTTTCAGCGCGAGGATCGACTTTAGACGTCATAATTTGACGTCAAAAGTCGAACCCCGCATTGAAAGAGGAAAATATATATAACGGCCGTACACCCATAACATATATAGGTATCCAAATGAATCAGAAAGAGCTAACTAAGACATTTATGATGATTTCAAATTGAAGAATACTTTTGGTCTCCATGGTTTGTACAAAATTGTACATATTTTATATCTCAGCGCCTTAAGGGTTAATAGGTAATCTATATTGTAGCTTGGCTAACATCTCCCCACCCGTCAAACCCATGGATCCATGATACTGAGTATGTAAGGTTTCTGGAAATGGCACCCGATATTTTCAATTGATGCGTGTAACATAGGTCAGGGCTACACGGATAAGATAACAAGAGACGATGAAAATGATGGCTGAATGCTGGGCCAGTGTCGCAGACGGTGGCCCAGCATTCAGACAGCATTGGTTCAACGTTTCATTATTACTTATGTGTCTGAAACAATTATACCAATAGATCTCACATCCCCCAAGGGCTCATTTGGTTCAGTTGTGTAGTTTCAACTAGAATTCAAGTAGCGCAACCGATTGTCCTGAAATTTTGCAAGGATTATTTCCAAGTACAAGCCAAACAGCCCTGACAATTTCACGAAACTATATTGATATTTTAAAGTTAGATCATTTGATATGTGGTCAAATAGATATTATAATATCCTTATAGTCTCACCACCCCAATGACAGATCCATTTAAATACATGTAAACTGCCTTAATTCAAAGGACGTCTTTTTGCCCTCCTTCCCATCCAGTGCCGCATAGCATTATGAAGACTGGACTACTGTACTAGAAACAGTTCAGATATGGGTTTGCTTCCCAGACAGATTTTGAGCTACGCCCCTAACGTGTAAAAAATTTCACCACAGTTCAATTTAGGCTAAAATTCATACCCTCTTTCACAGACCAGTCTACATTCCTTTAAATCATTTATCCATGTGTGATTATCACGCAACAGTGATATATGATATACCATACATGACGGATACAAGCGTGCGTACTAAATATCCACAAAGTTCGATGAACTTTTTAATTCACTAGTAGAGGTAGGAACATCCGCTTTAAAATATTTTGTGTAATGATTCCATCATCAGTAGACACCCGACATGATCTCGGTTTATTTATAGGATGGTGAGACCATATAGACATACATATATCTTTGTTTATTTTTATTCGGCATGGGATGCAGGTTTAAGTTGTTCTGAGCAATGTATGTTTCAAATCAGTAGATATATTTAAAAATATATTAGAATTACATATATTTTCGTCTATTTTCATTCGGCATGGGATGATGATTCGAGTTGTTCTGAGCAACGTATTTTTTAAGTAGGTATATTTAAAAATATATTACATATATTAATTTCCACTTTTTAAGATTTATGATACCTACTACTGCTACTGCTGATTAGCGAAAATTACCAAATACACTATTTTATTCTTGCCAAAACACACCGGCGCGAAATGCTCAGCTCGACTAAAGTCGTTTTTAATCCATTTTATTAGTCGATCAAATCACAGTCATTGACAGCGAAATGGGTGTTTGAAAATCTAAATCTGCAAATATTTTGTCACAAATTAGACAAATGTGAGTAATTTTTACTCACATGAAGTTCGCGACTCACAACTTCAAGTGGGTGAAAATTTAGATTATTTATTTTAGTACTCTAAGGGTTAATGACAGGCCTATTGCGCTTCAGGTGGCCAATTATAAGCGCCGACAATAAACGGGCCTCTTCTGAATAAATTAGGAACTGTGAAAATTGACGTTTTCACTTGCTGTGGCGACCTACAACTTCAAGAGGTGTAAGTAATAAACATATTGAGCCACTTGAAATGACCTGTAAAACAGAATGAACACTTGTCACTGCAATTTGCATATAAGCGTAATAAGTTTTCTGGTGCTGATTCTTTATTGTCTCACTGCTCACCATTTTCCAACATCCCCATTCCAGCACAGCTACATAAAGAGAATATGTCCGACATCATCACCATTGTCACCAGTGAATAAATAATCAATTCGCGCCCTTGGTCATGTTTGTGATCGGCTTGGTGTTTGTCATAATGTCATTGTCAAATGTCACGCCTGCTGGTGTTGGGGGGGGGGGGGGTAGGGAATTGGGAATAATTGTCTTTCCTGGCGCACACAGTGCAGTGCAGACATCACGTCAAAATACAGCAAATTATTAATTTTAACGAAAGAATTAACAAAAACAGCTTGTCAAAGTAGCTGATGTTTTTAAACAATGATGTGTGATTTAATCGATTCATAGATGTAATTAAATACATAGCAATCCCTAAAAGTCAATTTTTTTTTAAAAGTTTTTCATCTTCAACCGGTTTAAACGAGCTGAGACAAAAATAAATGCATTTCGACCTAGGTTTCTATATACAAAGGTGTACATATTTATTAAAGGGCTAGTTTTGTAAAAGCATAGATTACCTTGGTTATATAAATAATAGTTACACCCAAATTGCAGTTATGACTGTCTGTAGATGTCAGAATCTGACGTCAAAAGACGTCAGATTTTGACGTTAATAAGGATTAACAAATTATAATTATAGACCAATGACATACGTATTCAAATGAAGCAGAATTGTCTAACTAAGAAATTGTTGATGATTGCAAATTTATTCCAAATTGAAAAAAAACCCTTTTTTATCCATGGCTTAACCCTTTAAGCCCTCACGATGCATTAAAGCATCATTTTAAATCCCTGAAAACAGACTTATTTTTCCTACAACTAGGGGTTTTAGAATGAAAATTTCCATGAAGCTGGTTTACCAATGCATGGCAATTTTCTTTATTTTTTTCACCCAAATCAAATCATCTTCATCCGCTACAAGTCGAGAATTGCGACTGGACTGTACTAAAAACATTCATACCCTCTTTCATAGACCAGTCCACATCCCTTTAAACCACTTTATCCATGCGTGATTATCACGCAACAGTGATATCTGATATACCATACTTGACGGAAACAAGGCGTGCGTACTGAATATTCACAAAGTTATAACTTCGATGTACTTTTTAATTTGTCATCATCAGTAGACACCTGTCATGATTTCGGCGTATTTAAGGTGTGAGACCATATAGAAATACAGATATTTTTTATATATTTTTATTTGGCATGGGATGCAGGTTCAATTTGTTCTGAGCAATTAATTTTTTTTAAAGTAGATATCTTAATAGATATATTAGAAATACATATATTTTCGTCTATTTTCCTTCGGCATGGGATGAAGGTTCGAGTTGTTCTGAGCAACGTATTTTTTAAATCAAGTAGGTATATTTAAAAATATATTAGATATATTAATTTCCACTTTTTAAGGTTTGTGATACCTAAAAACTACTGCTACTGCTGATTAGCGAAAATTACCAAATACACTATTTTATTCTTGCTAAAATTCACCAGCGCGAAATGCTCAGCTTGACCATAGTCGTTTTTAATCCATTTTATTAGTCGATCAAATCACAGTCATTGGCAGCGGAATGGGTGTTATATATTTTGTCACAAATTAAACAAATGTGAGTAATTTTCACTCACATGAAGTTGTGAGTCGCGGTAGCGAGTCACAACTTCAAGTGGGTGAAAATTTAGATTATTTATTTTAGTACTCTAAGGGTTAATGACAGGCCTATTGCGCTTCAGGTGGGCAATTATAATCGCCGACAATAAACGGGTCTCTTTTGAATAAATTAGGAACTGTGATAATTGACGTTTTCACTTGCTGTGGCGACCTACAACTTCAAGAGGTGTAAGTAATAAACATATTAAGCCACTTGAAACGACCTGTAAAACAGAATGAACACTTGTCACTGCAATTTGCATATTAGCGTAATAAGTTTTTCGTGCTGATTATTTATTGTCTCACTGTTCACCATTTTCCAACATCCCCATTCCAGCACAGCTACATATAGAGAATATGTCTGACATCATCACCATTGTCACCAGTGAATAAATAATCAATTCGCGCCCTTTGTCATGTTTGTGTTGGCTTGGTAATCGTCATAATGTTATTGTCCAAAGTCACGCCTGCCGGTGGGGGGAGGGTGGGGGGTGTTTAGGGAATTGGGAATAATTGCCTTTCCTGGCAGACACAGTGCAGTGCAGACATCACGTCAAAATACAGCAAATTAAGGTAGATTAACATTTTAAGGTTTTTTTTATTAAAAATTTTAACAAAAAAATTTACAAAAACAGCTTGTCAAAGTAGCTGATGTTTTTAAACCATGTTGTGTGATTTAATCGATTCATAGATGTAATTTAATACATAGCAATCCATAAAAATCAATTATTTTTCAAAGTTTTTTATCTTCAGCCGAGTTAAACGAGCTGAAACAAAAAGAAAAGCATTTTGACCTAGGTTTCTACATATAAAGGTGTACATATTTATAAAGGGCTAGTTTTGTAAAAGCATAGATTATCTTGGTTAAATAAATAATAGTTACACCCGAATTTCAGTTAAGACTGTCTGTAGACATCAGGATCTGACGTCAAAAGACGTCAGATTTTGACGTTGATAGCCCGGCGCTGAAAGGATTAACAAATTATAATTATAGACCCATGACGTATTCAAATGAAGCAGAATTGTCTAACTAAGAAATTGTTGATGATTGCAAATTTATTCCAAATTTAAAAAAACCCTTTTCTATCCATGGCTTAACCCTTTAAGCCCTCGCGATGCATTAAAGCATCATTTTAAATTCCTGAAAACAGATTTATTTTTCCCACAACTAGGGGTTTTAGAATGAAAATTTCCATGAAGCTGGTTTACCAATGCATGGCAATTTTCTTTACTTTTTCACCCACATCAAATCATCTTCATCCACTACAAGTCGAGAATTGCGACAGCAATTCGCGGCTTGAATGCATGAAGATGACAATGTAAAGTCTGGCTTGAAAGGGTTAAACAAAAATATTTCACTGCTTTAAAGATTCAGTGTCATTAGAATAATATGTAATTATTTGTGCTCCTCTATGAGGCGTGAAGTTGAGGCTTATATGACATGGAATACTAAAATTAAATAGACATAATAGCACAAATAATAGTTACACATAAGAGGTATTTAAGCAAAATTGCCATGATATATAAATATTTTTCTCGTTCTGAGGAGTAAAGTTTACAAGTCAATCCTCTGACCGCCGCTGACACTGCAAAACGAGGTGGACCCCCCCCCCCGCCTCATAGGGTTTTACTCGTCCCTGACAAGATGTGTGACAGACCAGTCTCCCGTCGTCTGATGATCATCATCATTTACTGCTGCATCAGACCAACACAGGGTGAGTAGCAAGGTAACAGAACAGTTTCAGCCCGATATATATTTGTTTTTAATCCGTTTTAGTATGTCTCCCCTCTATAGAGGTGGAGATATAATGCTTTACCTCTCACCACTCATTTGTTCGTCCGATCAGTTTTGTGTCTGTCAGTTTTGTGTCTGTGCGTTCTCACCGTCTATCCAGCAGACGAGACGTTGACCCAATGTCAGAATATTGTTGGCCCACCGTCTACGACGCTCAGCCAACATTAGCCCAGTATTGGGTTACCGTGTCGTGTTTGACGCCACGCTGATTGTGGGCCAGCGTCACAGACGGCGGGTCAACATTAACCCAGCTTTGGTTCAAAGCATCGTGACTGTACCGCCAACATGCAGGTACCTTTTGTATGTATGTGGCTTATGATCGTCGCGGCAGGCACGAAGCGATCGCCCGGTGTTGGTACAGTGTTTGCCCTGGATCGGCGTTGGATCGGCGTTGGGTGGACGTATATCTTGTTTTGTTGTGAGGACGATGGGGGCTATTGCTCAGTAGACTCGAAACATTGGCCTAGTGTTGATTTGGTGCTAGGCCGGCGTCATAGGCGGTGGACCCGCATTGAATCGGTATTGGGCTTGTTACTCTTGTTTGCTGGGTGATCAGATGACGAAAAAATATAGATTTTGAACTTTCATATTATCGTGAATATAATATTACTTCTTTTTTCAATTCTTATTAACTAACCAGATAATAACCACGTAAAAACACTTCACATAGATGTAGCATAATTTTTGTTTTTGCTGTTTTTTTTATCATGTCTTCGGGATGTTGCAAAGTTTAAAAAAATCCAAACATCCAAAATAAATTTGGAAGTGGGTGGGTGGGTCCAGGGCCATTTTGGATAGAAAATAAAAAATTGGAAAACCCTCAAAAAAATGAAATCTTTGATGATTATTTATTTTTGGGTATTAAATACTGTCAAAATACTGTCTCAAAACTGCACTTTACTCGTCTCCCGCCATTACATGAACTAAGTTACCTGCCCATGTCGTTAATTGGTTTCCAAAAAAAAACTTGGATAGGCGGGCGGGTGTGTGTTGTGAAGTTTATTTTTTTTGCTGTCTGGAATTGTTTTAACTTTGCAAGGCCCCTTACATATTGTCTTGTTTTCTTTTGTTCTGTACTGTATATTGTATGTACAGTGAATGCATATATATATATGAAATCTGAAAAAAAAACAATTAAAAAACCAAAAAAAAACATGCAGATATGCAGGTACCTCAGCATAAAGTACTGACTAGGACTGAATGGATACTGGCCAGCACCAGCGACGCTGTCCCAACATTTAACAGACATTGGGTCGGTGTCGGTTTGTAATCGTCGCCAGCAGTATTAAGCAATACCACACCAGCTGAACGCAGCTCCCAACAAACCTGAGGCGTTGAATCAGTGCTGGTTTAATGCTGGGCAAGTATTAGGTCAACGTCGTGTTTGCTGGGAGTGTTGACAAGAGTTGACAGGAGCCATTTAATAACATTAATTACAAAAGCATTTGACACTACATCTATTAGCTATCAGCCCTTATGGTTATGCTGCTGGAGGGGAGACATCTCCAGTTTTTGTGTTCACAAAAAACTAGACCCTTCTAGTTAGCAAGTCAAATCACGGTCAGCGACCCACAACTTTTATTGAGTGAAAATGTGTTTAAAAAGATACCAAACATTTGCACATTTCATTTCCAAACACATTTTCACCCAATAAAAGTTGTGGGTCGCGGTGGCGAAACACAATTATTTAATTGATTGATTGATTTAAAGTTAGCACTTACATTGCTCATATATTTTGAAATAATATTATTGATAAAAAATGGTACAAACCCGCAGTACAAACCTTATGTCGTACGAGAGCTCAACCAAGAACTATTACTTGCCAGCATTCGACGGGCACTGGGTTGACGTCTCGATTCTGCTGGGAACACGTGTGATTATAAAGTTTTTAATACATACTTTAATAAACATAATTATGCATCTTTATATATCTTCAGGCTTCTACGCTTTCTAGAGTATTTTTTGCTACTACATATATATGTGTATTATACATAGTAGCTATTTGATCTCTGGTTTTGGTCCGGGAAACACCTGTATCCATATCTTGTTATTGCCAGTTTATTATATTTTAAGTAGCCAACATTTATATCTTCAAAAATATATTATTATGGCAATGCCACCTTATCTTTTAATTCTGTATGTGATTTCATCCAAACTAACCATGCCGATAATATATAGATATATATATAGCTAACTATCTTTAACGCATATAGTCAAGAACTATAGTATTTTTTTTATTTTGTACTTGATTCGTCATGTTTGTTTGTACATACTATTACTATAACTTTATTTGTTCTGTTTATATTCATTTCATGTATTTTGTATATATAATGTTTTGAAGGCCCAAGGAAGATGGGCGAATGCCATAAATATTAATTGTATTATTATTATTATTATTATTATTATTATTATTATTATTATTATTATTATTATTATTATTATTATTATTATTATTATTATTATTATTATTATTATTATTATTATAATTATTATTATTATTATTATTATTATTATTATTATTATTATTATTATTATTATTATTATTATTATTATTAATTTTATTATTAAATTCTAGCTGACTGTTGTTTGAATAACTACCCACAGATGTCGCTCAAGTATATAGTCTCACTGTGATTTAAGAGTCTGCTTTCTATTCCGCGCTCCAAATGAGTGATTCAAGGCTGCTTAGAAACAATGCAGGGAACCTACATCTTGCAATGATATTTAGGCCTATATTTTTTATTTTAATCTTAACACTTTCAGCGCAGGGATCGACTTTACACGTCAGAATCTGACGTCTGTAGACGTCAGATTCTGACGTCTAAATTCGATCCCGGCACTGAAAAAATAAAAATATTTCTATGCCCGTAGACCCCTAACATGAGTATTTAAATAAAGCGGAAAGACCAGACCAAGACATTTATGATGATTTCAAAATGGCAAAAAACCCCACTTTAGTCGAAATGGTTTTAGAAAAAAAGTAGGGATAAATGTTAATACATGTATGTATATTCCAACAGCTGCTGACTGTAAGAACTCGGTCCGTGGACTGGCATTTGTAGGCAGCCAATCAGAGACCTGGTCAGGGATCTTGTGTCGGGATGGAAGCTTCTGCAGAAACAAAGTGAATGAAAAGGGCGCGCCTTACTGCGAGACCCTGGATCCCGATGTCAGCTGGGAATACTGTGACGTACCTTATTGTGACGGTAAGATGAACACAGGATGCCGAGTCAATGTCAGCTCAATGTTGGGCCAGCGTTGTAGACGGTGGCCCATAATCCAGTCAGCTTTGGCTGACTGTGTTCAGGGAGATTTACACATATAAATCATATGCTAGAACCCGTACAATTTGAATATAACAGTTGTAAACTAATTAAAACATTATTTAATCATAATCCGTCACATGGTAACCTGGCTCGCCCCGCGATTTTCAGCCAATTATCCTGATTAACACTTAGAGTGCGGTAATCGACTTTAGTCGTCAGAATCTGACGTCTGTAGACGTCAGCCTCTGACGAATAAAGTCTATCCTTGCCCTGTAAGAGTAAAAATATTTCTAATGGCCGTAGACCCATAACACAGGTATTCAAATGAATCGAAAAGAGCTGAATAAGACATTTATGATGATTTCAAACTGAAAAAACCCTTTGGCCTGCAAGGTTTTCATAAAAAAAATCAGCGCTTTAAGGGTTAATTAATTAATTACTTTTTTGAGGTCCTGTGACGTGGGTTAGTGTGGTAGAAAAAACGTTCTAAATCTCCCAAATCGTCCACCAAAATAGCTAATGTCAGATAATACACTGGAATTTAAGTTCTATTCTGCTTACCGTCTTCTAAAATTATTGTCAATTATACAACTTTCCTACATGTAAACCATGACAAACTATGGTTAAAAGCTGTGATTTCGATCTTATGCCGCGCCATAGAATAATTCTGCTACCACGCTAACCTGGATCAATCAATATGACTGAGTCACGACGTAACCCGGGTTACCACGCCAAACCGCGACATAACCCGGGTCACCACTCTAACCCGCGACATAACCCGGGTTACCACGCTAACCCGCGACGTAACCCGGGTTACCACGCTAACCCGCGACGTAACCTGGGTCACCACTCTAACCCGCGACAAAACCCGGGTTACCACGCTAACCCGCGATGTTACCCGGGTTACCATGCTAACCCGCCACGTAACCCAGGTTACCACGCTAACCTGCGACGTAACCCCGGTCACCACTCTAACCCGCGAAATAACCCGGGTTACCACGCTAACCCGCCACGTAACCCGGGTTACCACGCTAACCTGCGACGTAACCCGGGTCACCACTCTAACCCGCGACATAACCCGGGTTACCACGCTAACCCGCAGCGTAACCCGGGTTACCACGCTAACTTGCGACGTAACCTGGGTTACCACTCTAACCCGCGACATAACCCGGGTTACCACTCTAAACCGCGACATAACCCGGGTTACCAAGCTTACCCGCGTGGTGGATTAATTTGTATTATTATCTGTATGGCCCCCATTCCACATGTCCGGTGTCCCCATGCGGTGGCTGTACCACATCTGGCAACTGCATGCAGCTGCCTTTCTATGTGTCTGGCAAACGCATGCGGCAAAAGCATGCTGGAACTGAGATTCCTTCCTGAGTCATGATATTTATTGCCATGTTTCTCAGAACTCTGCTGGAATAATGAAAATAATAACGTCACAAGGAATTTTCTTGGGGCAATCACAGAAATCCAACACTGCTGGATCTTCAAATGCACCTGTAAATCAACAAGTTGCGGGTATATTAGTAGGCCTACTGCCAATTTGGATGTAATCTTATTTTAAAATATATCTCCTAGTAGAATTATAAGGGTAAAATATATTGTCGATATTTTTAAAATTGATTCATGGGTGACTCACGGACACACAGACTTTTATGTTTCATTACAAAGCCATATGTGCATATAGCTTCGAATATTTGGTATATTTAAAAAATATTCAAGTATGTTAAAAATGATCATTATTAAAGGTAAAGTCAATTGTTAAAATTCGCAGGACATGGGTCCCCCAGAATGCAAAAGTGCTCGTGGGTAGGCCTAGGTCCTATTCCATAATAATACTGAAGATGCGTTTTATACCCAACGCCACATTAAGAGCAAGTTCCAAAAACAAAGCAAGTCCATATATACTTGAGCGACATCTATTAGTTAATAACTCCACCACAGCTCAAATCTCTTAGCCATCCCAGAAAACACGGGACATTTTCCCAATGCTGTTTCAATGTTGGGCCAGCGTCGAAGACGGTGGGCCAACATTGAGACAGCATTGTGTGAATGTCCCGTGTTTGCTGGGATGGCTCTTAATAGCTGCCATTGGATTTGCAAACTAACTGATTGTATTACCTGATTACTGCTGGGATCTCTGACACTACGTATGTATTTACAGGACGTCTTTCTGTCAAACATTGTACAATCAACCAATGTTGGTTTAATGTTGGGCCAGCGTCGCAGATGTTGGTCTAGCATTAAAACAGCGTTGGGTGAGTGTCTCGTTGGAGTAGTATCCGTAGTCTTGTAATCAGGTTGAATTACTCAGCTCAACGTGTAGGCCTACATGACCTACGCAGGCAAGCTCAGAACATGACTGTATGTTTTACCAATATGACGCATCTTGGAGCAGGATAGGACACCTATTGTTTTGTATAAGTCGGCATTACATCTGTCTTGTCCTTCTAAATCATGGCATGCAATGTCTTCCGACCTGTCTATATTTCAACAGATGTAGGCCTATACTATGTCAGCGTGATTACTACAAAAACTGAAACTTTTGTTTTCTAACTAACGTATTGTCTCAAGCTGGTATCGTATTGTATTCTACAAGACCAGTCCAGCAGCGTGTCAGACCTTGGATGTAGCCTCGTTGTAATGTTCTGATTTCAGCCAGTCCATTGAGCGCTGAGACTCTAGTGGTGAAGTCGGCCTCCTCTGATGCTGATCCTTCTGCTCTGTATGATCGAGACCCCAGCACTCAATACACTCTGACGGCCGACAACGCCAAACAAGCTGTGATCTGGAGACACACCTTGGCCAGCGGAATCAACAAGCTAGAAGCCACGCTACAGGTAAAACAGCGGAATACGGGGCAAGCAACAACTTAACCACTGACTTTAGCCCTTTTTAGACCCTCACGATGTATGAAAATTCCCATGAAAATTTCCATGAAACTGGCTTACCAATATCGGTACATAATTTTCTTAAATTTTTCGCCAACATCAAATCATCTTCAACCACTACAAGTCGAGAATTGCGACAGCATTTTGCGGCTTGTAGCAGATAAAGATGACTATGGTATACTCAGGGTTGAAAGGGTTAAAAGGGACTATAGTCGTTTTTAACCCTTTAGGCATTTAAACCCTCACGATGCTTAAAAGCATTCTCTTACATCCCTGAAAACTGACCTAATTTTCTTAGGACTAGGGGTTTTAGAAAGAAAATAGAAAGAAATTGTTTCCCAATACATGGGAATTTTCTTTAATTAGGCCTACCGGCCCAATTCAAGTCATCTTCATCCACTACAAGTCGAGAATTGCGACAGCAATTCGCGGCTTGTAGTGGATGAAAATGACAATGGTAAATTCAGGCTTGAAAGGGTTAACCCTTAAACTGCTAAGAACAATTATAGTCGTTTATTTAAATCACAGTTATTGGGAACAAAATGTGTGTCTAAACATTATGATTTGCGAATGTTTGGTCTGAAATTAAACAACTATTATAAATTTTCACCCACTTGAAGTTGTGGGTCGCGCTAGCGGGACACAACTTCAAGTGAGTGAAAATTGAAATTATTAAATTTAGTGGTCTAGTAATTCTAGTAATGGCAGTAACATCAAACAGTGTAATATGTAGCCTAGATGAAAACTTATTTATGTACAGATGATGGCGTGAGAGTGTGGTGATCGGTTAATGAGGGAGTTTTTCTTCACTCGCCAGATAAAGGGTTCTGGGCATGCCTAGGGTAGTTATCCCCTTAATCTTACAAAGTTGAAATATTTTTATAAACCATGGAGACTAAAGGGTTTTTTCAATTTTAAAACATCATAAATATCTTAGTTAACTGTATTCAGCTCATTTGAATGCCTATGTTATGGGTCTATGGTCATTGCAAATATTTTAATTCTCACAGTGCGAGGATCAAATTTAGTCTACAGATATCAGATTCTGATGTCTAAAAATGAAATGAAATGAATCGGGCTTTAGGCCACCTTTGTGCACATATAGGCTAAACTGGGCCAGGAGAACCTCCTGAGGATGGTGAGATGATTGAGATGACACTGTCCTCCAGACACAGGATTCGAAATTCGAGCCCTGGCGGTCTGAGGCCGAGCACGCTACCTCTCGGTCACTAACTTTCACACGTGGATGGGGAAGAAACATTTTTGTTTCTTTCAAACCGCCGAGACCGGGAACCGAACCCCGAACTCTGGCGTGAAAGGCAGCGGTGATAACCACTACCCTAGGGCTCCCGCCCCTGATGTCTAAAGTCGATCCCTCAGTAATAGTTGACTGTGCCACTCTGAACTCATTCAGGATGGTACTCTTCGATATTTAAACTACACAACTATTGTTTTTAATCTGCACAATTTTTTGTTACAGTTAAATGCACCAAATTCATTCTTTAAACTTTTATTTTGCGCAACCAATTCTACCGGCAAATAATACTCTGTGTCAAGAGTGATTGCTGTATCAGAAGAAGAAGAAGATCCCCACGTTGTAAGGGATAAATGTCGAATCAACGTCAATGACGTTGATTCAACGTTTTTGTCTAGAGAATATTGGTTAATTTATGATTGGTCGTCCACGGCGTCGATCATTAAACCATCTTGGGTGAGCATCTTCCTCTCAGTGGAGATATTATTAGTGATTATAGTAGGTGCAGAACGGCAGACGTCAGAATTTAACGTGCATAGATGTCGGATTCTGACTTCTAAAGATGGTCCTGCGACCTGTGCTGAAAGGGTTAAATAACCATCAATAATTTACTTTGATAAGCCGTGGCTTTTGTCGATGATTTTCTTTTGTTTAAAAATGATTTTTTTGAAGATCAAAATAAAGCAAGTGGCCAGCTGGACACCATAATCATCCGCCCCGCCCGTGTGATATAATTTTTTCAGGGTGCATCCTTCCCTGAAACCTCACATTATGTTTTACAGTAATGGTCTTCTATCTAGCACAATTTGCCATGTAGGCCCCTATATTAGATAAATAGATAGATTACAATCTCATTTGGTCTCTGGGTTTTATGATGCATGCTGTTTTTGTGTCAGCTGCCAGCGAACACTCGAGGAAAGTAGGTAGAATCTTCATTATAATTTTGTGAATTTTAAGGTTGATATTCTCACTACAGGTTTTGCAGAATGGACTTGATTGCGAGCCCGAAGCTCGTCAGATGATGGTCTACCACGAAGTCGGTTCTCTCACCAACAACTTCTACGGCAAATTCAAGCGTTGTCCGCTGGCTCGCCTTGCCAGTGCTACAGAGACAGGGATGCAGATGTGCGAGTTCCGTTGCTCTCACACTGAGGTGATCCGGCATGTATTCCTACGCATCATGGAAGGAACTACTTCTGGATTCATCACAGAAACATATCTCTCTCAATCAATTCACACAGAATGACACTTCATCACACAGACATATCTCTCTCGATCAATTCATGCAGAATCTTACTTCATCACAGAGACATATCTCTCTCGATCAATTCATGCAGAATGACGATGTTGGATGGTTCTTTGCTATTTGTCTTTTTGTAGCTGCTTTTAATTAAAAAACACGTTTACCTTGAAAATTGTGTGCATTGTACAACTAAACATTTAGTGCTATATACTCGCGTAAAGTTAAATCCCCGTTGCTATATATCATGTTGTAAATAATGTTTTGAGGTAGGTTTAGAGATTGTTAGAAATAATTTTCATCACCTTTAATTTATACAATATGAACTAGATGAACTGTGACTTTTCAAGTAACAATAATATTTGGGCTAGGTTTTATGAGTTTTTGTGGTGGCCATTTTGAATTTGGTTGGGTTATTTTTGTTATGACAGATTGATTGAAATTTTTTGGCAGCCATTCTGAACTGTAATTTTAGACTTCGGATTTCAGGCTAAAATTTCAGAAGTCCCTCCTGAGCTTCTGCAGTTTTAAATAGATATATATTTGTTTGTCGAATGGAATCGCATTCAGGGTGCACAGTACACACATTCACTTGTCTCTCTGTTGATTTATTGTTCTATCACTATCTAGCCCAACATTTAAACAACATTGTTTCAACGTTTTGAGTTTGAAAAGATTTGCAACTGTTATTTAAAAGGTTTCAACTGTCCATACCAAATACACAATATTGGTTCAATACTGGGCCACCGTCTGTGACGCTGGCCCGGAATTGAAACATTGGATAAATGTATTTGTATTATCAAATCTAGAGACTAAAGGGTGGAGTAGGTCTGGACATAGGGGCACCTTGTTCACCCTCCTGGCAATGAATGGGAAATCACCGGACATGTCCTCTATTGAACCAAAATTGGACCCAATTATAGGCCTACTGCCAGGCAAGCCAAAAGGCAGCATCTGCTTACTTTACAAGTGAACAGATACTGCCTTTTGCATTTGAAGAGCAGCATAGTGCGGTATCTACTCACTTTACAGGTGAGCAGAAACTGCCTTTTGCCATTCAAGAGTATAGTGATCCAGAAAATCCTGGATTAATCCGGAAGGACACGATGGATGTCTTAGAAAAGCCCCCAACCTGACTACTCTGGGAATGTTGTGTCAAAATTTCAAATTGATTAAATACAAACTCAGGGAGAAATAGCGTCTTACAAAAACGTGCCAAGAATAATAAGTTTAAAGCCCCGTTGAAAAATCAATATATTTGGGCATAGCCCAAATATAATAAAAAAGGTAGGTTTAATATCCTCCATATTTACCTGACTGAATTGACTTTAATGGTCAATGTATTCACCTATTATCGTCTATCAGTGAGTGGTGTTTTTATAGATCCACATGCCTATGCACAAGACGTATTTATTTATTGTAAATGGTACTGATCTAGAATATACTAAAAAAACTTTTACTTTTTGGTGAATGATGCTGTATTGGAGTACATAAATTAAAAAGAGCATATAATAAAGTCAGAATTACCATAAATCATGGGAATAATAAAGTCTGCTAGACTATCAGATGAAAGTAATTCGTGAAAGGAATGTATTGAAATTATTATTTATGTTTGGCTATTTTTCATATGTAAAACGTGATTTAATGTTATTCCAGCTCATCTATCTCCCAACATTATGATAAGCCCCACCAAAGCTTCAGGTTTAATATTGAATCCAAACATTTTATGTGAATATATAGCAATGATATTAATTTTATTTAACAGCTTCATTGTATGCTTTTTATCATTATTGTAAATTATCAATAATTGTACATATTTGGGTATTGATTTATTTTGTCATCAGTTTTTGTCACACTTGTCTTTTGGCTTATTTATACTACTGGCTACGTTTTTTTGTTCTGTCAGTGTGACAGGTAATCGTGCCGCTACCTTTTACTTCCAATATTTCTCCACAGTGCATGGCTGGGCCATGTGACTGATAGCCCCACCATGTAACGCTTATTCCGACAAGTCTCATACCTATTGGCTTAGCTACCTTGGCGTGTTCCATTTAAAGATGGCGATATTTCTAGCTGACCGAATTGAATTAATAATCGTTTTATTCACCTATTATCATCCATCGCGAGCTATTTTGAAATATTTTAATTTAAATAGATCTTGATCAAATCTGAGACATCAGTTTCTAGTGTATGATTGCTTTGTAATATATCAGGATACATTGAAGCTTCTTCTGGGTTATCTCTGTAATAGTTTATACCATCACCTTATGTCTTAAGTAGTTTATGTTTTACTGTATAGCAGGGCTGAAATAAAAGATGGTGAACATAAATATGTCTAATTCTTATTATATCTACGTCATGAGTTCCACATGTTAGATTTTCTGTGTCGGTGGGGCAATGTCATTTAGCTACCATCAGGCTATCCTACTGATCCAATGTAGCCTGTCCGTCCTCAAATATGGTTATTCTATGGTCATACTGACCCGATATGTAGCCTGTGTGTCCACAAATATGTTTGAAATCCGCACTCATTCATTCATCAATGTATTCATTCCTGTTTTGATATTCCACAAAGTACAGAAAATAGCGTCAAGTAATTTTCACGCACATATTAAACCTATTAGGCTCCACTGTCCCATTTATAATACATTCACTCATGACAAAATGCTGTAATTCTTCAAGATAAGGTTTGTTAATTGGATAATTGTATTGAATATAAGGTAAGTCGCACCTATTCTAATGTTGTATTAACAGTAAACCATACTTCCGCGCTACCCACTTCCCCCCCCAAAGTGTACATTTCATACAACATTTGAACGAAAAAAACGAAGAATACGTGTTTCGAAATATTTTAATTCAAATATATCTTGATGAAATATGATACATCAGTATCTGGCGTATGACTGACTTGCAATATATTTTGATACATTGAAGCTGAGTTATCGCTTATACAGTCATATTCTGTTAGATGAATTTAAATTTCACACCATTGGCAGTTGTGTACCGCGATCCACAACTTCAGGTTGCTGAAAATTTATGTAATTTGAAAAAAAATAAGTCTCAATATCAATCTAAATTTAGGAATATTTTTCCTTTAATAATACTTGTGCAAGTGATAATAAAAAAGTGTAGTCGACATCAGTGCTCTAGGGGTAAGACACAGTATGTCTACTGTAGTGGACATCAGTACTCTGGGGATTAAAAAAAACTACTGTATTCGACATCAGTGCTCTAGGGGTTAAAACACAGAATGGCTACTGTAATAGGCATCAGTGCCCTAGGGGGTTCAATTTAAATTTCCCGCCCTTTGCAGCTATTTATAAGATTGTACGAAAGTAAAGAATATGACGTTATGTAAAGATCTATATCAACTGTGAACTGTCTCCACAAATTCCTGACTTTTGCAAGATATATTAATAACGAATATAACTTCACATAAACCTTCAATTTCACATCAATTATCCGACCTATAAATAATGTAGGTATTAACTCCCCGATCCCATAGGAATTGATTATTAATGACCCAGTAAGTGTTGCCTAATTGTCTTCTCAGATGAGAGCAGATTGATTTTTACAACGATGGGCATGTTAGATTTCGGAGGACACACAGTGAGAGATTCCTCCCAGAGTGCCTGTCTCACAACGATGGGCATTTTAGAGTTTGGAGGACACACAGTGAGAGATTCCTCCCAGAGTCCCTGTCTCACAACGATGGGCATGTTAGAGTTTGGAGGACACACAGTGCTCATTGGAGCATTTATGGTGCAAAATATGATACAAGATTTGTAAATTAGGAGCCAATTCGTCCAATTATATCAGCCTGCATTGCACGATGTCTGTAGAATTCCAGGATTTCAATCTTCCAAAATCGAGCTTCTACATCATGTGGGAACCACCAGGTGGCGAACGTGTCCTTGTAGACAGGGCGGATGTTTCTGCCGATGTAGACCCAGGTGACGTCATCATTAGAAGAAGAAATGTCAAAATCTGTGACGTATTGTTTGCCCTCTGTGCCGTCACATCTCTGTCTGATGACCACGCCTACTCCAGTATAGGACTTTAACATGTCAAACTTCACCCATGGTGTGCTGTCATTGGTTAAAGCCACCCATGCACAAAAATCTGGGATGTCAGAAATTCTCACATTTCCTTTCGGGTAGTTTTTGTCGTAGAAAGAAGACACAGTAATTTGGGTGTCATCTATAACATATTGTCTGACCAGATAGATGGAGTTCAATTTAAACATGGCTGCCACACACCAACCGGCTTCTTGATGACACAAAGATCGCTGTAGAGCCGCTACGGGATGTGTGATTTCATTCCATTCCTCATTCCAGGATATAGATGTATCCATTTCCTGTTTTGCTTCATTACAAACACAGTAATAGTTGTGTGGTGATGGTGACAATGGTATACATGTCATGTTCACAGATCCATCTCTACAATGCGGAACCAAGCAATGAGGAGAATGCGCTGATATTTGTATACTGAAGTAGTCTGTGCTGCTGATAGTACATGGTATAAACTCCTTACTAGTGTCCACATCTTCACAAGATGGATTAGACTGATGTAGAATAACCCCAACCAGAGCAGCTTTCTCATAGTTCTTACAAGCTACTTTACTAATGAAAAAGATAAAGCATACGACTACTGATAAGACCATCATTGTGGCTGTGGGAGGAAATCTATGACAGCTGATTCTTACTGCTTTGACCAGTGTCTTAGCACACCTGCGACTGTGGACCTGCTACAGCATTTCACACTGGAAGATATGTGCTGACATGTGATTTCATCAACTAGAAAGATACACTCATTTTTACAAATCAAGAGTGTCACACGTTCCATATTGACATTGCTACTCTTCGACTTTCACTTGAATAATTGGCAACGACCCAATACCAGGACAGTGAGAATTCTGAGACGTGGGAATACCCTTCTTATCTGTATACTCTTTCGACACTGTTATTGCTCATCTTTGATTTACACTGAGATAATTTGCCAGAGTCCAATACCAGGGCAGAAATCCTCACCAACCAAAACCACACTTTTTCAAATGCTGCCAAAGCTGAGTTTTCATTGGACCTGGCAGTGTGCCAACAATTAGGGTCGGCAGGCTGCTATTATCCAGAGACGATGCTATTTTTCCCAGTGGTGGAACTGAGAGAGTGCGAGATTGATGTTTCTCTCCTTAATTTCTGACTGGTAAATATTACTACGTTAGAAAATAGTCTGAGTATGTAGTTTTATCATCTGGTCCATCACAATTGTTCTATTTTCGTCGAAATTGTGAAGTTGAAATATTCTCCCACTTGAAGTTGTGTCCAACTGCTTTGCGATAATCCCTTATTGAGACGAATTACCAATATTCGGTAATACTTCCTTGGAGTCTTTAATGCATATCTCGATTCATGAATCCCACTCCTAACTTAGCTTTGCTTTGTAGATGAGTGAAAGAGATTAAGCCTTAAAAAAGTCTCCACTTTTTAGGAGATCCAAGCTGAGAAGTGTAGCCTGTCTGTACAGGGGAGTATACAATGACGGTGATATCGGGTGATCTGATTGCCAGAGAACACGTACGTAACCCACAATACTTTATTACCCCTGAATTATCAATAGTTATGTGGTTTATATGGTGATTCTACTGATGTTTTGGACACTACGAGGATGTCATATATATATGACAATTTGGCATTTAGTGCTGGTGCGGTAAACAGAATGATACATCCATATGTTTATAGCGTGGCAATGCCTTCTAAAAAAGTAGTAATCATTTATATCATCAGAATATCAAGCGTTTTTCAAGGCAATGCCATGATTTTCATTCTGTAGGCCCCTATGTGATTGTAAAATTTCATGTGATTTTAGAAAATTAAGAATCTTGTATATAAATGTACATATATTCATTTTTATGACAAATAAGTCTGTAATGACTTTTAAATATGTCAATAAAATATTGACATTATCTGTCTGTCTGTCTGTTAACATGTATTCATAGCAACCCATAACAATTACAACCCATTCATTCCACACATTCATCCATACATTGATCGTGACATTTACCAAATGTCGTTGTCCACATCACCTTATGACAATGACTCTCTATTGCCAGTGGCGAATCAAGAGGGGGCACGCAGCCGGCGCACGCCCCCCCCCCTCCGTTTAGGGTCCCAAAAACAAGCAAAAAACGACCATAGTGCGTCATTTGAGGCCTTTAATTTCAAAATTTTCTGGGGAGCATGCCCCCGGAGCCTACTAAAGCATAAGAGTGCCAGCCATGGTGTGTATGGATTCTTGCAAAAATCGGAGCCCCACGTCTGTGATTTCCTGGATCGCCATTGATTGCCAGAGAGAGAGTCAGGTCATCCTATTACCAGCAAACACAAAACATCGGTATATCATTTGTACGACGTCGGCCCAAAATGGTACAAATGTTATACAAATATTTTGTGTTTACTGGGTTGTCATTGAAGATCAAGTGGTTAACTCAAGGTCAAAGCCTCACAACAAATAAGATGCGTTGACCCAATGTTGAGGTGATGTTGTAGGCATATAGTCCTGACAGCTGGTGCGATACAGAGTCTGATATCATCTCCGTTAAGTTACACAATTAGGGACTAATGGTACACAATAATATGTTACTGTGGCAGTTTTTGGCATAGAGCATATAGCTTTTCGGCATATGCATGATAGCTGAGGGGTTTCGTCAAGTTAAAAAAATCCAAAAATCCGAGAAAAACTTGGACAGCACCCAAAATCTCCCCCACCCTCTATTCATGTAGAAAAAAAAAATCCGAGTTGAGGCTTGACCCACCCAAACATTGGGATTTTTTAATATGACAAACCCCCTAAGCTGCTACACATATTTTGCTGGTGCAAATTATCCACCGTATTGACCCAGCGTTGGCCCAGCGTCTCAAATTATCATCCGTATTGGCCCAGCGTTGGCCCAGCGTCTTAAATTATCCACCGTATTGACCCAGCGTTGGCCCAGCGTCTCAAATTATCCACCGTATTGACCCAGCGTTGGCCCAGCGTCTCAAATTATCCACCGTATTGACCCAGCGTTGGCACCAGCGTCTGAAATTATCCACCGTATTGACCCAGCGTTGGCCCAGCGTCTCAAATTATCCACCGTATTGGCCCAGCGTTGGCCCAGCGTCTCAAATTATCCACCGTATTGACCCAGCGTTGGCCCAGCGTCTCAAATTATCCACCGTATTGACCCAGCGTTGGCCCAGCGTCTCGTGTTTGCTGTGACTGGTGTCATCGCATTGGCTGCCCAATTAATCGCTTGTTCCCCAGATGACATTATACATTGACCCAATGCTGGTGTAATGTTGGCCCAACTGCGACGCTGGCCCAACAGTATACCAGGATTGTTTTTAACGTCTCCTGTGGGTATGCGTTTACCCATTTCATCTTCCAGACAGCAAGACTGGCTCAAGTCCCCGATGCGAAGCCTTGCTGTCGAGAAAATAACCCTTTTTAAATCTCTCCCCAGCAGGTACGGTACATTGACCTAATGATGGTTTAACGATGGCACATCACCCGCGACGTTGATCCAATATTAGGCCAACCTTGGTTCATTGTTGAATTTCATCGGGTAAAACAAATACATCAATCCACGGCCTCGGAGAGGACGACACGGCTAGACAAACCGGCCCTCATAGATCTCAGTGAGTTATTGTGAAATTATATTATTTTAAAAACAATAATTCACAAGTGATTCAAGATGCTGCAACGTCATATTATACCGTTGCTGCATCTTGGGTTACGGTCAAATAGAAATTACGTCCACACATCTTAATCGAGGTTCCTCTACCTTGTTTGTGGAAGAACCCTAAAACCCTCAAAGCGCTCAATTTTTTTTATAAACCATGTAAACCAAAAGGGTTTTTTCAATTTGAAATCATTATAAATGTCTTAGTTATCCATTTGAATACCTATGTTATGGGTCTACGGCCATTAAAAATATTTGAATTCTTACAGTGCGGGGATCGTCTGAAGACGTCAGAATCTGACGTCCACAGACGTCAGATTCTGACGTCTAAAATCGATCAACGCGCTGTAAGGGTTAAAGACCACCCTTTCACATTGTACCTTGATCCCCCCGCTCAGAAAAAAATCATCACCTTATTTAGGGGTTTCCTTATGATTTGGTGACATACTGAGTGAGAAACACTGCCCAATATGCCTTAGATTGCATGACAAAACCTTTGGAAATCAAAAATTTCCCCGGGGCGGGCCCCTCGACCCCTTTACGGTAAAATATTTTTTGAGTTAAATTTTAACCCCCTCGCTGAAAAGCTGGATCCGCCCCTACTGTGGCAGTGTCACAACATGCCAAACACTCACCAGGTGGCACTCACATAAGGCCCTGCCAGACACTCACCAGGTGTCACCCACATCACGGCATGTTTGGCTCGCAATCAGACTGATAATAGTGACGGCTCAGAACGAGTCTACAACAACAAACACAAATGGCGGACAGAAATGACGCCGGTTCATGTGTGCCGGCGTCAACTCCGAAACGCAGCAGAAATCTGCTGTCCTGAGATGAAAAGAAGGAAAGACACAAAGAAAGCCAACAAGAAATACGACTCCACCAAGGTGGCAATCGGTGTGGACAACATAGACATCTGGCAAGAGCTGCGAGGCAAACTGGGCGGCGATACCCAGGTAGCCCAGCATTTATTGCTGCAACATGAACACTGTCACCTCTGTGACCCCTCACTCGTCCTAGCTCCGTCAACTTACTGATGAGGTTCAGATTAAATCACAGTAAACACGACATGTTAAACCAATGTTGTTTTACTGTTGGGCCAGCGTCTGCGGTTCCCTTGCACCCCTCGGACAACTAAATTCTAAAATCATTTTCAACACCCCTGGGATATCTATTTAAAGAATTTTTATGTCCACATGGAAAAAATTGGACCACGGGGGTCTAATCAACATATTTCCAAGATGGCCGACAACCGCTCTATGTCTAGGACACAATTATTTTCGTAAACCTGTAGCCTATGTTTTTCTTCGATTTCTCCGTCAACTATCAACCGATTTTCGTGAAATTTTGCACAGGCCATTTCCAAGTCATTTTCTAACATTGTTAAAAAAAAATTGATTTGACATGTAGCAAATTAAAATAATGACGTCCCTCTTTAAACCTATTACACTAATTCTGGAATTTTCTTACATGTCAAATGGTCTAACTTTTGAAATATTGTATATAATTTTACAAAAATTTACCTATGTTAGGACATGCATGTGAAATGGCCTGTTCAAAATTTCATGAATGAATTTATGGAGCAATCGAGGAAAAGCATGCGCTACAGATTTACCAAAATAATTGTGTCTTAGACTTATACACCATAGTACCGGCATAGTCGAAACACTTAATGTCATAAAACATCAACTAATGGACCGATTATAATGATCTTGGTGTCAATTTTCTGGTTTTCTGGGATGCTGAATTGAATGCAGAGGTGATCCGGATGATATTTTAATCAGTTCATGTGATTTAGACAAAATCTCATGGTGATCACTAATGAGCTTTCTGTGCTTTCCCTGTGCCAGTGTCGAGGTAGATAGTGATGGTCAGGTCATGTGCATGGAGAAGTGGGATGAAGAAAATATCTGAATCTGGGGTACGCACAACTGCTGATTTAAATCCAAGATGCTCTGCATGGTGAATATATAGGACAATCCGTGTGTCGGTCTCCTCCTGGTCTGATCGCATAGAGTAGATCTCGTTTACAGTGACCTGAAATAATTTAGAACACTGAAGACTAAACCTTTAATAGCAACGTAAGCCCAGATTCATGTATGTATATGTGATGAAGTGTTACCTGTTTTACCCGTTACCTGTCCATTTGCGGAGACGAGCCCATAAGCCATTCCGTCCACAATGAGAGCACTTCTCTAGACGTGATGCGGCCTTGCTGCTTCCCCAGACCTTCAGCAACAGCTGGGACAGCTGCACCTTGTTCATGTCAATGGCCAGGAAAAGCTGAAAATCTTTTGGTTTGCGTGTGGCAATGAACCTCTCCCCACTACCACGCCTGAGCCTTTCTTGTGCCTTGATTGGTACAACTTAGTAGAAAAATTAAATTGTTTTTTGCTATAATTTCGTCTAGTATTTGTTAACAGATGTTAACCAATAAAAAAAGGATGTCGGTCACTACAAAAGTCATTTTGTCTGCTGAGGAAGTAATCACAGACACTTTAAAAATTACCTCAGCCACTACAAAGGTGATCTTGGCCACTAACAAACTGATGTCAGCCACTGAAAAAGTGATATCGGTCACTACTAAAAAGGTCTTGGCCACTGAAGAAGTGATCACAGCCACTTTAAAAATTATCTCAGCCACTACAAAAGTGATCTTGGCCACTGAAGAAGTCACCATAGCCATTTTAAAAGCTATCTCAGGTACTACTAACGTGATCTTGGCAGCTGAAGAAGTGATCATAGCCACAAGTTTACAACTTGTCTCATCCACTACCATAGTGATTTTTGCAACCAACAAGTTGATTACCAAATGCAGGCCACCTCTTTCACCAGTACATGTAGTGAAATTTGTGAAGCATTTGTTTCATGCAAGATTGGACCAAACAATGCTATGTACACCAAGGGGTTTGTGCGAAACCTAACAAAGCTGATCCTGCTGTGATGCAAAAATTATCTATGAAAATGCTCACAATTGTCAACGCACTGTACACACCCTTGCCAAGAAGATTCATTGTGAGAATTGTACCAAGAGCCGCAACAATTACAAAGCTCAAAGTTAAATATGAATTAGCATTGAACCTAACAGCGTTAAAAAGGTGTTTGTGAAATGCAGTTGTATATATAAATTGTTAATAGATCTTATGAATTACAAACAATATAAGGTCAGTGGATTATTGAGCCATACCTTCAACCCGCTAACCATGATAATAGTCGTTTTTATTATGTTTATTAGCCAATTAAATCACTGATATGGGGAACGAAATGAGTGTTTGAATTTCAATATTTACAAATGTTTGGTCTCAAATTAAACAGATATGAGTAATATTTACTCATTTGAAATTGTGGGTCACGGTAGCGAAACAGAACTTCAAGTGGGTGAAAAAAATTGGCACATAGTTCTTCTGCATCATTCTTATCTCACAGTTCAAGCATAATTCCTTGAAAAAACTGAAATACATTAATTAGGATGGAGTCACGTTCTAAACTCCCTATTATGGAATATCTTAACTCCCTATTATGGAATAGGGCCTTGGCCTACTCACGGGCACTATAACATTCCTTGTCCCGCGAATTTTGACAGTTGACCATACCTTTAGTCACCTGATACAGAATTTTAATACCTAGATATATAGAATATATCATTAAATTATTTGATAGCAAATAAATGTATAACAAAATTAAAGGGACTGGCCCAGGCTAAAATCATAAAAAATCGGTGATTTTATTTCGGGTTCTCAATATGACCATATGATGTAAACATGTACATAGACTAGAACTGCAAATTTTTATCATTTTTGTGCTGCGCATTCACCAGTTAGGCTGCATATAGAGACGAAATTCCTGATTTCTAATTATTGACAACCATGTCAAAAATAGGAAATGCGGGAATTTCGTCTCTATATCTAGTCTAACTGATCAATGCGCAGCACAAAAATTATAAAAATTTGCAGTTCTAGTCTATGTACAGGTTTACATCATATGGTCATATTAGGAACCCGAAATAAAATCACCGATTTTTTGATGATTTTAGCCTGGGCCAGTCCCTTTAATGTAAAGGATACATTTATTTAATTTACCTGGGTTAAAAGGTATGTCTTACAATATTTCCAAGGCATCGTAAAGAAACAGGATATCATCAAACACACGCATTAAAATAATTGTGTTTTTGTATGAGCCATAGAGACCAAAGGGTTTATTTATTTTGAAATCATCATCAATGTCTTAGTCAGAGCTCTTTCCGCTTCATTTGAATACCTGTTTTATCACTGGTTATGGGTCTACGGACATTATAAATACTTTAATTCTTTCAGTGCGGGACCTTTTGTATACGTCAGAATCTGACGTCTACCGACGTCAGATTATGACGTATAAATACTGTCCCCATGCTGAAAAGGTTATAATAAGAAAACATTTATAAACTGATTTTGGGTTTTTATTTTAGAGCTTATACATGTACAGTGTTCCTATATTCTCAAAGATCCGATGTGTGCAGTCAGTGTTTCATGTTGCTCAGTAAAATAGAGAAGCAGGCAATAGATTTGGGATGAAATGTAATATTTTATTAATATCAAAACACACTGACAGTTTGTGAGTTTATATTGATGTCTATATTTATCTACATCAAATCAAGACATGTATTACTATTGTTAGGACACTTTTTTAAGGTTGCAGTAGCTATCCGGATGATTAATCTGGTTTAGGATAAAAATGATTTGTTATCAATTGACAAAGTCAATGACACATAAAATACTCACGTGTACATATACTAGGTGGTATATCATGTATTAGCCCCAGGTAGGCCCCCGAGTCGTGCAATAGCCCCCGAGCCTTTGCTCTGCGAGTGGCGGTTTCAATGGGAGCTAATCATGTATCTGACTTATCGTTTGTTCTCTACTGGTCTTTAATAAAAAATGGTGTTAACAATAATTCTGTGATTTATGTGGGCTATAGGCTGCAACAACCATGTACACTGAATTACCGGTCAATTTAAAATGAACAAAACTACTGTTGTTAATTAAATGGATTAAGGTCAGAAATCAGTTTGATGATAATTGTGATGATGCAGCTTTGTGTATTATGTCACGTGACCTAATGGACTCCAGTATCTGTAATGTAAGTCTATCATGTGTATATGACATTCTCACACTCTGTGCAGTGGTTTTCACTATGAGACTGTGACGGTCAAGCCCTTGCCTGGTGTAGGTTAGGATGGACCGTGACAGCCGAGCGGTAAGCTGTATGAATTGTGGGCAAGGGAAAAACCGTCAACTCTTGGTTACTTTTAAAGATAAGTATAAATCTCATAGAAAGCGCACTTTAACCATATTTCACAGAAATAATCCAGAGATATCCAAATATGAATAAAATGAATCCAAATGGGGTGATTTGAATTAAAGACGGCTCATATGGTCATCACCAAATATAGACAGAGGTGATGACCAATCTCAATCAAGTCTTTAAAGGCAGTAAAAACAATTCCACTTATACATGGAAATGATCACTTTATTATTTGATCAACTATACATGGGCAATAAACTATAACCACTATAACATACTTCATAACTTTACATACTTTACAATATGAAGCAAATATATCAGACATTAATTAACAGGACATTTAGTAGGTAATCTGATAAATTCAAAGGAGTGACATTTCCCTTAATATAATTATGTGGACAACTTTGTGTTGTCACAAATACACAAAACTAGTATCGCACTAGTCTTGGGCGACTATTATTGTCAGATACAGACTCAGTTTCTGACCTGAATCTAGATCGGGAGTAATATTACCCGTAATCTCAATGGACAAGCTCTGTGTTGTCCACAAAGACATAAAACTAGTATCGCACTAGTCTTAAATGTGACTAATCAGAAAATACTCAGTTTCTGACCTGAAGAGCAATCGGCTACTCTATAAATATATAATCTCTCAAAGTTCGGAGGTACTGTGCCTTTGGCGCCGATTTGATGCCAGCCCGGTGTTCAGCACTCGTGTCCCACCAGTACAGTGTCCAAACGTGCACTAATTCCCAATTAGCCAGTGGCACACTTGTCCCTGATGTACCAAGCTACTGCAACTACCAGCTGATCCCTCAAACCTCCCAATGACTACAGACCTATCAAATCCTCACTAACTCATTTACTAAGTGTACACCAATCTTAACAAACAATTATACTCTCACAGTGCTTAACTTGCTGTGGGAGATTTATAACATAACATTTATTAATAGTTGAAACAAGAGCTTAATAAGAGTAACATAGCTACTCTTAAGCGAGTGTAATTGTGGCAGTCAAACTGATTATTTGGCTGTATTTACACTCTCATAATCATATATATAAAATATATATAAGTCTAGGTTAAACTGTCAGATTGCTGACCTAATGTAGTTAATAGCACTGTTTGGACTTTATAATACTAAATTAGAACTTATAGAAGTTTAGACCTAGGACAAAAGTGGCCGCACTGATTATGGTGTATAAAAGACAATTATTGTGTACTAAACATAGTATGATCTATGGACATATAAAATAAGGGCAAGTTATCTTAGACATAGATGTGAGCTCTGCTCAAAACACCTCAGTAAGTTTCAATTGTGAAGTAGGACTATATGCCTGTACTAGCACACAACACAATACTTACCAAGATTGCTAGATCTAGGTGGGTTTAAAATTGTGTAGTCAACTTATGGTTGACAACACAGGACAGAGAGTGGGACAGGGTAGCACTGTAGGGCTGAGTTTTAGCTGCAACCCTACAAGTAATGAGTCCAACTAGGGCCTCCATTACTCTGCTGTTGAGTAGGACGACGAGATGCATACACCTCCAGCCGTCCGACTGGAGAAGGCTGTGACTCGCGGCTATTTATAGGAAAGCCCGAGACGCGGAGGGGGGAGATTAAATGTGGATGTCGCGAAACATGCTGAGCATCCAAAAATAAGGTTCTATAAGCTGATAATTTCACCCGACTATTTAATCACATTAGCGTAGATTAACTGTATAAAATTATATTTATTGCGTGGCGATAAACTTTGTCTACTACACAATATCAGCTGGACAAAATAATCAGACAGGGATGGGAGGAAGCTGTCATGGCTTCCTAAAAATAAACGTGGGCGAGTTAGTTACCCCGAAATTACAATCAATCTACGATTGATTGGAAATAAAACATATATCAAAATCTACCTTGTACCTTCAACAATTAAATTACCTAAAATGTAAACATTGCCTCTCACCAAAAACATGTTTAAAAGGAGACAATATGTGAATTTTGTAAACTTAGTCAAGCGTAACTAATTCTGCCACTGCCAAAAATCAACATCCGGCAGTGATATCGAATGACTTCGTCCCATCATGATTTGGCTTAGTCAGTTCATCCCGGTTATAATCAGAACAAGACTAGCTGATCAAAAGAAAGGAAATAATTTAGTACTAAAGGGTTATTGAAGGAAGGAGGTAGACTTCTACAAAAGTACAAATCCCATGGTCGTCAAACCACCCTCTACTCAGCGTCAGCGTCCTCGCGGACAACATTTCTGACAACCTCGTCAAGGTGGGAGACATGGAAAGTACTCGTTAATTCATAAAAATATAGAGTGCATTAGTGACAAAAATAATATAAAATATTATACCCTATAGTATAAAACATGGTGACCTGAAGAAGAATCACATAACATTAACATAGTATCAATATAGGCCACCTCTTGAAAAGAACAAATTATGACATAAACATGGCCTGAAAAGCGCGTATATAGTATTATAATAAACCAGTAAAGAAAATTTCCTCATACATAAACTCTCAATATCACATTATGAATACATACCTTACAGAACACATTATCAATACATATTATTAATTATTAACCAGTCATTTTATGCGTATTTGTATACCAAGCCTAATGTCTATACAAATAATAATGTTGTATACAATATAGGTTCAAGAGTCTGGTCTACACTTGTAGAAATAATATGTCACTCATAGTAGTCGGTTCTGCACTGGTATGAAGAATGTCATTGTTTCTTGCTGCTGTTCACAAGTTCATTGCACACGAGTCGCGTATAAATTTAAAAAAATTAACTTAAAAATGTTCTTTAAAGTTAGCGGAACACTAAGCTCACTTTTTTCTCTTCACCATTGATGTTGTTGTGATAGTGAAGTCAGCAAAGGAGGTGGTTACCACATTCCATGCAACTGGGTAGGGACAGGGGCACAGTAGCATAGGCGGTAAGACTGTAACACTGCTGGATCTCTGGATACCCATAGTGAGATTGGACATCATCTTGAACGCCGATACATGTGTTCATTCCAGAGCCACTCGGCGGTTGTCGCGTCATCACCATCTTTCCCGTCACGTACTTCCCGGACACTTCACCAACGGGTCAGTTGATCATCAAATTTGGCACTTTGTTGGATCAAAAATTGCAATTTGACTGTTCTCTGAAAATATAGAGAAAGTGAGTGGTCGATCAAATTATAAGCAAATAAGGCGGTATTTAATTTATAAGGTGGTCGTTCCCACTCGACAACATTTTATGCTGGAGTGGTCGATCCAGGAGGAAATAATCAACAAAAATATGGTATAGCAGAAATAAATTTGGCCATTCCCTCTCACATTTCGATGTTAAATGAGCGGTCAGTCCAACAATTTATTTCTAAGGCTATGTAATAAATTTATTTGGAATTAAGTTATGTGTCTGTTTAGGACAGTTGAGGTAGGACTACTAAGACAAGACACAGGTTTGCAAGGAGTAAGACAGTCTTTGAACAGAAATCAAGAGTTAATTCCTGAAAACAGTAGCTATCCCAACCATATGTGCTAACCCACCATTTGTTGTTCACATGAAACCTGGGCTTTTCACTGGCTGCTAGATTGCATGTGTCTGGATGACCCTCTACTCGGTCAGAGTCTACGTTTTGATTTTTGAAAGAATAAGTAGCACAATAGTTACTGCTATTCCTGAGTAAACCCAACAGGATCAACAGAAGTTGAACTATTCCCATCACTGTACCTTCTGCATGGAGCTCCTCTGACTGGAAATGCTTATATTTGGACACACAAGCTATTGAAGTGTCCAAATTAGCAACTTCAGGAGGTTTAATCTCCACATCTGATGACACAATTGCCATTCCGGTGGTGGGTACAGATTCTACAGTGCTAACTGTAGTACATATATGTGGTTTTATTACTTCTATGGCATGTAAATTGCTAGAAGTTACAGTAATTACACACTTTTCTGTATGTAAGGTGTGAATGTCCAGGGCAACAGTCTCCTCATCCACAATCAATTCTTTTAACACTTCAGAGTGTGCTACTTGTTGTGTGAGTGGAGGGGCTACCAATTGGTCTTTTGGAAAGATCTCTGATAGAATTATACTACTTTGTGATGGCTGAGTAGTAATCACTACAGGGTGGTTAACAATATCTTCCACACCAGGATAACGAATTGATCGAGGTGGAGGTAATAGTTTAATGATCTCCATTTGAGTCCATCCCTCAAGGGAGGCCACATTCTCTAGCATATCATGGTACACTTGCCAAGCTTCTCCTGTAACAGGTGGCCGTGTGTAATGACTGCGAGTGCTGGGGTGCTTAACCTTTTGGCACACGGTGCGATTAAGAAAATCACCTGAACATCGAGTGTCACTTTCAACATGCTGGAATTCATTAAAAGTTGGTCTACATAATGATAGTTGGTTTCTCATTGCATGTGGCTCATCACTACAAATATATTGTGGAGGATTAGATCTCCGACAGCTATAATGAGCCGGATCAGGACCAGGATGTGCAGCAGCATATCTCTCTATTGTAGCCAGTATTCTGGTATAAGCAGGATCTGGTACAGGTTGTGTCTGCCAACTAGAATGATTCGGGCTACTTGATGCACACATAACTGAATCTTGCAGGCCCTGCATTAAATCTGTCAAATTAGTTTTCATGCTTTCACCAAATGTGAAAATTGCCTGTTGCAACTTCTCAGTCTGTACGCTAAACAAGGCTGCCAAGTCATCTTGGTTTTCACTGATACATGCCTGTGGAAACATTTCAGAAAGAGGGGTGGATGGTGCCTGGTTATAGGCCAACCCGCTGGGTTGTGATACAACTACCTCAGTCTGAATTTTCATTTTCATATCAGCTTCACTGCTATCCTCAGCAAGCATAACATGTTTATGCTGGTAATGCAACATCTCTAAAAATTTGATTTGTCAAAATAAGGTATGACTCTATGAAAGCAATTAATTGCTAACTAGTATAATTGCTTGGGCCCGCATTGGCTGTTTATGATGACAAATATCACAAATATATTTGGATCAAGTCACTATCTATAACTCACTACTAACTATATGTGATATTAGTGCCTTAATTAGGGCTTGCAATAAAAAAAATCTGTAAAGTACTTTTCTTCAAGCACAACAATTTCTCGCAATGTATATCTACTCAAATACCGGCCATCGACATCACTTTAATGTGTCATAGGACCTGGTATGAGTATTCTGAGAACTATACACTTATATAGTGAATGATTTATTTTCAAAGAGACCCAAGATTTTTAAATCTCAATTTTGCAATGTCAATAATCTTGAAATAAATTTGTGTATTTGTGCAAAACTCAAATTAGCAGAGATTTGATCACTGGATCAGCGAATTATTAATCGCTAACCTCTGACAACAAGAGTGCCACGTGGTGCGATCTTGCAAAATATTTTATTCAATAATTATATTTTTCAAAAACATGTCTTAGCATGGGCTTGATCACAGGATCAGCAAATCACAAATTTGCCAATGCCACCTAGCTAACACCAGAAAAGAGTGTCACATGGTGGGATTATTGCATTTAACTATAAAATGAACAAGCTATTTACAGGGAGTTTTTTTAACTCAACCTTTTCCAAAATGGATATATCACTCTATTATCTAGAACAAATGAATGTTATCACAAGATAAAAATAAAATAAAACGCTATCGCCAAAATATGTATTGTGGTCCGCGTATGTGGTAAAAAAATATATTTATCAAATGTATTTTAGCGCAGGTTCGATTACTGGATCAGCAAATTTACAGTTTGCCGATATTACCAAACTGACACAAGAGAAGAGTGTGTCACGTAGTGGGATTCTTACATTACACATTAAAATATAATTTAGACAGGGGTTCGATCGCTGGATCAGCAAATTTAGAAATCACAAATTTTATTATAAATTTGCCAATTCCACTTCGCTGGCACCAGAAAAGAGTGTGACGCGGAGTGGGATTATTACATTAAAATCTCTCTGGCATGGGCTCGATCACTGGATCAGCAAATCTATCAATCAAAAATTTATAGATTTGCCAATCCCACTTATCTGACACCAGAAAAGAGTGTGACGGTCAAGCCCTTGCCTGGTGTAGGTTAGGATGGACCGTGACAGCCGAGCGGTAAGCTGTATGAATTGTGGGCAAGGGAAAAACCGTCAACTCTTGGTTACTTTTAAAGATAAGTATAAATCTCATAGAAAGCGCACTTTAACCATATTTCACAGAAATAATCCAGAGATATCCAAATATGAATAAAATGAATCCAAATGGGGTGATTTGAATTAAAGACGGCTCATATGGTCATCACCAAATATAGACAGAGGTGATGACCAATCTCAATCAAGTCTTTAAAGGCAGTAAAAACAATTCCACTTATACATGGAAATGATCACTTTATTATTTGATCAACTATACATGGGCAATAAACTATAACCACTATAACATACTTCATAACTTTACATACTTTACAATATGAAGCAAATATATCAGACATTAATTAACAGGACATTTAGTAGGTAATCTGATAAATTCAAAGGAGTGACATTTCCCTTAATATAATTATGTGGACAACTTTGTGTTGTCACAAATACACAAAACTAGTATCGCACTAGTCTTGGGCGACTATTATTGTCAGATACAGACTCAGTTTCTGACCTGAATCTAGATCGGGAGTAATATTACCCGTAATCTCAATGGACAAGCTCTGTGTTGTCCACAAAGACATAAAACTAGTATCGCACTAGTCTTAAATGTGACTAATCAGAAAATACTCAGTTTCTGACCTGAAGAGCAATCGGCTACTCTATAAATATATAATCTCTCAAAGTTCGGAGGTACTGTGCCTTTGGCGCCGATTTGATGCCAGCCCGGTGTTCAGCACTCGTGTCCCACCAGTACAGTGTCCAAACGTGCACTAATTCCCAATTAGCCAGTGGCACACTTGTCCCTGATGTACCAAGCTACTGCAACTACCAGCTGATCCCTCAAACCTCCCAATGACTACAGACCTATCAAATCCTCACTAACTCATTTACTAAGTGTACACCAATCTTAACAAACAATTATACTCTCACAGTGCTTAACTTGCTGTGGGAGATTTATAACATAACATTTATTAATAGTTGAAACAAGAGCTTAATAAGAGTAACATAGCTACTCTTAAGCGAGTGTAATTGTGGCAGTCAAACTGATTATTTGGCTGTATTTACACTCTCATAATCATATATATAAAATATATATAAGTCTAGGTTAAACTGTCAGATTGCTGACCTAATGTAGTTAATAGCACTGTTTGGACTTTATAATACTAAATTAGAACTTATAGAAGTTTAGACCTAGGACAAAAGTGGCCGCACTGATTATGGTGTATAAAAGACAATTATTGTGTACTAAACATAGTATGATCTATGGACATATAAAATAAGGGCAAGTTATCTTAGACATAGATGTGAGCTCTGCTCAAAACACCTCAGTAAGTTTCAATTGTGAAGTAGGACTATATGCCTGTACTAGCACACAACACAATACTTACCAAGATTGCTAGATCTAGGTGGGTTTAAAATTGTGTAGTCAACTTATGGTTGACAACACAGGACAGAGAGTGGGACAGGGTAGCACTGTAGGGCTGAGTTTTAGCTGCAACCCTACAAGTAATGAGTCCAACTAGGGCCTCCATTACTCTGCTGTTGAGTAGGACGACGAGATGCATACACCTCCAGCCGTCCGACTGGAGAAGGCTGTGACTCGCGGCTATTTATAGGAAAGCCCGAGACGCGGAGGGGGGAGATTAAATGTGGATGTCGCGAAACATGCTGAGCATCCAAAAATAAGGTTCTATAAGCTGATAATTTCACCCGACTATTTAATCACATTAGCGTAGATTAACTGTATAAAATTATATTTATTGCGTGGCGATAAACTTTGTCTACTACACAATATCAGCTGGACAAAATAATCAGACAGGGATGGGAGGAAGCTGTCATGGCTTCCTAAAAATAAACGTGGGCGAGTTAGTTACCCCGAAATTACAATCAATCTACGATTGATTGGAAATAAAACATATATCAAAATCTACCTTGTACCTTCAACAATTAAATTACCTAAAATGTAAACATTGCCTCTCACCAAAAACATGTTTAAAAGGAGACAATATGTGAATTTTGTAAACTTAGTCAAGCGTAACTAATTCTGCCACTGCCAAAAATCAACATCCGGCAGTGATATCGAATGACTTCGTCCCATCATGATTTGGCTTAGTCAGTTCATCCCGGTTATAATCAGAACAAGACTAGCTGATCAAAAGAAAGGAAATAATTTAGTACTAAAGGGTTATTGAAGGAAGGAGGTAGACTTCTACAAAAGTACAAATCCCATGGTCGTCAAAAGACGTAAATCGGTATCAGCCCATATCTCACTCTAGCTATAGATTGAGCACAATGTATGGTAGTATATGTCATGTGTAACTTGATCGTGTGAGAAAATACAAACGTTCCTCATTTTTCGTGCGATATGTGAAAATACAGCACATGTTCAATGAATAAGGTGTTCGCTTAAAGGCTCATACCTTATTCGTTGAACAAGTGCTGTATTTTCCCATATTGCCCTTAAATGAACACCGTTTGCATATCTTAAAAAAATTTGGATAATATTGATTTGTCAGGGTTTTTTTGTCAGTTTGGAACATTATGTACCTGAAATCATAGGGAAATTAACCTTTTAACCGCCGGTGCCTCATATATTCGAGTTTTCATTTTTTATTAGCACATTAAGTACCAGATTTCAAATATGTTAAAGATAAAATGTGACATCAACCAGCAAGATTTGAAAAGTGTTGACCTCTATTTTGTCAAATTTTCACTCACTTGAAGTTGTGGATCGCGTCAGCGAGACACAACTTCAAGTGGGTGAAAATTTGGATAATATTGATTTGTCAGGTTTTTTTTGTCAGTTTGGAACATTATGTACCTGAAATCATAGGGAAATTAACCTTTTAACCGCCGGTGCCTCATATATTCGGGTTTTCATTTTTTATTAGCACATTAAGTACCAGATTTCAAATATGTTAAAGATAAAATGTGACATCAACCAGCAAGATTTGAAAAGTGTTGACCTCTATTTTGTCAAATTTTCACTCACTTGAAGTTGTGGATCGCGTCAGCGAGACACAACTTCAAGTGGGTGAAAATTCAAATTGAATAATTTGGCAGTTAAAGGGTTAAGCCTAATATTGTTTTGTTAGGTTGACGACTTACAAGAGAAACAGTCAAACTAAGATTTTTACGTAAACAGTAACACATTCAAAAGAAAGACATCACTGATAATATTGTTATTTAGATAAATAGAAGAATACATGTAATTGTAAACCGAATAATCCAAATTTCCAAGACTACTTTTTCATATGCGCGTGAAAAATACCATTATTTCTTATGCAAATACTTTGGAATAAATTTATCATTTTAAGGTAAAAAGTGACATATTGATCTCCCATAAGTGGAGTATATTACTAAAACAACTCAAAGATTGCATAATTTCGCAAATAAACCAATGGTTAAGCCAATTGGTTTCTTCATTCCTAGCTTCTGGAAAATATTTATTACACTACATACATTATCAGATTATGAAACATCTTCACCTTCACCTTAGTCCGAAGGTGCTCTGGATTGTCCTTGCTCCATGATGCAAAAGCTGCATACACACCAGTCCCGTGGAGCAAGTGACAGCCACCCTCTCCCGTCTGCCTTCATGCTAGTTAAAATATTGTCCAGCAGATGGGTCTTGCCAGTTCCTGCCTCGTCACCAATCAGAAAATTGTGTATTCTATCTGCTAGATCAAAGGCAAGAGCATCCCACGGACAAACATGACGGTTGAACCTGAGTTTAGTGATGGATTCTTAATTAGAATGAATAGCAATGGAAGTGGTACAATAGAGTGGAGTGTAGGCGATATTTTGTTGATTCAATTTATTTCAGTAAAAACAGTACAGTATATAATACATGATCATAAATAATCAGGGCCACCATACTGGTCGCCAGGGATAAAAACACTATAGAGCGTCTGGTGATTCTTATATCCTGACTGGTCCCTAACAGTAACTTGAGTTAAGTGATGAAATCCTAATAGAATGAGCGGCAATGGAAGTGGTGGACGATTTAGCAGAACTAATATGATGGGCGATAATCAGGCGATTAATAATGGAATAACCGAAGTATCCTAGTAATAATGGTAAGTGAAAAAAAATCGTTTGTTGACAAATTTAAAATTCACTTAACTTCAAATTCATTTTATTTATGCATAAATTTACATAAATATAGAGCAAGAACAATCAACAAAGTTGACAAACAGTGTGCAGGACTGAAATCGACAACCCAGAATGCCGTAGCTCGCAGTCGTGTGATGTCACTTTCCTTCTTGAAAGCTTCTCAATATTTTCGAGCACGAAAATATATATTTCTCTCTAGAATTTGTCATAGAACATACAGAGGCTATAAAGCCTCCATAGTAAGTATGTATAACCTGATATATAATTTATATGAAAACGATCTTGCTTAACCTGTGTCTGGCTCTGTCGACAGACTGGTGTGTACATAATATATACATCCCAAATACAGTTGACCGTGTGGTGAGTGAAATAGGGCCCACAGGGGCGAAGCCAGAATTGTGAAAATAGGGGGGTCCAATTGAAAAAATAAAAAAGATGTTTTGTCTTATCAGCTGGTATAATATTACTCTGATGACATTGTACGTCACCAGCACCCATACGTACTTATTTCCTAAAATTCAACTGTCGATCGATATATGTTGCTGTGTATAATCATGATAAGTATATTTTTTCTAACACAATAACATGTCTCTCTGATTACGTAATATCCTTAAATCAGTGTTGAATGTATCTTTGATTACGTAATATACATAGATGAGTGGCGTAATGTACATGTTATGTTACATACTATACATAAGTCAGTGATAATTGTCTATTCGATTTGGACATTCGATTTGTGAAATATTAATATACATTCAGCTTATTATGTTTATCACCATTATTAATAACCTTAGTCATGTTAATAAATACTGTAACCAAAAGTATCACATAAAAGTAATAGCATGTGTGATCTTCATCTCATATCCTGCACTGGCATTGTTTCAAATCATCAAATTACCATACACATCTATATCATCACTGGAAGCTCATTATTATTCAGCTGTTTTTAATATTATGAAGTGTATCTTTAATTCTTCTAAAATTGCGGTTTAATCTGAAAGACAGCTAAGAAGTCTACTACGATCATCATGGATCCATCGGGAATTAGAATAATAATTAAATGATTGAAGTTAGAATGAAAGCTTAAGTCTTCTTTTATCATCTTAGTAGGCTTAATTCATTAAGCCTACTAACAAATTAAACACTAATCTTTTTGCAGAATCACTCTATGCTGCTTAGGCTGACTTTCATTACATATATTTACGTTTGGATAATAAGCTTAGTCAAAATTGCAAATACGCTCCTGCCATACTGGATAAATCTGTGAATCGTCTGTAACACGGTTTGCACTCCTACTGTTCATCCCCATTGTCAATGACCTCGTGGACTTTAAGACTTATAAATGTTAAAATCGTTTGTGCAATGTTTTACGTTTAAATTGGTTGATCACATGTGTACACTCTCATGTCTTGTCAGGCTTTGTTTCAAACTAAAGGCCTTACCACAAGTATCACACATATAAGGTTTGTCTCCAGTGTGAATACTAATATGTCTTTTCAGGGAGCCCTTGCTAGTAAACCTTTCATTACAAGTATCACACACATAAGGTTTATCTCCAGTGTGAACACTCTGATGTACGTTCAGACCGGTTTTACTTGTAAATCCTTTATCACACATATCACACACATAAGGTTTGTCTCCAGTGTGAATACTAATATGGCTTTTCAGGTGGCCCTTGCTAGTAAACCTTTTATCACAAGTATCACACACATAAGGTTTGTCTCCAGTGTGAACACTCTTATGCATTACCAGGTTGGTTTTACTTGTAAACCCTTTATCACACGTATCACACACATAAGGTTTATCGTCAGTGTGAATACGCTGATGTATTTTCAGGCTATGATGCAAAGTAAAGGTCTTGCCACAAGTATCACACACATAGAGTTTGTCTCCAGTGTGAATACTAATATGTCTTTTTAAGTGGCCCTTGCTAGTAAACCTTTTATCACAAGTATCACACACATAAGGTTTACCTCCAGTGTGAATAATATTATGTCTTTTCACTTGGCCTTTGCTAGTAAACCTTTTATCACAAGTATCACACACATAAGGTTTGTCTCCAGTGTGAAAACTCTGATGACTTTTCAGGTAGCTTTTACTTGTAAACCCTTTATCACAAGTATCACACACATAAGGTGTGTCTCCTGTGTGAATACTAATATGTCTTTTCAGGCTGTGTTTCATTGTAAATCCTTTATCGCACGTATCACACACATAAGGTTTATCATGTTTATCTCCTGTGTGAATACTCTGATGTCTTTTCAGGCTGCTTTTGTGTGTAAATCCTTTATCACAAGTATCACACACATAAGGTTTATCTCCAGTGTGAATAATACTATGTCTCTTCAGGTAGCCCTTGCCAATAAACCCTTTATCACACGTATCACACACATAAGGTTTATGTTCAGTGTGAACACTCTGATGTACGATCAGGCCGGCTTTACTTGTAAATCCTTTATCACACGTATCACATACATACGGTTTATCGCCAGTGTGAATACGCTGATGTACTTTCAGGCTATGTTTCCAAGTAAAGGTCTTTCCACAAGTATCACACATATAAGGTTTGTCTCCAGTGTGAATACTAATATGGCTTTTCAGGTGGCCCTTGTTAGTAAACCCTTTATCACAAGTATCACACACATAAGGTTTATATCCAGTGTGAACACTCTGATGTTCGTTCAGGCCTCTTTTACTTATAAATCCTTTATCACACGTATCACACACATAAGGTTTATCTTCAGTGTGAATACGCTGATGTGCATTCAGGCCGGTTTTACTTGTAAATCCTTTATCACACGCATCACATACATACGGTTTATCGCCAGTGTGAATACGTTGATGTATTTTCAGGCTGTATTTCATTCTAAATCCTTTATCACACGTATCGCACACATAAGGTTTATCTCTGGTGTGAATACTCTGATGTATTGTCAAGCTGCCTTTCTCTGAAAACCCTTTATCACAAGTATCACACACATAAGGTTTATCTCCCATGTGAATGCGCTGATGACTTTTCAGGTGGCTTTTTCGTGTAAATCCTTTATGACATATTTCACATCGAAATGGTTCATCAGCTCTAACACTGATCAAGTTTTCTTCATTGGCTGAAGTTGGATAAATATTTGTTTCCTCTTTTATTTTCACTTCATGCTTAACATGTGAGAGATTAACACATATAAAGCTGCCTGATTTGATATGTTCTGACAGAAAATCATATTTCGCAGCTACAAGGAAGGAGTGTATTGATCTTTTTTCCATCCTGATTATGGAAAATTTAGTAGAACTATAAGTTTATATATATCAAGATGAAATAAACAACAAAGGTATGAGATGTGGCATCTTCTAGACTCAGGAACCATAGGGATTCTGATCCAATCTGCAACACAATCAAATCAGCTGCAATATATAATGTATATTGATAATGCAAGCACGCTCCATATGAGATACATTATTACCCATACATGGGATTACACATCAACTGGAGGAATGATGTTAAAATAGACAGCGGGATGTATTAGTCACCAACTTACAATGTTTTATAGTGACCTTAAACCAGCTGAACACACCAAACCAGTTCATTTGTTATATCAATAGACAGTTATATCAATAGTCCATGGGGGTGCAGTGTTTATTCTAGGGGGGAAGGGGGTCCACCCCCCCCCCAGTAATCCTAAGTGAGGGGTCCCGGACCCCTCCCCCCCCCCCACAAATCACAACCAAAATTAGTCAACTGTACAGATATGACATTAATCATGTAAATACTGGGTTAAATATAGTCCTAGAATTTACCTTGAAAGGTCTCATATTTTAACATTTTCCTGGCGTGACGGGGTTAAACTCCCTCGTGCACTTTCCATTATACTCGTCGTCAAATTAAGTGATCAACCAGGATCGCATGATTTTTGGCGATTTCTCCGTCAATTTTGACCGATTTCCTTGAAATTTTGCAGAGGCCATTTTCTATGTAATAAAATTCTAGAATTAGTTTAATCAGGTCTGGTCGATCGCGGAAAATCGCGATCATGGTTATGGCGGAAAACCGCGACCCCTTTACTCAATTGCTTATATTATCGCCCGTAACAAGGATTACATGACAGTAGTCTAAGTGTTAATTTAATTTTAAGCTTGTAGTTAGTTTTTTTATTAAAAATAATAATACACGCATTTAACTTAGAAACACTGTAGTGCAAAACTATATCTGAACCACAATTATTTTGGTAAATCTGCAGCGCATGTTTTTCGTCTATTTCTCCGTCAATTCTGAACCAATTTTCTTGAACATGTGTACATGCCATTTTCAAGTCATGCTCTAACATCGGTAAAAATTATATTGAATATTTCAAAAGTTATAGTTCTGTCCTAAATGTCGTTTGCACTATAATCTAGTAACTTATCTTTTGTAATCTATAGGATGAATGGATAAATATTTTATTGATAATCCAAAGATACGAATGGAGTGGTGTAATCTCAGTTATAAATACATACATGCATTGGCGGGAAAATTTAATAAACTACAGTATATTCTAAATAAAAAATACAGCATTGTTAAAATACAGCATTAACCCTTTCAGTGCAGGCGATACTTTCACGCATATTCGAACTTTTTTTCACAAGTACCAGAAATACTAACTTGAGTTGGATCTAATATGCAGATGAAAATTATTATATTATTATATTAAATAAACAATTGTAATGAAAACATAAAATTAGGCACCAAAAAGTTATGGTAAGTCTACCCTTAGTTTCCCAATGTAGGAGTATTTTTTCATTTATTAGAAGCCGACGATTACTAGTGTGCGTCAGCAATAGCTAGCAATGCATGACAGCTTTGATAGTGGAAGAAAAATGACGAGGAGTATTGCGCTATGAAAGCTGACAAAAAGCTAGAAAATATACATCAACTTTTCCCCTCCAAACGCCTTCTATGTGCTATTACAACAGAAAAGTGAGACCTCTAATTGGGAGTTACAGCTGGAGCCATAATATTATTAGGTTATTAAATTTGTGTGTCCCAGAAGAGTTTTTTCTGGATTATTTTTCACAACTCTATATTTTGGTGGAGACTCGTATTTTAAAATTAGGTATGTGTCAGCAGTGGCGGATCCCCCCTCTTCGTTCAAGGTCCCAAAAATAATAAATGTGTTAATGACACTGCAGCTTATCCTTGGAATTCATGGCGGGTGGATTGGATTTGAACTTTTTACATGATATTGTCGAATTCGCACTAGCTCTGGATTCTTTAAATGCAGATATTAATGAGTGTGAATGCAACAAATACTGTTTCCCAGAAGTCGGTGGTTCTGATAAAAAATGAAATGAATCGGGCTTTAGGCCACCTTTGTGCACATATAGGCTAAACTGGGCCAGGAGAACCTCCTGAGGATGGTGAGATGATTGAGATGACACTGTCCTCCAGACACAGGATTCGATATTCGAGCCCTGGCGGTCTGAGGCCGAGCACGCTACCTCTCGGTCACGGAGGCTCCCCACAATACTAACTTTCACACGTGGATGGGGAAGAAACGATTTTGTTTCTTTCAAACCGCCGAGACCGGGAACCGAACCCCGGACTCTGGCGTGAAAGGCAGCGGTGCTAACCACTACCCTAGGGCCCCCGCCCGGTGGTGGTTCTGATAAAGATGTCATTGTCAGGTATGACACTGACAAGCCGTGAAATATGATGGGTGGCGCCACCTGGAGCATATGGCCCTATATACACCCCTACTTGGTAAACAGTGTGTAAATGTTTTAATTCGTGGGGAGAAATAACGTTTTCCGTGGCCATAACTGTCACAGTATGGTACATATTGACCATATGTTGACTAAGTCCGTGGAAGCATTGTATATGAATTATAGTTGGGCCGAAATAATACGCGCTAGAATGCACCATTTGAAACCTTCAATTTGATTTTTACTCAGCATACAAGAGCCAGTTGTGGTGTGCATAAATTCTAGTCCAATATCGGCGCCCCAGTCTGTTCTTGGATCCTGATACAATATTTTTTTATTAAAGATATTAATTGGTAGTGCCATAGGCCTACCTTTGTGTTAATTTTATTTAGGGCCTAATATGTTCGAATCACTTCGATATAGGGCCTACTTCGCTAGCATGTAGGATAAAAGGTTAAAGGGGTAGAAATACTTTTATTCAGAAAAAAACATATCACAGATATGACACATTATTGTACAACTCTGCAACAAATATTTTGACCATCAGTATTTAAAAAAAAACACGCGAAAAGCGCGACATCCACAAAGGGGTGCCTTCTATTAGATCAACTACCCAGTCAAGAAATCAACTACCAGTGTCATGAAATAGCTCGAATTATTTTTGAAATGCGTATGTGTAATGGAAAAGTAACACTTTTGCTGTAAAAATTCGAATGTCTCTGCTATTGATTCCCAAAGTTGGAGTACATAATCGCTAGAATGCACCATTTGAAACCTTCAATTTGATTTTTTCTCAGCATACAAGAGCCAGTTGTGGTGTGCATAAATTCTAGTCCAATATCGGCGCCCCCGTCTGTTCTTGGATCCTGATACAATATTTTTTTATTAAAGATATTAATTGGTAGTGCCATAGGCCTACCTTTGTAATAATTTTATTTAGGGCCTAATATGTTCGAATCACTTCGATATAGGGCCTACTTCGCTAGCATGTAGGATAAAAGGTTAAAGGTGTAGAAATACTTTTATTCAGAAATAACATATCACAGATATGACACATTATTGTACAACTCTGCAACAAATATTTTGACCATCAGTATTTTTAAAAAAAACCACGCGAAAAGCGCGACATCCACCTGTCCACAGAGGGGTGCCTTCTATTAGATCAACTACCCAGTCTAGAAATCAACTACCAATATCATGGGATAGCTCGAATTATTTTTGAAATGCGTATGTGTAATAGAAAAGTAACACTTTTGCTGTAAAAATTCGAATGTCTCTGCTATTGATTCCCAAAGTTGGAGTACATAATCAGTGTTTCATCTAGGATTCATAAAGGGCATGGCGCCACCTATTATTTGGGGCACCTTATCATGCACGCCGGGCACCCAGTTGACGCGGTTAGGCATTTCCAACACCAACCATCCCCAATTAAGGGTACAGACAGAATCAGTTAACTATGTAAACATCAGCAGTTATTACCACTATGTACACAGGCCGTTATCAGGTATTGCGTCATATAGGCTAATAGGTGTGAGCGCGCGACATCCGTAATTGGAGTGTTTGCCACTGTCGCAACTGGCCTGGGCGGGTTGAGTATGACGTAGGCCTAATAATAGTTAAATAAGGCATTTCACTGTCTGAATATTAGAAGGTCAGCGTGGCGCACACAAAAGGCAACATGGCGCTCAAGAAGGGCAACATGGCGCTCATGAAGGGCAACATGGCGCTCACAAAAGGCAACATGGCGCTGCGCCATGTTAGAAATAGCTAGATGAAACATGCATAAGACCGCATAAGACCGTATTTTGCAAACTTAAGGGATAAATCACTCTCTGTGCAGAAATATAGGCACCCTAGCGACCCCTTGTGGACATTAGATAATTCTGTCAACACTGCTTGACGTTATGTGTGTATTGCAGTATTGTACACGGTCAAGCATACAAGCTTCAGTGAACGATTATTGGCCCTGGGGAGCCCTCGTACACCACAGATTTAAGGACTTAGGGCCTGGCAGATCGCGGTTTGCTGAGATAACCATGGTCGCGATTTTCCGCGATCAACCAGACTTGTTAATGGGTTTATAGAGGAACGTCGTAATTTCAATTTACTACATGTCAAATGGTCCAACTTTTGAAATACGCTATATAATTTTACGAAATTTTCAGGGCTGTTAGGATTTGAGTAGAAAATGTCCTTTGCAAAATTTGAAGGAAATCAGTTTAGAATTGACTGAGAAATCGCCGAAAATTATGCGATCCTGGTTAATTTGACAGCGAGTATAGTGTGACGTCAGATGAAACGGACTGCGGGCGCATCGCGGGCGTGGACTCGGCGTGCCCCTCCGTGACGACTCTGCCCTGTTAGTATCGGGAAAACACATAAAAACTATTGAAAACGTTTTGGGGGACAATTTGTTGTCTCTCAGCAATTGGCTGATAGACAACAAGTTGTCTCTCCACCTAGGTAAAACAGAATCTATTCTATTTGGAATCAAACATATGCTGTAAACACATTCCAAATTAGCTATTTCTTGTGGAAATAATGTAATTACATCAAAGACTGTCATTAGGTATCTCGGGGTAGATCTAGAGCAAACACTTAGCGGCACAGCTATTGTTGAAAATATTTTGAAAAAGGGAAATTCGCGACCGAAATTTTTGTACAGACAGGCAAAGTATTTGAACACCAGATCTAGAAAATTGTTAACATCAGCCCTAATTCTTTGCCATTTCGACTATGCATGTTCAGCTTGGTATAGCGGCCTCCAAAAAACTATGAAAACATAAACTCCAAATTTTACAAAACAAAACAATGCGTTTTGCTCTTGATTTATTCCCCAGGACACATCTAGACATCACACATTTCCTAAAGATGCAGTGGCTTCCAGTAGATGTCAGAGTAGAACAATTAAATCTCAACATCATGCACAGGATTGTCCATGGCGGAGCTCCATGTTATCTTACTGAGAGTTTTGGTATGGTCAGTCAGGTGCAAGATGTTGAGACAAGACATAGAACGTTGTCTGTCTCCCTGCCATCCACTGGGAGAAACGGATCTAAGGCTTTTAAATTAAATGGTATAAAATCATGGGATAAACCGCCTTTAAAAATAAAGAAACTGAACTCATTGGCACCTTTTAAAGAAGCTGTGAGACTTTACCTAATAGATAGACTAGTTAACGAATACAACTCAGACTTTCTATATTACCAGATTGTCTGAGTTGTATATAAATTTTGCAATAATTGTATATAATTTTTTTCAATAATTATATATTAACGCTTAGTCTAGTCATTTATGTGATAATGTTATGACTAGAAGTGTATGTTGTGATCATGGAAAAATGTTCTTTATTTATAATTTATTTTATATAAACTTTTTAAAAGTATTTTCAATTAATTTTGCTGTAAACCTTTTCAGTCGCCATCTGGTCTACTTTTCAGGGACCACTATGGAAATAAGGGTCACCGGACCCTTTATAGTGTTTTTTATCCCTGGTGACCAGTATGGTGGCCCTGATTGTTTTATATCATGCTTACATGTACCCTAATGACATCGCAAGGCTCTGACAAACTGACCGCCATGTTTTAGCGGGCCTGGCTCTACGGTGATCACCAGAGCGCGCTAGCTGACTAGGGCCAACACCGTTACCGTCTTATCGGTAGGCGGAGTCACTGTCTTTTTTACACGGGCAGCTGTGGAAAAATGGCAGTCACTGCGGCCGAGCTCCACGCAATGTGAGTAGCTTGGCTTAGCCGGGTAGCTTACATGTACTGTTTACTGAAATAAATCAAATCAAATCAAACTCCCCCACTAAAAAAATCCTTGAATAAACCCTGTAGTAGGCCTGAATAAATAAAAATGTTCCCCCCTATAGGTCTAAAGCCATTAGCTTTTTCTCAGAATGTCAAATGGTCTAACTTCTAGCACACTTATCAAAACTTTGCGAAATTTTTTGGGTAGTCACGACATGAATGAATGAAAAATAGTATGTGTAAAATTTCATGAAAATTGGTTCAGAATTCACTGAGAAATCCACGAAATTAATACTGGTTGATGAATTTAATGTGAATCTGACCATAGTAAAAGAGGATAGAGTTTGGTAGAGAAGCTATTCGCTCGTGGGTCGGCAGGCTGACATCGATATTCATCACAGTTACCTGTTTCCGTTGCTATGATATCGACAACGGAAACAAGCAAGCTTTGGTATTCATAAATATTGAATTCTGTTTATCGAACCATATAATCATGTCTTATCACTCGTCACAGCTCCCAGCTATAATATATTAAGAACATAACTAGTATTCTTACCTTTAACGCGCTATCTGTGATTAAATGAGGGTGGAGTTTTCGTCGCTGCTGCTGTTCTTTGTTCCAGACGCGCCACAAACCATGCAAACTGTCTTTTTTCAGGCTGAGCGTGCACGTTGTGCAGTGCTGTGTGTAGAGCGGGGCCTCCAAGGAGTGTACACACTACCGGGCGCTATTTATACAGACGCTATTTATAATATTCAACATTTTGAAACAACCCTCACTTTATAGTGCTCATCCACCCTTTAGTCCCTATCAGCCATTCAGTCCCTTTCATTATTCAGTCCAATTGACCCTTTAGTACCCATCCACCATTCAGCCAAATCCACCCTTTAGTCTCCATTCACCCTTCAGTCCAAATCCACCATTTATTCCCCATTGGCCCTTTAGTTTCCATCACCTTTTTATTCCCATCCACCCTCTACTCCCCACACACTCTTCAGTTCCCATCCACCCTTTAGGCATCATCCACTCTTTATTCTGCATCCACCCTTTATAATTATTTCGAGCTGGCACTTATCGGATTTGAATTCAGCACAAACAAATCTATAAGAAACATCAAAGAAACATTGTATATGTTACAAAACAAGGTTATGTCATCTCTATTATAATTATTTCTCATCCACCGTTTAATCTTCATCTATCCTTTAGTCTCCATTCACTATTTATTCCCCATCGAATATTCCTATTTTCCATCCACTGTTTATTCTCAATCTGCCCTTTATACTCACCATCTAATTAAAAGTGATTAACCAGGATCGCATGATTTTCGGCGATTTCGCCGTCAATTTTAAATTTGGTGAAATTATATAGCGTATTTCAAAAGTTAGACCATTTGACATGTAGTAAATTGAAATTACGACGTCCGTCTATAACCCCATTAAACTAATTCTCGAATTTTATTACATGTCAAATGGTCTAACTATTGAATTATTCAATATAATTTTGCGAGTTTTTTACCGCTGTTAGGATTTAAATAGAAAGTGACCTTTGCAAAATTTCAAGAAAATCGGTGCAAAATGATCATGCGATCCTGGTTGATCATTTTTAATTTGACGGCGAGTATGTTATCCTCATTCAACATTTATTACCCATTTAGCCTTAATCCACCCTTTAGTCCCCATCCACCATTTTAATCATCTCCCACCCTCCAGTCCCCTTCCACCCTTTAGTCCCTATGCATCATTTAGTCCTCATCCACCCTTCAGTCCCCATTCACCCTTCAGTCTTCATACACCCTTAAATTTAGTCCACATTCACCATTTTAATCCTCTTCCACCCTTTAGTTCCCATCCACCATTTTAATTATCTTCCACCCTTCAATCCCGATCAACCCCTTTAGTTCCCACCCATCTTCTCTCATTTCCTAATCAGCAGTGTGATGATCTCAATGAACGAAAAATACTTTAAGGTACAGCTATCGTTTACTGCTACAGATATCATGGCTACTACAACAAGTAGGTGATTAATTTCTAAGCAATCGTATAATTTAATATCTACAGTAAAAACATTTTGCTGCAAGACATTGAGCTTAAATATTACAACGATATCTATATTGTTGATGTGGGATATGCAGCATAGTAGTTTAGTAACCAGGGAAAAAACACCATACATTATTTTGTAAACCACATCCCAGAAGCTCCCATAGCAGACAATACTTACGCATGTCACTCAAAGTATTTGTAATAACGGTAATCTAATTTCTATATGAATAGCATTTTTATTTTAGGAATCATTTCCATAAATGCTGTCAACATATAACATGTGACAAACTGGCTTTCTTCTTAATGAATGCTCGGGTTGATTTATATAAATCAGTATTAGTATGACTCGAATTTGACTTTACGCCTTTTTCTCTCAGTCGAATCATATCGCTTATGTGTTTCTATCCTTTTGATCATATGATATCGTACAATTTTAAATATATATAGCACAGAAGACGATTTTCCTTTCCTTGTTATGCGTGTCAGTGTTGATTGATATAAATCACCATCATTTTATCGAAATTGACTTCTCCATTACAATTTCTCCATCGCACCCTTTCTCTCTTTCTCATAAAATCGCTGACCCTCTGTAGCACATAATATCGTACAATTTTAACTAGCATTGGAAAAAGGCTCTTCCATATTGCTTTCTGTGCTGGCGCATGGCCGTGTTGATTGATAAAAATCACCATCACTACGACTCGAATTTGACATTATTTATTACACTTTCTCTGTCTATTCAAATTGTTGCTTGTTGGTGCTTTTGTATGAGTGTGAGAGAACATCAATCAGCATCTAGGATTATGTGTAGTGCTGACCTAAAATGTAATATTCCACTGCTTCCATTCGTTATCTTCTGTAATGCTCGGGTTGATATAAATCACTATGACTTTGTATCACCATAACTTGAGTTTGGCTTTAACTTTTTTATCACGCCTTTTCTCTAAGTCAAATTATATCGCTTATCTGTGTTTCCATCTGTGTCTCTATCCTTCTGGATCCCATAATACTGTACAATTTTAAATCACACTGAAAACAGGCTATTTTATCTTACTTCCCTTGTCATCGTGTATTCGCGTTGATTGATATAAATCACCATCACTACGATGCGAATTCGGTTTCTCTCTCTGTTAATATTATTTCTACTTGGTATTCTTATATGAATGTGAAAGAACATCATCGAGCATCTATAGGCATATGTCTAGCGGTGATTTTTAGATTGTTTATTTCGCTGCTTTCATTTGTTTTCCTTCGGGTTGATTTATAAAAATCAATCTCACTATGATTGAATGTAATATTCCTTATCAAGCCATGCAATTTCTTTATGGAGCGCCTTTTCTATCTGTAAATAGGCTTAAAATCAATATCATTTTACGCAGAATTCTAATGTATTTTCTTTAAACTATAGTTAAAACATTTTGAAATGTATAACTTTGTTGTACTGACCCATTATTTTTAGTTGTTTTGAGGAAAAAGAGATGGAAAACCTAGATTGTGGCAATGAATGCTCAGGTTGATTGATATAAATCAGTATCACTATGACTTGAATTCTACTTCTTTATTACGCGCTTCCACTCCTTCAAATAATATCGCACAAGTTTAACTACCACTAAAAACAGGCTTTTATCTTATTTGCTGTGTTAGCGCGTGTCCGCGCTGATTGATATAAATCACCATCACTACACTGCTGCATCTATGAAAGAACATCAGTTAGAAGAAGAACATGTGCAATTGTGATCTACACTAGCACTGAGAATGGGTTCTTTTATCTTACTTTCATTGCCCGCCTTTATTGATATAAATCACCATCATTGCATAGAATTTTACACTTTCTCTCTATCTTGATATTGTTGTTAGTGGCATATATGTAAGCATATGGGTATTGGGGACCTGACATCTATTAATTCATTGCCTCCAATTGACTTATTATGTAGTGTTGAATTTAAAAATAGACTTCGTTTCCCTTACATTTAGGTGACACGGGAAGTATCATTGATTAATTCAGTAATTTACTTATTCTCTTATTATTTGGACACTAAATATTCTTTTTGTAGTCCAATTCAAAACTCTGTAAAGCTTGAGCAGTCGTATTTTTATATATAATTGCCAACAACCCTCTCTAATTATTTAAACATGCATCGTTTGTACATTCCGACTTTTAAACAATAGTTTATTTTAGGATATTATTCAGTAAACTCGTTCTCATTGGGCCAATATTGGCACTCCGCTCTAATTATTAGGACAATAACTTTATATTGAATATCTTGACTTAAAAAGTGGACGAACTTGACCAATTAAGTAATGGTCAACATTAATCTCTGTGGGTTATAAGTAGGTTCACGGGAAATATTTTGTGGGTGCCTAAATAAAAAAAAAGACCAAATGGAGTTTATTGAATCATGTAAATTACCTTGCTATCACATCGTCATCATATTATTGTGCGAATATTACTTCGACTTATTAGCTTGATTAGTCATAACTATAACTGCGTTAGTTCCCAGCAAGCACAAGCCATTCACCCAAGGTGTGTACTACACATTTAGTCACCAATATAATTATGATGTTTTATTTAACTCAATAAATATTATTAGGACACATTTATTGCAAAGAAAAGAAAAATTGGCTTTATAATTATAAAGCTCTGTAAGCCATTTTATTACTTTTAGGTATTTATTACATTTCGGTTAAAATAGATAGAGTTTTTGTACACACAATATAAAAAAAAAAACATTATTAAGGTACTTTTCCAGAAAACGATAACTATTTTGCTGTTTATAATGTGATTATTGTTGGTATGTATAATGAGTGCATTGTAAGTCAATACGTATTTATTTCCTAAAATTCAACTGGCGATCGATATATGTTGCTGTGTATAATCACGATAAGTATATTTTTGCTAACACAATAACATGTCTCTCTGATTACGTAATATAATTAAATCAGTGTTGAATGTCTCTTTGATTACGTAATATACATAGATGAGTGGCGTAATGTACATCTTATGTTACATAATATACATAAGTCAGTGATAATTGTCTATTCGATTGGGACATTCGATTTGTGAAATGTTAATATGCATTCAGTTTATTACCATTATTAATGACCCATGTTAATAAATACTGTAACCAAAAGTATCACATAAAAGTAATATGATGTGTGATCTTCATTTCATATCCTGGACTGGCATTGTTTCAAATCATTTAATTACCATACATATCTATATCATCAGTGTAAGCTCATTAATATTCAGCTGTCTTTAATATTAGGAAACGTATATTTATTTCTTCTAAAATTGCAGTTTAATCTGAAAGACAGCTGAGTAAGTCTACTACGATCATCATGGATCCACTGGGAATTAGAATAATAATTTAATGATTGAAGTTAGAATGAAAGCTTAAGTCTACTTTGATCATCTTAGTAGGCTTAATTCCATAAGCCTACTTAAAAATAAACACTCATCTTTTTTGCAGAATCACTCTATGCTGCTTAGGATGACTTTCATTAAATATATTTACGTTTGGATAATAAGCTTAGTCAAAATTGCAAATACATTCATGCCACTTCAGACTGGATGAATCTGTGAATCGTCTGTAACACGGTTTGCACTCCTACTGTTCATCCCCATTGTCAATGACCTCGTGGACTTTAAGACTGATAAATGTTAAAATCGTTTGTGCAATGTTTCACGTTTAAATTGGTTGATCTGATGTCTTGTCAGGCTTTGTTTCAAACTAAAGGCCTTACCACAAGTATCACACACATAAGGCTTGTCTCCAGTGTGAACACTAATATGTCTTTTCAGGGAGCCCTTGCTATTGAACCCTTTATCACAAGTATCACACACATAAGGTTTGTCTCCAGTGTGAACACTCTGATGTACGTCCAGGCCCGTTTTAGTTGTAAATCCTTTATCACACGTATCACACACATAAGGTTTATTGCCAGTGTGAATACGCTGATGTATTGTCAGGCTATGATTCAAACTAAAGGCCTTACCACAAGTATCACACACATAAGGTTTGTCTCCAGTGTGAATACTAATATGTCTTTTCAGGTGGCCCTTGCTAGTAAACCTTTTATCACAAGTATCACACACATAAGGTTTATCTCCAGTGTGAACACTCTGATGTTCGTTCAGGCCTCTTTTACTTATAAATCCTTTATCACACGTATCACACACATAAGGTTTATTGCCAGTGTGAATACGCTGATGTATTGTCAGGCTATGATTCAAACTAAAGGCCTTACCACAAGTATCACACACATAAGGTTTGTCTCCAGTGTGAATACTAATATGTCTTTTCAGGTGGCCCTTGCTAGTAAACCTTTTATCACAAGTATCACACACATAAGGTTTATCTCCAGTGTGAACACTCTGATGTTCGCTCAGGCCTCTTTTACTTATAAATCCTTTATCACACGTATCACACACATAAGGTTTGTCTCCAGTGTGAACACTCTGATGTATTGTCAAGCCGCCTTTCTTTGTAAACCCTTTATCACAAGTATCACACACATAAGGTTTATCTCCCATGTGAATGCGCTGATGACTTTTCAGGTGGCTTCTCCGTGTAAATCCTTTATGACATATTTCACATCGAAATGGTTCATCAGCTCTAACACTGATCAAGTTTTCTTCATTGGCTGAAGTTGGATAAATATATGTTTCCTCTTTTATTTTCACTTCATGCTTAACATGTGAGAGATTAACACATATAAAGCTGCCTGATTTGATATGTTCTGACAGAAAATCATATTTCGCAGCTACAAGGAAGGAGTGTATTGATCTTTTTTCCATCCTGATTATGGAAAATCTAATAGAACTTGTGCTATAAGTTTATATATAATAAGATGAAATAAACAACAAAGGTATGAGATGTGGCATCTTCTAGACTCAGGAACCATAGGGATTCTGCTCCAATCTGCAACACAATAAAATCAGCTGCAATAAATAATGTATAATGATAATGCAAACACGCTCCATATGAGATACATTACCCATACATGGGGTTACACATCAACTGGAGGTTATGACGTTAAAATAGACAGCGGGATGTATTAGTCACCAACTTACAATGTTTTATAGTGACAAGCTAAACACACCAAACCAGTTCATTTGCAATATCAATAGACCAGGCGTCCATGGGGGTGAAGTGTTTATTCTAGGGGTGGGGGGGGGGGGATAGGTGGTCCGGACCCCCTCACTCAGGATTTCTGAGGGGGGGGGGGGGGTTAATTATAGTCCTATAATTTACCTTGAAAAGTCTCATATTTTAAAATTTTCCTGGCGCGACGGGGTCAAACCACCTCGCGTACTTTCCATTAGTGTGACGAAACAGGCTGCAGATGTATGGCGGGCGTGGACTCAGCGTGCTCCGGCCTCCCCCCTCCCCCCACACTAATATTTGCCACTGGTATTTTCTTGTACCTATGATATCCAGGAATGCGAATTCGAATGTTGGTCAGGTTAACATGGTTTTTTTTTATTTTTCACCATTTTTGTACATGTGGTATGGTGACGCTTACTTGTTTTTACGTTTTTTTATCTATAACTTTCTCTGTGTTTGTTATATATCTAAGATCTTGGTATTATATGAAAGGTAACATGGAGGTCTTTCCAGTGGTTATGGACACTTATCAAAACTTCGAGAAATGTTCAGGGTAGTCACGACATGAAGGGAAAATATTGTGTGTAAAATTTCATGAAAATTGGTTGAGAATTGACTGAGAAATCCGCGAAACCAGTAATACTGGTTGATGAATTTAATGTGAATCTGACCATGGTAAAGAGGATAGAGGTTGGAAGAGAAGCTATTCTCGCTCGTGGATTTAGGGTATAATATGAGTGAAAGCTGGAACAAATTCATAACAAGCTGAAAATTTCAGAAAATGTTCAGAAAACTATCCCCTACATCATACTAAAAGTCACCAGGAATCCACCCCGGGTCTTTTGAGAATTCAAGATGGTGTCCAAGATGACTGCCAATTTCACTATTTGTCATATCTCGGGTTTAAATCATCATAGAAATGTAAATAAAGAGTTTAAATATATGTTTTATATTAATTAGATAAAGAGTCATTTATTGTTCACATTAACAAAATCAATAACAACATCTGTCGATTTATGCAAACAACCACTCGTGCCCCCAAAAAAATTCTAACCCAAGTTTTTCCAGTGGTTCTGTCACCTATGGGATGTACTTAATAGCAGGAAAAAATATATCCAAATCTGACTAGGGGAAAGGTGTTAACTCCAAGATGGCCGCCAATGACCCTAAAAGAAGTAAATTGATATGAATAATGTAATAGTGTATAACTGTTGTCTATGTCTTGGCAAAAGTATCAAGTGTGGTAAAATTTACTGCTACACTGTCCTGATGTCCGAATCGTAACCACACTACAAACTACATAGTGGGCTGCATATATGGTTTGACCCTAAAAAAAATGCTACAAAAGGTTTCTCAGCGGTTTATTGTAGTATATGGTGTGCTTAATAACAAATCAAAAGTTTACCAAAATCTCATAATGCAAAACGTGTAATTTTCACGATGGCGTCTAAGATGGCCGCCAAATTCTTAAAATTTTAATTATTTGCCTATTAATCATCCGAAATGACTCATTTTGATGCATTGTTGCTTGTTTTGGGTCTAATATGATACATAGGGTACTTCACACACACACCACAGTTAAAATATAAGTTATGAAATCCAAGATGGCTGACCAAAATGGCCGCCAAACGGCAAATATTGAAGGACATAATAAGAATCCTTCTATACATCATTTCTTATTTATTATATTACTGCAGGAGCTAGCTCAGGTTGAGTAGGACTGTCGAAGTCCATTAGGCTTGACATTAAAATTTAATTCTCCACTGCCTGGATATAAAAAACGGCAGATTGACCTTAATATGCAGTCAAAAGTCACAAAAATATATCAAAATTAAATCGTTGTTATATAGTCATACGTATACTTAAATTGTCGGAAATTTAATACTGATTAATAATATATATCTTATATTGCCGTGTAATCAAAATATAACCCAAATATATGGGGTCAAAGGTCACAAAAAAATAGAAATTTAATACTGATTACTAGTATATACCTTATTTGGTCGAAAAATGATTAAACAAAATATAACGCAAATATATTGGTTCAAAGGTAAACAAAGGTAAGGGTGCAGGTTTATAGTCTGATATCCAAGTATTTCATTACATTTTTACCCCCTGGTCACTGGACCTGTACAATCGTGTGGCATCTCAACCCTACGGAAAGTATACATGCCTGCAGCCATCTCGGCGCATTGAGCACAACATCGAAACAATGTCACAATATTAAGAGGGCAGAAATATGATATTTCTCTGAATATCCTGCACCGAGCGGGATTCGAAACCGCACGGCAGTCAGCTATAATACATAATTCCTAGCTTTTCAATTAAAATAGTGTTATTTTTTGCACATGTGTGATGTTAAAGGGCGATGAATATACTTTAAACGCGACGAAGAGGCTGTAAATGGCGATGGGGAGGTTCAAAGGGTGACAGAAATATAAGTTTTAAAAGATGACGGACGGGTAGACGTTGAAGAGCGTTAAAAGGGCCACAGAGAGGCGACAAGACATGACTGAAAAACGTTAAACAGCGATTAAGAAGTGCTAAAGGCAACAGAGAGTCATGAAAGGCGAAGGGATGCTTTAAAGGGCAATGGCAGTCGTTTAAAATCGAAGATATACGCTAGAGGGCGATGGAAAAACTTTAAAGGGCGACAGAGCGTACTAGTTTTTTTACTTGTATCTAACTAAATTTCAAAATTGATATTTTCCTATAAATGCCAACTTTTAACATTTGATCTTGTTATTGATCTCTAATTGAAAATAATTCCCCCTAAACAGATTTTCCGTGTTGAAGCTATCCAAAAAAGAGGTATTTCTTAATAGCTAAATTGCCGGTAGACCTGAGTATAGTTATTGGCACCAATCTTAGAAGTCATTTTGGGGTCCGTATTTGGTTTTTAAAAATACTCCCGAAATTTTTGTCTTGATATCAGCTTAAAGGACATCACATAGGCCCACGTGTAGGTGTGATAGGGGCAGAAACCGTCGAGGAATATTGTTGAAGTTCAGGGCAGGGCATAAAGTCAAAATATAAAATTCGGCAATCTTGTAGACTGCCTGAGCAATGATTTTTACACTGTTTAGTTTGGAATAAAGTTAACAAGTATGTGTTGGAAACAATTGTTCTTTTAAAGCATTAGGCTTCGATACATGAGGTCAGGCATATATATCAAGCTAGTCGGACATAGCCAGATACATAGGAAAGAATAATATTCCCGAAATCGGTTTTAGAGATGTTACAATTTGAATTTTTCCTGCAAAATAAATTACAAAGAGACGTGCTGAGAGAATAACAATATCTGAAGACGGCAAATGTTACCAGACCAGGAATAGAATACTTAATGTTTACAGTCAGTGGTTAAAAATATAACAATATTGCTTTTGTGCATAATTTGACGATAAATAGGATCCTTGATCTTTACCCACTGCTCAATTTGGGCTAAATTATGATGAACTGAAGAACAGTTAGAGGTAACATTTAAAAAAATGGGCCTAGTGACTAATCACTCCACACTTGAAATTAAGGACCACTGGTTTCATATGCCCTAGAATATACTACAAAAGGATACAGGGTCGACAAAGGTATACACTTTTGCAGGTAAACATGATAAAAAAAATAGCACTCAGAAATCAGGCAACATCAATCTTTTTTAGGTCTCAGTCGGATTATTGGAAGCTTTGCCCGCAAAACAAATGATGTCATAGCGGCCATTTCTATTAATGACGATCGTCAAAATCGTTTTCAAGCCGCTTTTTTTAACATTCTGGAATTTAATTAGCACATATGATTAGTGTGACCATAAAGTGGAGAACGCTAAAATGTTGCAGCTGTGAGTCAAAATGGCTGCAATATTAATTTTCTGGCCGACAATGCTGTAATTTGAAAGGGATGGTCCTTGGTAGTAGTTATAATATTATGTTTTACTATTTTTTCCAAAATTATTGAATAATATTAAATCATAATTTCTTAGCGCAATTAGTCTATACATTTGATTGAATATTCCTGGAACTGATTAGCACATGTTTTAGAATCTGTGTATGTATAAAATTCGCAGTTTTAAATAACGTGTTGAAACACATCATGTAGCATATATGCTGCCTAACGCACGTTTTGAAAAAAAACCCGTGTAGATGTCCATTGAACCTATAATTTTAAATAAATAATCCTGAGGTTAACCAATTTTGCTGTCACCAGTTGACCTTTCTACATGCATGAGTTCAAAGATTTTTTTCGATTCACATTTTTGCTCATGTAAACAATGTACTTAACATTTTGTATCACTCTGAAATATATATATATATACCATATCTGTATTTCGCTGATAGCGTGTATAAGTTTTAATATGGATGAGCATCAGTTGAATTGGGTTACATCAGTGATTTTTTTAAATGAAAAACACGCGAATTTTTTTGTATATGTTCAAATTCAAGTGTAAATCGATATGAGTCAAGATTTTGATTTTTATAACGAACAAATAGCATGTCTTCTTTTATAATAGTTTTGGCTATATAATGTATTATAATTTGTAATCAGCCTTAAACTTCAGACAATTTGGGTATACATATGACAATTATATACAGCAAATCTCTTATTTTTATTGATTTTTGTGACCTTTGACCACATCTTGGGGTCAATTGACCATCTGCCGTTTTTTATGTCCAGACAGTATATAATCAAATTTTATAGTCAAGCCTAATGGACCTCGACAGTCCTACTTAATGTAACAATGTTAAGTAACAGGTGTCTAAATTAGGGGTTTCTGTAATTAAAGGGTGGAATAAACATTCTGTCCTGGGCTGTTTACATGAGAACCACCTGGTGGAGACGGTACTGCGACAAGTACTAATTGTCATACAGGACGTCCCCTAGTTCTGGTGGCCTGTGTGAGTCGGTTCTGGAAAACAGCCCAGGAATGTGAATGTATATCAAAGTAAGGATCCTGATTGGTGGAGATGTCATTTCATCACAGGAAGGGACCGCGCCCGTCGGGATCCGCTATAAAGGAAGGCGCCGACAGCCTTCGAGAGGAAATTCAGAGGAAATTCAGAGAGAAATTGGGGAGTATTCTAGCAGAGACGTTCCGGGTTTGGACAAGTTTAGTGGGAGTTGCTTCGGTATCTAACACCTTGTAGATCACTGAAGCAACAGCAAAATTATCAACAAATTACACAACGAGATATAAGTACTAACATCGTGTACTGAGAAATTGAATGTTTTACGCTTAATATATATTTTATATATATTCAAGACTTTATTATTTTATCCACGAGTGTTGTGTTTGCCGTGCCAGAACATTGGGACAACGATAGCGTGTCAACGTATATAAGACCCGTTTACATTGGTGCGTATGACAAGGACTAGGTCAACACATAGACCTTTTTATATTGGTGCCGTGACCAGGATTTGTGTCACGGATAAAACCCGTTTACATTGGTGCTGTGACCAGGATTTGTGTCACGGATAAAACCCGTTTAAATTGGTGCCATCTGACAGGATTTTAATTTGAAAAGCAAATTAAATCAATTAAAGAACCTGGTTGAACAACTTGTAAAGTTACAAAAGTGACTGGACAGTGGCACGGCAAAACAAAGATCAGTGGATAAATACTAGTTAATGTAGTGGTTGCTATCAGAAGCCGCTACTGTTATCAAGACGGGGATAAATAAACGGGATCCAGAGGGAATCAGTATCCAGACGGAGTTGGGCGTTTGCCAGGACTGACGAGAATGCACAGGACAGACACGGAGTTGGGCGTTTGCCAGGACAGACGGGACCCAGAGGACAACAGACGGAGCAGGATCGACAAGATCTAGACAGAAGCTACATAACGTTGGGATAGTTGGCTACACACATACATGTAGTCGGAGGTCAGTTATTTTCTAGGCTGCTGTAGTTAATGTTCATTGATCTTTATATTTTTGAGAAGCTTTTGGCTGATCCATTGGAAAAACAAAAATAGAATTATTCCAGTTAACTGGTATCTCTGATCTCCCGGGGAAAACACATTTTGACAATGCAATTCAAAAATTTTAAAAGGGGTACTAAAGTTCTATACAACAGCATTGTAATCAAGGCAGGGTTAAAATGGGAAGATAATCGGGACTACTAGTGACAAAGATTATAGCTGAGAATAATAAGAAGACAATACCCATTAGGGTCTAGTGTACTGTGGGACTTACGGTCGGAAATAAAAAGACGCAAACAAGCTGGGGGAGGTACTTGTGTGTACAGAGACTGTTTACTATTGAGTATACAGTGACGGGGGGAGGTGATAAGGCAGTAGGCCTATGAGACGGGGGTCAAATAACTGCGCCCCAGAAAATAAGGATCAATCGAAGGATTGATTAGGCAGTTCAGATATTATGTGGAAACATATAAGGCGAACTGAAGAGGTGAATATGGAGGAGATTCTGGGGATAATCCGCCAGTATCTCACAGCCATAAATCAGAGACGATCCATTGAACGAGGACGTAAATAATGTTGAGAAATAACATTATTAGGACAAGTCACTCAGAATGGTCGTTTCCGGTAGTGTAACTGAGAAATCAGATTGGTTAATCAAAAATGATTTTGTGTGATTTTTGAAAATAATGAGTCACTGGTTATGATCCGCCGGTATATGACAGCCATAAATCAGAGACGAGCCATTAAACGAGGACGTAAATAATGTTGAGAAATAACATTATTAGGACAAGTCACTCAGAATGGTCGTTTCCGGTAGTGTAGCTGAGAAATCAGACTGGTTAATCAAAAATGGTTTTGTGTGATTTTTGAAAATAATGAGTCACTGGTTATGATCCGCCGGTATATGACAGCCATAAATCAGAGACGAGCCATTAAACGAGGACGTGAATAATGTTGAGAATATAATATTATTAGGACACGTCACTCAGAATGTTCGTTTCTGGTATTGTTAATTGAGAAATCAAATTGGTTAAATCAAGAAGATTTTGTGTTAATTTTCGAAATTAAATAAGTATTCGCAAGGATTTGTATTGATTTTCGGAAATTAAATAATTATTGCAAGTGGCTAAATGTATTATTAGGATTTCTTTTTAAACTCTAAAATACAGTATTAATGCTAGAAAAAAATACAGTCGAAATTTAATTTGGGGTTAAGGAATATTACATAATATTAGTGCGTATACGAAATGTAAGAAGACACAGTGCAGACATGGTTAGACGGAGGCCTGTATCACAAGTTAGTAAAAATATACCTAAGTATGTTCAGCTCAAAGTAGCTGTAACGCGTGATAAGACGCAGGACAAAATTTGCTAACATGTCTGACGGTGAATCTGAAGAAATCTCCCCGTGCTCATGTTGAGCTAAGATTATCTGAATGTTACATTTCAGATATAGCGGAGATGAAAGGTGAATATGAATGATTAGTGAGAATTATGTAAGCACAATTAAAAATTGGGAAAACGCGAATTGCTAAAGAACGAGAGTCATAAAGGGGGGGGGGAATTGTTAAAAAAAAGTAGGCAAACGTAAACAACAACGCGACAGCGAATAAGGTGAGGTAGATAATGCTGATATCAGTAGTAGGTTTAACGTTGATATGGGATTAAATGTTGATAATATTCATGAGAAGAATTTATCAATGAAGGAACGGTGCTCTCTCCTGATCAGGGAGAGGCAAATATCAGTAGTAGGTTTAACGCTGATATGGGATTAAATTTGATAAATTTCAAGAGAAAGAAATTATCAATGCGGTAACAAGGAGGATATTAGAGGAGTTAAAAAGTTGATAAATTTCAAGAGAAGAAATTATCAATGCGGTAACAGAGATCGCCCGGGGTTTGAGGATATGGTACAGATATCAGTAGATGTGCACGCTGATATTAACGCTTGATAAAATTCAAGAGAAGAATTTATCAAGGAGCATAAGCGTGATAAATTTATGGACAAGAATTTATCAATAAGCAGTTGCTGATGTAGCGGAGTTTACCCCTTGTTGAGGGGAAGATATCAGCTTATGTGTAAGTTGGTACATGTGTAAGATGAGGTGTTGATAATAGTAAAGAGAAATACTAATATCACAAGTATACCATCATCGGGGGATATCAGTAGAAAGTTACGCTGATATGTGACTGAAGTTGATAACTTCAGGAGAAGAAGTTATCAACACATGAGATAGTATAAATGGGTTTAATTTTAAGAGAGAAAAAAAAGTAAACCCACGTACGAGCATCAGGTAAGAAAAAATGTTATTGTGTTACAGTGCCAGAGCTTTGCTAACTCATGGCGGCTGGAGGCATAATAACATTGGTGGCTGCAATGGATATGGGTAGTGATTACAGTAGAACCCATTGTTTTAACGGTTATATGTTGTTGGCAATAAACGCTATCAGACTACAGTTCGTCCAGCTGTCTCGTATGGTAAACTAAACATGTCATGCCATGCTTTCGCTGACCAAATGACTTTAGCACGTTATTACTATCACGAATCAGAATATCATTTAAAATCTATAGGCAAGCTGGTCCATTTGAATAAATTTACGGGTGACATTGTGTGGGGACCGCTCGACGAATTAGGTGACGACCTAGATATAATTGATGAAATAAATAGATTACCAAAATTAAATGACATAGATGACATTCCCTTAAGTCAATTGATAAAGAAGTTACATCGATCTATGATCGTAACTATGACACCAGTAGAGAAACGCCACAGGTTTGGTACCTTCACACTGGGAGGGTTAATGATTTTGGTAATAGCGGGGTAGGTGCAGTGGGCATAGTATACTGGAGATACTCTGGGATAATTAATAAATTGAGAAAAAAAAAAAAAAAAATTGAGAAAAAATACGCAGCCTAGACTTTATAACACCTGCAAGTCACAAACATCAAGTGGTGAGAACACTGCCCTGTTGGCTCTGTCTGCGACGGTCGGAAGTCCAATCAGACTGTCTTCCTGATGACTGGATATTATAGATAGAGTGTATGGTTAACGTGTGTAGGAGACGTCCTATGAGACACAGTTAATAATTTTGAGATGATAATGACTGTAAATAAACACTATGTTCCAGAGGCAGTGGATGCTGAGAAGTGGTGTAGTTAAAATGTGAATTGTAAGTAATCATCGTGTATTTTTGAGAGTGTTTTCCACTCAAGACATTGTTCCAGAGAAGAGGATTGTAAGTAAATTGATTGTAACTAAATCATCATATATTATTTTAGAGTGTGTTCCACTCAAGACATTGTTCCAGAGAGAGAAGAGGAGATTATACATTATATTTTGATGAAGTAGAGAAACAATAATGTTATGTGACAAAAGAAAAATATAGGTGTGCGGTGTGCATGCACATTCAGGGGAGTATCCAGAATCCCCCTCCTCTAATATCAGTTGGTATTCTAGAATAAATACAGTACCTGTACATCCCTTTATTGCACTTTTTATAATTGATGGCATTTATGATCAGATTAAAATCATGGTAGTCTCTAATTTAAATGTCATGGAATAGAAGAACTCATGTTCTATGTAATATATGTGAGGCTGATGTTTTAGAATGAAAACAACAACATTTCAAAATAAATATATATTTGGGTGATGGTTGCTATGAATTATTCATGGCATTAAACAATTTTTTTATCATGATCCTCATAATTTTACACTAAAATTCTAGTTTAAAATATTGTTTCAGATACTGGAATGAGTCATTCTGGATCAATGCATTATATATTTGAAGTGAAGTTGCCTGCTGACCCAGGAGTAAGCTGATGAAGAAGAATGAAAATAATCAAGATTAGGTAACTTAAGGTATAACTAAGCCACAGTTATTCATTATAATTAATTACAATAATCCCTCAGACTACAAGGGGGATGGACACTTTATATTCATGATATTAGAGTAGTCTTTAATGATCAGATGGTGTAGGTCTACATGATTGTGGGTTTTTGTTTCAAATCAGGGCGGTGGATATTTATTAGAATGTTGTTTTTTTTTAGAAAAATAATACAGTACATCAATTCCATGATTCCATGTGGATAAAGTATTATACATGTTTGAGAGGTTAGTGTGCACATATCTAATTACTGTTATGTAGATTAGAGTCATATTTTGAGAAATTTATGGTGGGTAAGTATAATTAATAGACTCTTATGTCAGGTACAAATAGTGAAATAGCCCTATAATGTAAACTTTGGACTTTTAACTTAAACATCAAAATTTACAGCAAATTTTAAACCAGGTTTGCAGGTATAATTTTGTTTATATCTGTGATTTTTCATTTATATTTCATATATCTTTTATGATATTTGATAGATCATAAAACCTTTTTTCTACACTGAGATATTTTGTATAACATTTTGCCTGGCAAGCTGCATCAATCATATTAACCTTATTTAATTTTAACTTACATTACCATGGACACCAAAGGTTTATTTTTCAATTTGAAGTCATCATTAATGGCTTACTTAGACTTTTCTGCTCTATTTGATTTCCAATTTTATGGGTCTATGACCATTATAATTTTTTAAATTTTGACTTCTAAATAGACAGTCCCCGCACTGTCACTCAGGGTTAAGAGCAATATACATTTGTGAACCACATCAAATATTTGTAATTAGATACTTAAACTTTCAGCATGCATGACTTGTTATTATGTTAAAGCGCTGTGATCGGCTTAGTGCAGCTGGATACAAGCGTCTAAAGAAATACAATAATAATTATAATAATAAATTCAGGGTCATAAAAAATGATATATATTTCTTTTTTTAACCCTTGTCCTGCTAAATTTGTTGCTCCCATTTTTTATTCATTTGCTAATGCACATCCCAGCTTCAAATGACAAAAAAATTATAAAAAATAATCATCTGTAAAGTAATTATGTGATTAAGCATGTCATTGAGCATCTATTACAAACTGTTTTATCAAGTTAGTTGGATTTTATTTGGTCTGAATCTACAGGAAAACATGTATATGTATATATATATATATATAGTCCCAGCAGCGCAAGGGTTGATCTACTGAGCTGGTAGGCCTATTAGGCAGGGCTGACAGCAGCAACACAAGCCATGCATGGTAACAACAGCCATCCATACCAATGTAACATATGTGTCATATGTTAATATGATTAATATTATCCAGTTATTGTTTTTATTGGTATTGTGTAATAAATACAATTAAAATAAATAACTCCTATGGCATTATATATTATGTACTGAATGTGATACAAAATCTAAAATGTAATACATTTGGAAAGAAAAACTGTATCAATTGTTCACATACATTTATATCTGCATTTATATTCTTACAGATATTGGCCTACTTATGTGTGTGTATAATCCACATTGATACAACATTGAATTGGATCATCGTTACAGTACGTTATATAAACAGAAAAAACGGGAAATCTTGTTAGTTTCCAGTCAGCCCCCCCCCATTTATAATTCATGAAATAATATTTTTACGTGTAGTGTTTGTATATATAATCATCAACTATTGTTGACTGGTCCATTACAGACTGTTGTAAGGAAAATAGATAGACTATGTAAATATAAATCAATTTCATTGTGTTTTTTGTCATTTATTTCATTGCTCTGGAGTATATGTAGGCCTACTGATAGGACAAATAAATAAGATGCAGTTGCTGTTATTTTGTCATTTTTGTCTTTTATGTCATATTTATTATTGTAATAAAAATATATTTCCTTCCTGAAAAAATACTGTTTTTTTACCCATCGGGACTGAATGGGGTATTGTTGTCCCCTTTGTACGTCGCCGTTGGAACCTTTGGCTACAATTTAAACAGAAATTCAACCACTCCGGCAATTTTTTTTGCTCAAGGTGAAGGTCAAAGTCAATGTTAAAGATTCAACAAAAATCTTGTTACTGCGATAACTTAAAAAATAATTATAAGATATCTTCATTTTTTTATGTGAAGTCACCCATGAGTATATAGACACTGATAGATGACCTGATTAGATTTTCCTTTTCATCAATAATAAAAATGTCCGCCAGTTCCAACTAACTTTTTTTTAATTCCCTTGAAACCTGGTATATGTAGGTTTCCGGGGTCTGCGAGTCTTTTGGCATTGTCCGTTTTCATGGTTTCACCGAAAACGAGGCTATGGCGCCCATGTTGGTTTTATTAATTTTTAAATTCCTTGTTTACCCGATTAAAACATGAAAAATAATTATTGTATCTCTCCAATTTTTTATGTGAGTTCACCTATGAGTAGGCCTATGGACATGCCCTGATTAGATTTTCAGCTCTCCACCGATGATCAAAATGGCCTGCAGCTGGCGACTATTTTAGCTCCCGCCGTCACCGTAGGTGAGACAGAGGGAGCTATGGATTCCGCCTCCATTTTTTTTTATCTCTTTTTTTTGCCTATAACTTTGTAAGAAAATAAGCTAGGATAACAATTTTTGGTATGTGGGTTACTTCCAGGTGGATAATGGACAGGTTAAAATATTTTAATCTGAATTCAATACGCAAGGTCGCAGAGGAGAAAATGATGATGTTACGGCGCTGGGCCGTCCATGAACAATTCGTTTCCGAAGCATATCTCTGAAAGTACTTGTCCGATTGTCTTCAAATTTTACACACAACACCCCTAGGGGGTCTAGGTGTGCCTTTTGGGGTATATGAACTTTGACCTACTTTTGGTTCAAGACTCTGACCTATTTAGACGTTTTGACGCACACTTCGTTTCCGGAGCAGATCTCGAAAAGTACTGGGCCGATGACAGTCATATTGCACATCATATGTTATCTAAGGTCCCTAGTTGTGCCTTTTCAGGTTTTTGGACCTTGACCTTGAAGTTGACCCAGCACTTTGACCTAATTTATAACATCGGTAAATCCGACTGAAAGATTTTGCGGAATATCATGAAAACCGCTCAAGATAGCTGCACCATAACTATAAAACAAATTGTGAGCTTTCAGGAGAGGATGCATCTTGAAAAATTTCAAGTTGATGTAATTAAAAATGGCCGCCTATTTGCCATTATTCACCTTGACAGGCCTGATATTGCGGAATATCATGAAAACCGCTCAAGATAGCTACACCATTACTATCAAACAAATTGTAAGGTTTCAGGAGAGGATGCATCTTGAAAAATTTCAAGTTGATAAAATTCAAAATGGCCGCCTATCAGCCATTATTCACCTCGACAGGCCTGATATTGCGGAATATCATGGAAACCGCTCAAGAAATCTACACCACTACTATAAAACAAATTGTAAGTTTTCAGGAGAGGATGCATTTTGAAAAAAATTCAACTTGGCCGCCAATCGGCCATTATTCACTTTCACATGGCCGTTATTTGGTAAACATGCTAGATGGCTAGACCATTAATATAAAACAAAATGTGTGATTTCAGGAGAGGATGCATCTTTAAAAAATTCGACTCGATAAAAATCAAAATGGCCGCTTATCGGCCATTATTCACTTTGACATGGCCGATATTTGGTAAACCGTGCTAGATGGCTAGACCATTACTATAAAACAAAATGTGAGATTTCAGGAGAGGATGCATCTTGAAAATTTTGACTTGATCAAATTTAAAATGGCCTCCTATCGGCCATTATTCACTTTCACATGGCCGATCTTTGATAAACCGTGCTAGATGGCTGGACCATTACTGTAGAACATAATGTGAAATTTCTGCTGAGGATGCATCTTGGAAAATTTCGACTTGATCAAATTCAAAATGGCCGCCTTCAGGCCATTATTCACTTTCACATGGCCGTTATTAGGTAAACCGTGCTAGATGGCTAGATCATTACTATAAAACAAAATGTGAGATTTCAGGAGAGAATGCATCTTGAAAAATTTAGACTCGATCAAATTCAAAATGGCCGCCTATTGGCCATTATTCACTTTCACATGGCCGATATTTGGTAAACGGTGCTAGATGGCTATAGACCATTACTATAGAATGAAATGAAGATTTCAGGAGAGAATGCATCTTGAAAAATTTAGACTCGATCAAATTTAAAATGGCCGCCTTTTCGACCATTATTCATTTTCACATGGCTGATATTTGGTAAACCGTGCTAGATGGCTAGACCATTACTATAAAACAAAGTGTTAGTTTTCGGGGGAGGATGCACCCTGAAAATTTTTAACCTCCGAATTTAAAATGGCCAACAATCAACATTATTTACCTCGATAGGCCTGATATCAGGTAAACCGTGCTAGATAGCTAGACCATTACTTTAAAACAAAATGTGATGTTTCGGGAGAGGATGCCTTTTAAAAACTTTCGACTTAATCGAATTCAAAATGGCCGCCTATCGGCCACTATTTACTTTCACATTGCTGATATTTGGTAAACCGTGTTAGATAGCTGGACCATTACTATAAAACAAAATGTGAGATTTCAGGAGAGAATGCATCTTGAAAAAATTGACTCGATCAAATTCAAAATGGCCCTCTATCGGCCATTATTTACTTTCACATGCCCAATATTTTGCAAACTGTGTTAGATGCTAGTCCATTACTATAAAACAAAATTTGAAGTTTCGGGGGAGGATATGCACCCTTAAATTTTTTAACTAGTTTATATCGAATTCAAAATGACCGTAAATCAGCTATTAGTTACCTCGATTGGCCTGATATCGGGTAAACCGTGCAAGATAGGTAGACCATTACTGGGATACTGATTAGGATAATTAATTTCAATGGAGGTTTGCAATCTCTGACAGACTGTCTAGTTCTTATCTTATTGACCTAGCCTAGGACTACCTTAATAACCCTACACAAAAATGCTTAAATCAAATTCTAATTCGGAGCGGGAGCTCCTGGACTTATGTAGTCTTGTTTTTTTTTAATTCACAATAGTGCCTAGACATCCGGTAGGCCTATAAAGGTTTGCTGGGTCTGCAAGTCTATTGGCATTGTTCATTTTCGTGTGCGACCGAAATTGAGGCTACGGCAGCCATCTTGATTTTATCAATTTTAATAAAACGTTTTCATTTTCAGTTAGTCTGAAGCGACACAATTGAAATTAAAAATAAATCAGTATTTTTATTTCGGCTTTTTTTCGGATGTCATAAGATGTGTCTATAAACTAGAATTACGGGGGTCTTTTGAATTTTTGGCTGCTGTGGCAATGTAGCAAGTGTGCCGAAAGCCCCATGGCATCTATCGGTTATTCCCGCATTTCTTATTTTGGACATGCATGTCCAAAATTAAATTATGTCCTTATTTCTGACTTAACTAGTAAATGCGCAACACTAAATTTTAAAAACTTACAAAATTCTAGTCTATGGACATGTTGACATATATTATGGACATATGAAGGAGCCGAACTAAAATTACTGTTTTTTTTATGGTCTTAGCCTGATTGTGTCGCTTTAATCATATAGTTATATCAGAGATATTATAATAACGAGATATTCCACTGAGTGCTACTCCCCTTACCGCAATGGGTGGGAGCGCCACCTGGCCGCCGAGGAGTAGTATTACTGTGAAGCACCTGTCAAGTCGACGCTAACAATGACTGTAAACAACACAACCACATCGAGTTTTGTGTGCGCGCTGGCTGATCCAACAATCCGGAAAATGTTCCAGATTTGAGTTCATTTATCTTTTGTAATTTCGTAGAAAGGTAAGTGATACATAATTATTGTATTTTATCAAAATAATACACAGAAAACGATTTAAACATCCACCCTACCGATGCCATTAATGTGGGCGATAATGTACAGAAATGGCGATCGGTATTTTGGCCTGTGTGAATAAAATACATTTTTTTTGAGAAAAAGTAAAGTTTATTAAAATAAAATCCACCAAATTATATTTGTAGGATATGTCTGTACATATCATCCTGCCGTGTGCAGGGTGTACTTCCCACTACACCCTGCCAGATATGAGCCTGTGTCTACCTATTTGGGACCCCACTCCAGGAGGACACACGTGCCTCTCGTGCGACACCCCCCAAGCTTAGACATCAAAGCTAATCGCAACGCGCCGGCAATCAGACGGCACCGTCTGGCCTGGGAACATCAAGCCAAGTGACAGTATACGCGAAGCGATGCGAGAATTTGGCCAACGCTGTTCCAACGTTGTGACAGCGTCGATGATAATGGCCCAGCGTTGAGGCAGCACTGTGTCCTTGCCATCTGCGAAATGTTATTTGTACAGCCTATCACACAATTATAGAGTGTGTACAACTGGATTATACAGTCAAATATTGCCACCTCTGATTACAAATTGAATAATTAGAGCCTAAAACGGGGGATTACATCAGCTAATAAATCAAAAACAGTTTAAACAGTGGCTAAACTCTTATTCTTGTGATTTTTTGTCGACATAATCCCCCTAATTATCTACTTATGAAAGAAAACGCACGCAAAATATGTGGTTTCATTTTGAAAAATAATACGTAATTTCGAGATTAAATGTGCTCATATAAAGTCAAAAAAATAATTCAGAACGTTATATGTGTCTCTATTTATGGTAAAATATGTATGCTATGACATACTTGAATTAGAAATGTATGGGTAACATATTTATTGCAATAAAAGCTATATTTGTTCTACATGTACCACTTTCACAATTTTGGGCAGAGTTTGAAATTTAGGGGAGGGGCCGACAGTTGGGAGTCGCGTGGAGAGGGGTGCTCAATTAGGTGGAAAAGGCCTCATCGCATTCAGGGGTAGAGTGAGAACGAGTACATCTGAAGTCTCTACAGGGTGGTACATATTTGTTGGTAGAATATATGTAGTCTACATCGTCACGATTAATTTAAGCGACATAACTGATGAGTGACGTGGTCGCCTGTCAGTGACAGTGTCACAGTATCAGTGTAGATCTACTGTTAGCCTACTGTTAGCCTACCAGTAACCAGTGGTTACTGTGTGTGTGTGTGTCAGATGGTCACTTACGGTACCTACTCCATGGCACTGTTGATTCAGTGAAGCGTGCAGTGCCAGACAGGCCCCCCGTCTAGCTCAGTGAGTAGCAAAGCAAGACGTTGGCCGGACCACTTTTTAGTAAAAAAAACTCATTTCTTCAAAATTTTCCAGGGGGAGCATGCCCTCTGACCCCCCAGAACAGGCCTGTATCACAGCCGGACCACTTCTACGTTACTTAATTACTAGTCTAGGCCTAGAAGTCATTAGTCTACCATTGATAATAGGTCTCGAAATTGGCCAGTTCAGTTGTCTGTGAACATTGTCTGTTAAATAGGCTAGTGATTCTAGTCTAGGCCTAGCCTACTGCCCATTCACTGATTCATGCCCAGGATCATCAGACTTTTGAAAAGGGTGTTTTTTGGCACATATTATTTCATGTAAACATACCGGGGTACCGTACTTCCATTGTGACAGGTCCGAGGATGGTTCATAACTTAGAAATTATAAAATTTATTATGACAAAAAGTAAGCTATATTTCCAGCGAAAGTTAAGGGTGGTTCAATTGAAAATCCCCCACACCTCCCCGGTGACAATCCTGAAATTCACAATAATATCGTGGGCGAAAGGCTTGGAAGATTTTCTGAAAAGATATTCTGGCTTTCGATTTGACCAAAAAAATTGACCTCATCCTATCATGCAATTTAAATAGCAAATATAATTTATAAATATCATACGCCTAGTCTATTATTTTGACTTGATTTGGATAGGGTACCTATATCCCTAACCCCAAAATGACATAAATTGAAGGTTTATGGTGTGACTGTGTTGGTCATAAAGTTGGAAAATTTAGAGACTAGACTATGATTACAAGATAGGGCCTGCAAAGTGAAAACGACAATCAGGCTAAAATCTTTAAAAAAAAAACAGTATTTTAATTTACGCATTTTAATATGGCCATATAAAGTGGACATGTCCATAGACTAGAATTGTGTAAGTTTTTAAATTTGTGTGTGGTCTAGCGCATTTACCAGTTAAACGAGATATTAAGACAAAATTCCCGATTTCTTATTTCAGACATGCAAAAAACACACACAATTTTTTTTTAAATAGTTCTAGTCTTTGGTATGTAAACAGGGTAAACATGGTAAAGCAAGATATAAAGACAAAACTCCAGATTTCCTATTTCGGATGTGCATGTCCAAAATACGAAATACACAAATTTTGTCTTTAGATCTGCTCAACTGGTAAATGCGCAACACAAAAATTTGAAAAGTTAGGCATTTCTAGTCTATGGACATGTTTACATCATATGTTCATATCAGGAAGCCAAAATAAAAATACTGATTTTTAATGATCATCTGATCTACCCAATAATTAGGATATCTATTATGTGAGGTAGGCTAGGACCGGGCATTGGCTTGTAAAATTGAAATAATAATAATAAGTCTTGTCGGACATTCAATAATAATGCAATGCAATAATTAGAAAAGTTAAGATTTACCTTCGCTATTATTCTAATGGAAATTAGAGAAATGTAACATGTAGGGCCTACTTGACATTCTAGATAGAAATACTTGACACCCCCCCCCCCCCCCCCCTCGCCCTCCTTATATAAAGACATTTTAATCAACATTTTAATTATGCAGGGAGATTTTTTGTAAAATATAATTAACCCTTGTGCTGCTAAGACTGTATTTATAAGTTTTCAAGCAAATTTTAGAGTATTAAAGGAACATACCAAACAAATTTGTAACATATATTTTGGTATCTGCTCAGTTATTCAAATAATTCAGTTTGGGAGATGCCTATTTTTCATAGATAATATTATTTTTCTTTCATTTCATTTGAAGCTGGATATTGTGTTAGCAATTCCAGCTTCAAATGAATTAAAAATACTCACAAACAATTCAGCAGTACCAGGGTTAAATCTGGTGCCACTTTTGGCTGAGAAAATAAATTGGCACAACCTGTTTGTGTGTGACAATTGCTTGAATAACTTTCAAAAGATATTGATTCACCTCTTAAAAGAGGGAACATGTCCATTTATCATTTTTCATGAAAAGGTAATCATGACAATGCTTGAAGTAAAATATAAAATATTGTACGACATGATTGCTACTTAAATGGCTTTGTATAATTTGGAGGAATAAAAGTGCACAAATATCACCCAATAAATTATTTATGCATTTGTTAACGCTGACTTTAAATTCTTGAGAAACAAATCTGGTTTCAAATGGTGCGTGTAAAAATAAACTTAGCCCTTCATAATTCCCCCAGGAAATAAAATGGTCATTCCCTTATGATTATATACATGTATGTACTATTACACTGTCATAAATATATTTTTATTACTGTATGTACATAAAAAAAATTGTATTGGTTTTGTATTTATATCAATTTCTTTGTAGGAAGAAAAGAAATTGTGGACATCTGTGCATCCATCAGTGCAATGCATATGGTTTCCAGGAAGATGATGACAAATTTCTCCCACAAGCTCATTGATAAGGATCATTTTGAGGAATGACCTAGTGGCCTCCCATAGGAGGTTGGCTGCTCATAAAAGTGGCTGCTCATAGCATGCTCTACTGTATATAATGACTTATATAACCCATGAAGGACTGTGGTATCACAAATGCATCATTTACTTGAAATTATATAATCCACTTCAATTTGGATAACCTGACATATTATATCAAGAATATACAACCACATTCTTGATTATATTTAATAATTATACATAAGACACTTTATATTTGCTTAAACAAGTTAAAGGTTTTTGGTGAAATGAGATATTTCTTGCTGACTTTTGAATGTCAGTTGTGTTGCTTATCAATTTTTATGTTGAGATTGTCAAGGTTGAATTAGATTTAAAGAAAATATTTGATAACATAAAATAGTGCTACAATAAAATGTTTCATGGCACAAATTGATAGTCTATTTGACTCAAGTGAATCTTGAGTGCCCATTGTCAATAAAAAGTTTAAAATTTAGACTTTTTCTCATTTTTATAGTAGTTATGGTGTATTTTATGCCTCCGCCAGCCTGCGGCCGGAGGCATCCTGCGGCCAGAGGCATTATGTAGTCGGGTTGTCCGTCTGTCTGTCCGGCTGACTGTCTGTCTGTCCGTCCGGATTATTTTTTTTGAATGGGACGGTAAGACAGGAAGGGGGGATGATCCATGTCAATTAAAAAAATTCAGGCAGGGTGGGCACATGGAGGGTTTTAACAAATATTTATTTTAAGTGTCTTTTTTTCATTTATTGCAGTAGCCTCTGTGGATTACATTTATTTACGGGCGGGGAGGGTCAGACTGAGGGGTTGGGGGGTCAAGTCCAATTTCATTTTCTTGCCATGGGGGGGGCTGTGGGAGTGGGGGGTTCAAAACAAATTTGAACAAAAAATAGGGGGGGGGGGGTCAAGGCAACTTTTTTTTTTTTTCTATAACCTCAGCCCGGATTACTTTTTTTCAAATGTCAGGATAAGGCAGGAAGTACAGTACAGGCCAATTAAAAAAATTCAGGCAGGGTGGGCACATGGGGGTTTTAACAAATATTTATTTTTAGATTTTTTTTCATTTGACGCAGTAGCCTCTGTGGACGTTTATTTACCGGCGAGGAAGGACAAGGCCAATTTGATTTTTTTGCCAGGGGGGGGGGGGGCTGTGGGTGGTTCAAAACAAATTTGAACAAAAAAGTAGGGGGTGAAGGCAAATTATCATTTTTTTTCTGTAACTTCTGTCTGGATTACTTTTTTATCAAATGGGAGGGTAAGGCAGGAAGGGGGGGTTGATCCAGGCCAGTTAAATCTTTTTGTTTAGGGGTGTTGTGCACTCAAGTTTCAGGTGTTTGGTCGCGATGCGCAAGAGGGATATCAACACTTTATTCATGTGCAGTTATATATAGCCCCAGTGCCTGAAACAGGCATCGGAGAGGACGACACGGCTACAGTAGGCCCTATATATCTTCACGTAACTAAATTTGGGAAAAAAGTCAAAATATTGAAAAAATAGAAAAACAAATAGCACATGCGCCCCTAATATTTTTTTTACGGGCACATGCATCCGTAGGGCCTATATATATTGGTTATTTAAATTGAACCCTGTGAACCACCTTGTCCGATGTCAGTAGACCCTAATTCATTTTAGAATTATGGACTCATTATAACCTATTAAAAAAGATAGACTAGTCTACCTGTAGATGTGTCAAAATTGGTCTTAAGTTAAATTAGGCCTAGGTCTAGTCTATATCTTGAAGTACTGAAAAATTATGAGCATGAAATACACATCAAAAATTTGCAAAACTAGGTCTATAGGCCCCCTAGTCTACATTAAAAAAATATTTGGCAATAGAAGGGGTGCCCAATGCCCATACTTGCCTCGTGGCCCAACTTCCACCCCTCTCCCGTAGGGCCTATAGGCCTAAAGTCCCCCGCTACAGTCACGTTAGCTGTTGTCACTGTCACTCCCTGTTGACAATTCTATGAAATCGGAAGATCCTATTACTAGAATTAGCCTCAAATTTAGTGGCAATATTTTTTTATTATAAAGTAGTAGACTAACTGTTAGATTATATTATCCATATTATTGATTTTTCCGACTGTCACTTGCCCCTTTGCCAGCGTACAACTTCTAGCTGTCTGTCACTGTTACCGCCGGTTCGCTCAAATGTGCTGTCACTCCTCACTCGATCCATCGGTTGACAAACAATCGGCGGCAATCGGCGAGTCGGTTACTTGTACAGTTTTGTTATTTTACTTCATAAAATACGACGTTATAAGTATAATTTTCAATGTGAATTTGTTTATTAAACATTTATTTCAATAAAATGAGGTGATAGTAATGTTGTCATCCATTGTAATGTTTATTTTGGACTGTTTTCTGAACCGGTACCGACACGGCTTCTCTATAACATGTAGTTTTTTTAGGCTGTGTTTGGGAATAGATAGATAGATAGATAGATTTATTCAGCATTCACATAAAATAAGGTTAACAATCAGTATGATAAATACATTAAGTATTCAAAATACAATGTAACCACCATTCTGGAACACCAGGGATAAAAACACTGAAAAGTATCCTGGTGCAGGTCACTTATTTCCGCAGTGGTCCCTATATGCTGTTCCACAAAGTACTCACAATATTGACCTAAAACTTTGCGTCAGTATAAAACATATGTTCTACCATAACACAACTTATTTTCATTTGATTAGTTTGAATAATGCCACAGATGGAAAGGGTTAAAATATTACTTGATATAGTTACGGTCCGCCACTCAACCAAATAAACAAGTTATGTTCACTGCAGCCGTTCACACGTGTACACGAGGACAAGTCAATTGAGCCTGACGGGTTGAGTAGGTTGTTTTAATTGTTAGGTATGCAGGTGCGTTGTATAATAATCAGACTCTGTGATCCACTTAGCCTATTGTGTATGCTAGTACCAGCATGAGCTGATTAGCACCGCCTTGCAGGTGAGGGGTGGCTGGGGCTCCTGAAGAGTAGGTAACATTACCTCCATGTGCAATTTGATCGCGCAATTACTTTTCAATTATCAGTTTCAATGGTTGAATGTTGTTGTAAAATAATATTACTTATTTAGCGTCAATCACAGATGTAGGCTATTACTCAATGTGAACATGGTAAATGGGAAGTGAACATAATCATTGATTTCATTTCACTTCCTTTCAAACAATAATTTCATGCCAATATAATGTAAGGTGCCTTACTTTATTTATTTTTATTATCAAATTTGATATGTTTGTATATAAACATTTTATAGACTTTATTGATTCGATTAGATTTATTATAGTATAGGCTTATGTATAACCGGTAAGCAACAATTAGCAAAATGTTGAACAAGATAAGTGAATAGAATGAAACTATTTTCTACAACGGTGCAATATAGGCTAGGCCTACTGGTAATGAAGAATTTCATCATAAACATAACAAAATAGCTCTACACCGATTGATTTAGGATATCTAGCCTACTTATAGATGTTGAATTCAATAGCTTTTATATAAAGATTAAAAAACACGCCTATTCGGTGATGACGCATGGGCCCTATCCCGGCAAACATGAGACGTTGCCCAACGATGGTTTACTGTTTGCAACGCTGGTCCAACGGTAAACCAGCGTTGCAAATTGGTCCAACGTCTCATAAGTTTGCTGGGCATAGGCCTATATATATCGCCAGAAATTCACTTAATAAGTGACCGACATAGCCTATATAATATAGGTGATTGATTGATGTTGACAATACAAATTATTGGTATACTGTGGCGCCAGGCTCATCGGCCGATATCTTTCCTTGGTACACACATGCAGTGACCCAAACTGTTCAAATTCGTGGGATAATGACGACAGAAACGTATTTATAACCGATTTGCGCCGCATCAAAAAACTTATAAAGAAATAAAGAAAACAAAATGATCAATATGTCAAAGTTGACATGTAGCCTAAACGGTCAAAAATATATGTATAATGGCTTTGATTATTGATGACCAAGCATAAATGGATATAAGTCCAATAACTGATGCGCATTATAATCGCACCTCACACGGTTCACATCCTCTACTGCAGATGAAACATGGCTATAATTTGGCGACGCAATTTTTTTCAGTCACAAAAGGCTGGAAAGCGAAATGGAGAGTAAAGAAATACAAGAGAGCCAAGAAAAGCAGCAATTATCATGATTATGAAAAGCGAGAGACAAAAATATCAGAGAGCCTGGCCTAAATCATTAAAAGTAATCTCGACCCCAAGGCCTGAAAATGTCCATTAAGACTTTTCAATGACTGCGCGGGCTGTGGGCTGAGCATGCGGGCATGTAACTGAAATGTTACTGATTCTATGAAAAAAAACTATTTTCGACCTGATTATTCAAGTCTTTGATATGATCGTCCAATTTTGTACGGGGTCAATCTGTGGCTGAAACCTGTTTCAGCTACTGGGGCTAAAGGTACCAGTCCACCTACAAAGTCGAAACTTGCCTGGTACATTAGAAGTTTGAATTGCTAAAATATCATTAGATTAAAGCATTTCAACAATACAAAATAACATAAACTGAAAGAATCTTGATACTCCTTGCAAAGTTTGAATTTGGCTAAAATAGGGTGGTGGGCTAGTTTCTTTTAATTGATTAGTTAGTAGGTGCTTGGTCTTTGTGCACAGGTTGTAGGCCCACCCCCATGAGGTAAATTAACCCAAGAAGTAAATATTTTGAATCAATGATTCGAAACCTCGCCTGAAAAGGAGGGGCTTCTTGGGCATTTCTGTAGGCCTTTTGAGCTGTAATCCCACGGGCTATGCTCGGAATTTTTTTTATGTTCCTAATCGCAAGTTATCTTCAAATCCCCCTTGATACCCTCGAACCCACACCCACAACTCTCGACCTTCAAGCCTCGACCCACAACCCCCTCGACCCACAAACCCTCGATCCTAGACCCACAACCCCCTCGACCCACAACAACAAAAGCATATTTTTTATTTATCCCATTATATGGTAGATCTATTAACCAAATATTTCTACTTCAAGTAATCTATATCAGGACGCTTCAAGTTCCGAAGTTGTTCGGAAGTCCCCACGCTCCCGGGACTTCAAGTCACCCATATGGGACTCACTGCAGGCAGTTAAATTAACTAGGCCTATATATAATTATAGTCAACATAACTGTTAGGGGGGGGGGGCACTATTCAATCTCCGGGAGGCGGAGGGGCTGGATTATATATCCGCGCCCCGGTGGTTCCCTGAAAATGTCAAATTTGTACCATTAGCTATTAGTTTTTTATCTCTTCCTTTTCTTTGAAAATAAATGATAATTCCGTCTTGCTTGTAAATCACTGTGTCTCTTATTTTTCGTCATCTGGGTTTCTGGAGCCTCTCTTGCAGGCCTACAGTTAGCCTTGTCGGTCCCTCCCAGGCCGTGGATTGATGTATTTGCTTTACCCGAAAAATTCAACAAGGCGGTGACTGAGAGCGAACGCAACCCCAAGGTCAGATAAATGTCCATAACTTTTATAGTGACTGTGCGACCTCTTAGCTGAGCATGCCGGCATGTAAATGAAATGTTGCTGATTCTAAAAAAAACTATTTTCGACCTGATCATGGCCCGTATTTTCCGATATGACAGTCAAAGAAATGTCCCACGATTTTGTATGCAGTCAATCTGTGGCTGAAACTTGTTTCAGCCACTGGGGCTAGCCTACAGTGTCGCATCTTCAAGTGTCTCTCACTTTCCAACACAGTGGTATTTTTAGTCACTCTGATATATCACTGTTTATCACGCTCGTACCACCATATGTACATGATAAAAATTGAGTTTATATAAAGGAAATCACACGTGTATAAGATAAGTGTGCAGTCAGGAATTTCTTTGTGATTTTTCTAAGGTTTTGTTATACCGTATTCAATCTAATAATGCCCATAATCAAATAAACGCTCAGTGCACCCCTGATTTGAAAATAAAACCCACGATATAGCATGTAGTCTACACTATATATGATAATTAAATAATAGCCTAATCTAATACTCCACCACCCCCTCTAATCACGTACAGGGGGGTGTTCTAATTAATATGAAAAATAAAATGTAGGTATGGGCCTAATAATTTATATAGGCCTATTATAATTAATATAATCTCCGTAGGGCCTAACTTTTCCTTATAAAAAATGTCAACCCAAAAATTGTTTTATACATAGATCAAGGGCCTCATTACCGGTAATTTTGTTATTCATGCAGGCTATAACAGTTTCTGATAGTTTCCATATTTGTCTTACCGGTATAGCCGGTAGGCCCTATGTATACAAAAATATGAATTAAAGTCTGCTACTTTTCTCATAATCATAAAATGAGCTACATAAAAAGCTACAACCTATTATAAAGGCACATAACTGATACCACATAGGCCTTATATAGTCCCAAATGTGCCTGGACGTTTAGGATACAACGGGAACAGGCACATTTTGGAGAGTGCATCACGGCAAATAGGCCTAGATGCCTTTATCTGATAAATCCATAGAAATATATTATATATATATTTTGTGTGTGCTACCATGCGTGCAAAACAAGCGTTGATTGTCATAGTTTATTTACTTAACATTAAATAGTTCTCCAAACTATTTCCATTTAGAATGCTTAAATTGCTAGCGTAGCATGAGAATGACCCGTTTGTTTAATACGCCAATGGTATAGAAAATGAGAATGTAGACCCCCGCGCCACCCAGCCGGGAGATAACCCTCGGCACCTTTTAAAATGAGTGGGCTGAGCCAAAGTACCAGGATTACAGCCCATGTGCACAAGAGGAAAGATCAACAAACATGCTGGGCGGAATTTTGGGGAGATGTTTTTTTGTTTTCTCACTTCACAGCCAGTAATCACACTGAATTGAATAATCGTCTGAAAATAAAATCGCCCCATCATACAAAGTAAGTGAATAAGTAAAAAAAATCGACTAAAAACGGTAAATATTGATATAAGAGCGAAAAAGCATCCACCGCGGTGAAAGGTGAATCCGGGTATAGTAGAAATGAAAATCACTCCGAGCTTCAGTAATTAGCTCTTCTCTGAGATGCTTATTGACTCCTTTCTTAAACGAAAGTAAGTCTTCAGCTGATCTCAGAGAAACTGGGAGCTCATTCCATATCTTACCGGCTGAGAATCTAAAAGTCTTTTTCCCCGATGATTTTACGTGGGGTAGAACAACTGATAGAAAACTATTTCTGGTGAAAAAAGAATGTTGATCATTGACCATGGAAATGTCCCGCTTTAAATATTGAGGGGCATTTCCATGGACAATTCGGTACATATTGTTTAGCTTGATTTGTTTAACCCTTTGACAAACTGGGATCCAGTGCAACAAAGTAAACTCTTCTATGCCAATGTGAGACCTAGGGGGGTAGCCTAGAACAAATCTCATAGTTTTGTTTTGCAAAATTTGTAGTTTCTTTTGTAAGTTGACCTGGAGACCCTCAAACCATGCGGAGCAGGCATAATCAAAATGACATAAAATTAAAGATGTAGCCAAAAGTTTCCTAGAATTTCTATTCAAATATTTAGCCTGTCTCCATAGAAATTTGAGTCTAGAGTTTCCCTTTTTTAAAATACTTTCAGCTATATATTTCCCTCCCAGTGACTGGTCTAGGCTAACTCCCAGGTATTTCACATTATCTTTGGCAGTAACTTCATTGTCTCCACATATAATTTTCATGGTGGACTGTTTGCGTATTTTCTTATGTGAACCAAAAAGAATACTTTCGGTCTTTCCCAAGTGAATGGATAGCTTATTATCCACTAGCCATTCACTTAGGAAAGTCAGTTCATGTCCAAGAGTTTCCTCTATGACAGAAACCGATGTACCTGAGACCAATAATGCTGAATCATCAGCATAAAGAATTAATCTGCATGATACAGCTGCCTCCATATCGTTTATGTAAATTAGGAATAGTAATGGTCCCAAGATGGATCCCTGCGGTACTCCGCAGGGAACCACCATGGGATCAGAAAAAATACCATCAACTTCAGTCTTCTGAAATCTATTTTTTAAATATGATGAGAACCAAGATGTTGAAAGATCATCCAAACCAATAGCTTTCAGTTTATTTAACAATATTTCATGATCGACAGTATCAAAAGCTTTTTGAAGGTCGATCATGACCATGCCAGTATAGTTTCCTTTATCCATATCAAATCTGATTTGGTCTGTCAGTTGTGTTAAGCAAGAATCGGTGGAATAAGAATTCCTAAAACCTGATTGATAATCATACAGTAGTTTTTCAGATCTTAAATAATAACTGTTTATGTACAGTTTTTTCTAGAATTTTTGACATGACAGTTAAAATAGAAACAGGCCTGTAATTCCCAGGCTCTGACTTTGAATTTTTCTTATAAAGAGGAACAACCCTTGCTGTTTTCATATCATCGGGTATACGGCCTGAATAAAAAGATAAATTTATAATATGTGCTATTGCACCAGATATTTGATTTGCCCCATCCTTGAGAAACCTAGCTGACAGCCCATCCAGACCAGTAGCTTTACTAACATTCAAGCTAAGCAAAGATTTTAGAATGTCTTCCTCTCCGACAGGAGAAAATTTAAAAGAGTTTTGTTTAGCACCTTTATCCTGGTAATTTCACAGCTTCCCATATGTCTGTAGATGAATTCTTGCATTCTGAAATTTTGTTGTAAAAATAGTCTCTTTTAACCTTCTTTATGTTGTACTGGACCCTGTTTCTCAAGTTACAAAAATATTTATAATTTTCATCAGTTTTATTTTTCCGAAAAGTTTCAATGGCTTGATCTCTTGCCCTGATATCATCAAGTAATTCAGATGTAATCCATGGCTCAGATCTCTGTTTTAACCGTTTTTCTTTGAGAGGTGCAATTTTATAAACCACAGACATAAACAGATCTTTAAAATTTGACCACGCTACATCAACATCATCACAATTTATGACTTTGAACCAATTTATTTCACTGAGTTTTTCATTAAAAATTTCTGTCGAGTAGTTCTTCATTGACCTGGAACGTATAGTGTTATGTTTATTAAATTTTGTTTTAGGACTATGCCTTGTACAATACGTAAGAAAATGATCGCTGATGCCAATGGGAATTACCCCAGATTGGCTGATCTTTTCCTCATCAGAGACAATGATCACATCTAGTATTGAGCTACAAGTAGGTGTAATTCTAGTCGGTTCTTTGATAACCTGAACCCAGTTACAAATATATAGAAAATGTTTTAAAGCCTGATATAAGGGTGACTGTGTTTTTGAAAAATCAGAATTTAAATCCCCTAGTAAAAAACATTCTAAATCTAAAACATGATCTTTTTGTGTACACACATTTTCAAGAATATCATAGAAATTTTTTGTTGTCTGCGGTCTATAACAAGTGCATATCAAAATAGGTCGAGTATGAGGGAGAAGCAGTTCAATCCATAGCATTTCCATCTGGTCGTCCGAGATATCGTTACGTTGGTTAAATGCCAGGTCGGTTCGAATGTACATACATACACCACCCCCTTCTCGGTTTCTGTCCTTTCTGATCACTGTATAATTGGGAATAATAATTTCATGGTCAGTAACAGAGTGATCTAGCCAAGTCTCTGTTATACCTATCACTGCTGCATGCGAATTTTGCGCCACTAGTCGAAGTTCTTATGTACCCCTCCAAACCGGCGTCTGGCTCGCCCATGTAGTAACACTTCCGGTTTAGTACAGTCAAGTATACAGCCAATGAGAGTGGCATATCTCGTTATTACAATATCTCTGGTTATATATCCCGACAAAAAAGGCGAAAGTAGTCATTTATTATTAGGCTATAGGCCTAGTGCATAGAAGCGACAAAAATAATAAATTTAGCACTTCACAGTTGGCCTAGTCAACTAGACTACTTGTAGTTGTAAGAAATGGATTTCCTAATAATAAAGAAACATAACTTATAGGGCCTATTTAAAGGTCGACTGTGTAGCCTAACGTTAGGCCTACAGTGGCAGTGCTATAAGGTGGGGGGGGGGGGGCAGCATCTCAGTGAACAAGATACATTGACCCAGTGTTCTTTTGATGCTGGGAAGTCAGCCAAGCCCTGTCACTCACACTTTCACAATCGTGAACAGAGACTGTCACTGTGTCAGTGTACGTCACTGTCACCATGGTCACTCACTGTCATGGCTCATGCAGTGACTGAGTGAGTGGCGGGCCTGTACTTTAGCGCTGCACCTGATAGTAGGCTATTTAGTGGGCCTAGACTAGACTAACGTTACATGATATAGGCCTATCAATTTAATTATAGGCCTAGACTATAGAGTAGACTATACTGTTGACATTAGGCCCTAGGCTACATCATCATCTTTATTTAGGCCCTTAATATGAGTATGACGGACCGTGCCTGGAACTTCTGCATGTTCTGACTGGACAACTGTCAGTGTCACCGAACTATTTTTCTTTGCTCAAATCAAAGAATTGTCCACGATTATTCACGTGGATAGTAGGTTTATTAGAATCACCAACATTTCAGCTAAATTTGTGTATTTTCAGTTTATTTTCTGCCACGTCTTTCAAATGTTGTGGATATTTTTGGGACTTGGGTGTGGTGATCGCGCTCAGTCAGGGCCATGCTGGAAAATGTTGTTTCTCACATCAAAACGAGGTTACCATTCCACTGCCCACACTCTACAGTGCCCGGCAGTCCACGGCCACTGTCAGTTACGTTAGGCCCTCAGGTAATTGATTATTAACTCTATTTATTCGTGTTCTAAAGTAAAATTTTGAGTTGCATCAGTTTCTTGAAATGTCTGTATTATACAATATCGGTTTTATTTTATCGAAACATGCACCAAAAATAAGTTATTAACGAAAGATTACAGAATCGGAGGGTGAAAGTCTCTATGTTATGTAAGAGCTGGGTCAACACATGCCCCAAGTAATATGGCCTTGCTCTGGTACCGCGTGAATCAGCCTCGTGTCCAATCCAGTGTATATACAGGTCAGTGCGCGTACCTATCTCAGCCTGTATCGACCAAAAAGCAGTGCCATATGCATATCTTATTCTTATCACTCTTCACAGCTTCCAGCTATAGTATATTAAAAAATAACCATGTATTCTTACCTTTTTAACGCGCTATCTGTGATTAAATAAGGAGTTTTCGTCGCCGCCGCTGCTGCTGATCTTGAGATGAGAACGTAGTGCACATTGCTGTGTGTAGAGCGGGGCCTCCAAGGAGTGCACACACTACCAGGCGCTATTTATACAGACGCTATTTATAACAGTAACTAATCGAGAGAAAAGTAAAGTAGGTAATCGTTATTTTAATTAATTACCACTACTGCTCTTTCTTACATTTGTTATGTACATTGTATGTTATTGTATGTTATGTACATTCATTCATGTTTATTTATATGTCACACATATCCAGCCTAGGGCTGCTCATGGCGCCTTACATCATATTACCCCTGGTCACTAGACCAGTTCATTTATAAATCCTAAATAAAAAAAGTTTTTTATTTTTGTGCTGCGCATTTACCAGTTAGGCTAGATATAGAGACGAAATTCCTGTATTTCTTATTTTTTGACATGGTTGTCCAGAATAAGAAATCAGGAATTTCGTCTCTAAATCTAGCCTAACTGGTAAATGCGCAGCACAAAAATTAAAAAAAACTTTTGCAGTTCCAGTCTATGGACATGTTTACATCATATGATCATATTCAGAAGCCGAAATAAAATCACTGATTTTTTTAAAATGTTTATAATTAAGGTGGCGCCATGCCCCTTTTGAATCCTAGATGAAACACTGTAATCCTAAATTGTTTAAATTACTACATGGATTGGCTACTACTCTAAGTAGTTGAATAATTGCTAAGCAATAACATAATCTTTAATATATACACTAATAAAATATTGCTGCAAGAAGTGAACCTAAATATGCAGCATGGTAATTTATTAAACTGAGAAAAGCACCTTACATTATTTTGTATAACCACATCATTGAAACTCTTATAGCAGACAGTCGATAGTATTTTTATTTTGGGAATCATTTGCATAAATGCTGTAAAATATAGTAGGTTCCCGGGAAATTTGCTTAGGTGCCCGAATCGAAAAAAATTACGAAATAGTACTCAGTTTATTAGCATGATGAGTATAACTATTATTTTCTTGCAAATACGGGGATTGACCCAAGGTGTAATTTATGTCTAATTAATTGTATTACATTATGTATTCATTAAAATAATTATGGTGTTTTAATTACCTCAATAAATATTATTATCACTTGAAACAATTGGCTTCATAAGCAATGTAAGCCATTTTATTAACTATACTTATTTATTTGGCTGAAGTATTGTGACCTGACTGCCGGGGTAGGTATCATACAAACTAAGTCTACTCTAATAAAACTTTCTACAGACTACAAGTCAATAAATAAATTCCAACAGTCACGTGTTTGTTTTTATTTTCTTTTACTACCAGAATAATTGTAATCAAAGTCAATGGCTTTTATAATACATGTTAATGTGAATGGTATTTTAACAGTTTGTGTATTTCAGGAATTTGATCAAAGCTTGGAACTGGATACGTTTTTAAATAAGACTTTATGCAATAATCGTGTCATCCTGAGTAACTGAGGTGGCATATAGGCTATTCTATAGGTAGACTAATGTTTATTTTTCAATGAATGGTTATGTTGTCTGGAACAGACTATATGTATTGTAGAGAATAATGATACGATGTCTCACCTAGCAGGCCGTGGTCTCTCGCTAACACTGGACAGGTCTGTTATTGGTGCTGGTCGTCCTAGCAGGCCTTAGTCTCTCGCTCGTGCTGGACAGGTCTGTTGTTGGTGTTGGTCGTATATCATCTGCCACAGCAATCACCACGCCAGGAAATCAAGGGGTGGAGGTCAAGGCGCATGTGCCATGACCTAGGTCAGAAAGCGATTCCGACTTCTACTGTCAGAATGCACCATTTATTAACATAAACTTCCCAACACTCTTCCCCATCTTACTTGGAGAAGGGTGCTATCCCACACTTAATCTAGGTGTTCTATAGCATTCACCTAACTCGGGTCGTTACATTAAATGGTGTACAGATAAAAACAATAAGTGCAACGGGGGTACTCGAGTCGTTACAACGACGTACTGCTGCTGTCACAGCCAGTGTCGTCATAAACCAATCCAGTTAGTGTGAACATTATTTATATTGTTATAACATATTATATACTTGCCGAATATAAACACCAAACCCGGACAAAACAATCAACTGCATGTGTGTCAGCGATGAAGTGGTGCAGCATTAGTTTGGCTTAGGCGGAGCTAGTGTATGCTGTCAATCTAGTCAACTTTACACAGAGTCAGCTACGAAGCCGTGCAACATTAGTTTAAACTTAACAAGTTTGACGTAGGCGGAGCTAGGTCCCAAACCGTGCAACATTAGTCAGAGCTTAACAAGCCTGCCACAGTCTGAGCCAGTGCATGTTGTCAATCCAGTCAACTGTACATATAAAATCAGCCATGCGGCAGGGCATCATTAATGAGTCGGTGAATTTTAACCAGGTAACTGGTCTATACATCCTGCATGCTTCCCCAGGGTAAACAGTGTCTTCCAGTGAAGAAGTGCAGAGACAGACTTGGTGCATTTACCATTACTCACCACCACTCTATCAAATTCACTTAAATAGTTTGAAACAGCGCATAAGTTATAAGTCCACAATAAAATCCTGAAGGTGCTTTGCAAGACTGCGGTGTCGGCCGGTTCTGATTTCAAGAGCAGCAATTTCCTGCTTTCCCACAGCCTCTCCCTGAGCATCACCCATGGTAACCATTTGTTCAACAGTTTGTTTCCCCCCTTCTTGAACATCCCCCTCATCAACCACTTGTTCATGCGCAACAGCGGGCCGGCTATTTCCAGCAGTTACCTCCCCAGGAGTGTCCTCAATAACATTAGCGACCTCCATGTTGTGCCTAGCTCTTCTCACCCACAAAGGAATCTCTGTGCCCTCGTATAGTTTCAGGCGATCATGGTGAATTACTGAGTCCCCCCTCTGGCCGCAAATACGGAATAAAATATTGGACAGCACTTTGACTATTAGGTACGGCCCCTTCCATGGAGACCGAACTTTTCGCTCTGTCCAATATTTGTGGCAGAATCTAACAAGTATACAAGATCCCCCACATCATAGGAACTTTCCTTGATTCGGACATCATAGTCACGCTTTTGGCGCGCTTGGGTGGACTACAAGTTCGTTCGAACAAGTTCGTATAGCTGAGGTAGGGTGTGGGCAAGATGGTTGACATACGCATGAGGAAAAAGGCTGCTGAGGTTTGCCTCGGTCATCCCCAGCATCACATCTACTGGTTGCAAGACCTCTCTGCCATGCATTAGCCTGTTGGGTGTAAAACAAGTTTGCCTGTTTACGGTAGAGTGATTAGTGCTTGCTAATAATTGGAGATCATCATCCCAGTTTTGCTGGTCCTTGTCTAAATAGCATCTGATCATGGCTAGAATCGTGCGGTTATAACGCTCTACTTGTCCGTTGGAGCACGGTTGATATGGAGTGGTCCTAGTTTTGGTGACCTGCAGTAGGTCACAGAGACCTTGGAACAGGGCACCATCGAAGTTCCAACCCTGATCTGTGTGCAGTTGTAACATGCAACCTTCGCAAGAGATGAAACCATCAACAACGGCTCGCGCGACAGTCCCGTATTTTGCACAGGTAAGGGATAGCATTCAGCCCATTTGGTGAATTGATCCACCAAATAATGTCTATACTGCCTAGTGAATCTGACAAGGACTGATAGCTCTTTCCTTGTCGTACAATGAATGAAATGGGTCTTTCCTCACCATCTTGAATCTGCAGGAGCTCCGCCCCAATTGCAGCATCAGAAGCATCCGTGTCAAGAATAAATAAAACAGAGAATCGGCCAAAGGGAAACCAAGAATAGGGGATTTGGACATAGCATTCTTCAATTCTTTAAATGCCACTTGGTGACAAGCAGACCACACAAACATTGGGACATCCTTCCCCTTACTGCCAGTGAGTTGGTACAGGGGTGCAGCTTTCTTAGCATAGTTCTTTAAATGCTCCTTATGGTAGTTCATGAAACCGAGAAAGATCTCTACTTCATTCGCATTTTTGGGTCATTCCGTGTCAAATCGAACAATATTACACAAACTTAAAAAATTCATATCTCAGATTTCTTCTAAACTTTGGTCATTCACTTATATGGTATATATGAGAAGATATGCAAAAGGAATAGTGATTTAGATTAATATTCTGTCTTTAAAGCTCCTCAAGGTTAATGGGGGGTATGTGCTTTAATTTCAGCTGAATCGCGCACATGTTATCTGGTCTGGTATTCAGATGCTCATTATATCACCAATTTTTTTTCAGGAGCTGGAGACATTTTGGTTGTGATTGTACTGATTAAATTGAATAATGTTTGTGTCAACATGACTTTGACCAATGGAGGTGCAAACATTGTAAAAAAACTGTGAAAATGGTGTGCGAACCTAGTTTTGGAGGCCCATATCAGATAAATGGTTCATAGTTACCATGGCATATTTCTTTTATCTCTTTATCAGTGCCTTCCAGGGAGGTAAGTAGTGTTTTGGGCAGCTAACTGTAATACTTTTTGAAAGAGAAAAAGTATTTTTGGACAATTTGTAAAATTTTGACCAACTTTCAACCCAAAAATTAGGATGTGGGACAGGTGCCAGGATCACAATTTTATGACAACATATAGCCTTTTGTTTGTTAAAACGCATATCAAAAAATCAGAATGGTGTTTTGTCTCAATAGTTTTCAATTGCAAATTGAAATACCAGCATTTTTGTCATCATCATTCCGCTGCTGCACATTCAAAAAGTCAGAATTGTGGTTTTCAGATAAAAAAACAGCATCATGTTTCTCCTTCTTATTAATTATTAATTATCTCAGGATAAACAGCTAAGATTTCAACACTGAGCTCCTTAAATTTATCAAATGAGTGAAGCATATTAGTGATTTCGGCATGTTCGAGTTTGTATCGCCTTCGGCTTCCAGATGGTGTTGTGGATGGAGGTGTTACATGGCTCAGAATATGTGCCAGTGGTACCATTACCCAACACTGGTCCTTCCTAGTTTACCACATGAAAGATTTTACTGGTATCCTTGGGTGCATGAAGTTTATCAGAATATCACTGATTATCTTCTGCCACTTCCACTACATTACCCACCTAGCGAAATTGTCCATACACACATGACAAATAATGTCTAGGTAAATATTCCATGGCAGGAGCAACAAATGGACCAGTCTCAAGAATGCAAATGACCAGTTTTGATAAAAAATTGAGACACTCCATCCAATGCAATGCATAAGGGTCTCAAATATGTCTATTCGGACTCGCCAGTACAACTATCACCAGCTCTAAATGAATGTTAAAAATAACCTTAATCTTCCAAAATAATGCAGTTGGTTTGAAGCCTCTTTTTTTACTGCCCGCATGAGGTTTTCCATTATTGAAAATTTGCCTCCAAACTTTTTTTCAATTGTGTTTCTCCCATCATAATCAATCACTTTAGACATGGTTCATACAAACAAAAGCTAATGGAAATCAAGGCCAAGTATTACCATTTTCAAGGTCCTATCACAAACATGAAGTTATTCTGCCTTGTGAGCAAAATAGTAATAATTTAAAGATTTTGATAAAATGAGCCACAATACATTTTAACAATAAAAAATTCAAACTCAAGAATTACTTTTCAAGGTTTTCAAGATATTTTTTCAAATTCAAGGGTATCAAGGCCTTGAAAACTACTTTTTTAATTCAAGGCCATTCAAGGGTTTACAAGGCATGTGCGAACCCTGAGTTTCAATAAATATTGTCACATTTCATAGCCTGTATGTTTAATATGTAGGAGATAAAAACATCAATTGGTAGGCCCCTTTTAATGAAATTCCATGCTTAAAAAGGGTCTCAAATATAATATGTTCATTGTATATGCTCATTAAGTTCATTTTAATATTAATTTGACCTTCCCTGAACTACTTAATTTTATGTAGATTGATGTTATTTTGCTATACATGTATAGTCAAATCATAAATGTTGCTGAGGACTAGTACAAAAAAATGCAGACTTCTAAGCCCATTATTTGCTGAAGTATTATACTGTGAACATGGCTTCAGAATTGACGTTCAACTTATTCTGGGTAAAATGTTTATCAGTATACATACATGTATGGCAATGATAAATAACTTGTGATGAAAATGTCATTGCTTTGGAAGCCATGCATCAGACATTGTACAACATTGAATGGAGGGCTGGATACCAGCCCAAATAAATGAGCAGGCAACACATACTGTTACGAAATTAGTGCTCCCACCAAAACTTGAGAAAAGAATATTAAAATTTTGACTGTTGTACCACATATTGAATAATTTATGTTCACAAAGGGAGACATTATATTCTGTTTCTGTATTGGGTATCACTAGCTCATATTCTGTGACATATACATGATAACACCTTCTTCCACAACATCATCTGGAAGGTGATACAAACTTGAACATGCCAACATTACTAATACAGGGTATTTTTCACTTATTTGATAAATTTAAGGAGCAGTAGTGTTGAAATTTTAACTGTTTATCCTGAGATAATATTTAACTGCAGACAAGGAGGTAAGATGCTGTGTTTTTTTATATGAAAACCACAATTCTGACATTTAGAATGTGCAGTAGTGAAATCACAAATTTACAAAAATGTTGGTATTTCAATTTGTAATTAAAAACTTTTGAGACTAAACACCATCCTGATTTTTTGTTATGTTATTTAACCAACAACAGGCTATATTTTGTCAAAAAATTGTGATCCTGGCACCTGTCCCACATCCTCATTTTTGGGTTGAAAGTTCACCCTAAATGATAAAATTATAAAGAAATTGTCAATTAAGATTCCTATTGTTTTAAGAATGAAGCTCTATTACATGGTTAAAACACCAATTTTGGAGAAACAAAGTTCAGCAGAAAAGATCTCAGCAATATGGAGTGGTTACTAATAAGCTTTTTTGAAATATAGGCCGCCAAAATGAGGTGCGCAGATCATTTTCAACAATTTTTGCTGATATTTCCTCCTCTATTGCTCCTACCTTTTTTAGTAACAACACTTAACACTAACATCATCACAATCATACAATGTATCTGGATTATGAAATTTCAAGTCTTTATCATGTAAATTGTTGATATTAGGGGCATATTAGACCAGATACTAAGTGCGCGACAGTTTCGAAATCAATGAGCCCACCCCCACATCACCTTTGCGAGCATTACAGGCAGAATATTTGTTTAAATCACTATTCCTTTCACAGATGTGCTCAAATATACCCAATAAGTAAATGATAAAAAATTGAAGGAGTTCTGAGATATCAATTTTTTTGCCATTGTTTGATTTGACACGGATTGACCCTTTTAGGAATAGGCCAATCTGAAACTCTTTCTATGTTTTGGGATTAACGTGGGCTGTGATTTCTCAATTCTACTGAAAAGGATTTTTTGTCATCACTGACCTGAACCAGCCTGCCCGAACATGGGGGAATTATCACTTTTTTCTTTAAACGCACACGCCTTACCTGATCGGATTCACCGTCAGATGTGGTGCGAGATGTGGCACAGACAATTTGATTACCAAGGCCTACCTGATTTTTTACTAAAAAATTGTTTCCCAATTCTTAATGGGATCTTCCCTGCCCTCCATGCTGAAATGGCACTGCCCCTGCCCCACGAAGATGGGTTGGAACGCCAGTAGTAAAAATTTTCAGTGAGTCAGCAAGGCTTTTTTTTTAATCACAGTTACTTGCGCGGCTGTGTCCACTATACCCAACAAGGCAGTTCCTGACAGGAATGGTTAACCCCTTCAGTCGGCTGTACACTAGTTTCCAAAAGTATCGGGTCAGGTGTTGGGCAAGTGTGAGCAATCACTGTCACTTCTTTATTCAACATACAATTCCCACTTGCAGCAACAGGTGTACCACCCCTAGCAAACCCGGCAGATATTGTCAAAGGATCCCGCTCAAAGCAAGTGTCTGCAATCACTGCAATCTCATCGCCAAGAGCCAAAGTCCCTGATTTTTCCACCGGCTTTGCTAGTTGACCAATATACGTCGGGACTGAGCGTAGGTCAGGACGCTCAGCCCTTGTTAGTTTGATGAAATGGTGGCTTTTTCTGGGCAATCTCTGGTGGCCAATGGCCAATTGTAGAGCAGTTGAAACAGCGTGACTCAGCGGGTGACCTTGACCTTGGTCGCGGGCTCGGGGACCTAGACAGGTTTTGTAAACTGGCGACCAATTTGATTAATTGCGCAACGACAGTGGAAACTGGTCCATTGGCAACGGTTTAGAGTCAATTGGGGACGATGCTTCCACCTTATGAACTGTAACCCCCTCATCCATGCCCTCATGGTCTGCAAATGTCACCTGTCTGAGACTGTTAGAAGCGCCATACAGGGCCTTTTGGTTATTAATAGCCCCTTTCACTTGTGAAATAGCCGATTGTAAAGTCACTGGATTTTTGTCCATAGCATTTAGAGCGGCACGTTTTTCTTTGCAGCCTCGAAGAAACGAATCGATACACGCATCTTCAATTGTACGCGACGGAGCCTCAGGGTAGGCTTCATAGGCCATTTGTTGAACCCTCTCGGCATAGCTCTCAAGATCCTCATCGACAGTTTGGCGAATTGTGTGGAGCTATTGGCGTAGGGTGTGGGGCGGGTCATGATGGCCATAGCAATCATTTAAACGCTGTTTCAGCAAGTTAAAGTCATCACGATCACGTACCTGCAGTCTGCCATAAAAGCTGGCAGCCTTACCCCTCAGACACTCAATGAGCAAGCTTGTCCAGCTTATCATCCTCTGTCCAATCATATGCAGATGCAATTCAGTTAAACTGAACCGGAAATGCCACCCAATCATCCTCTGGCTTACCATGGAATGTGGCCATTCTAAGGTGGGGGGGGGGGGTCTTTCGCCTTTACTGGCCACGGCCATTATCCCTTTGTCTATTACTCTGACGCCCCATATTTTGATGTTTTTGAGCTCCGTCCACGTAGGGTGACTTCTGTTCACTTGGTGGGTACAGAGTTCCTTCGGGTTCACAGTGATTGGTTGCTTCAAATTCTGTATCAGCTGTATATTGACCACATCACTGACCTTATGAAAAAAAAACTACCAGGCGAACCTGGAGGGGCTCTGAGTTTGGAACCCCCCTGATGGGTCTCCTCCCTGTATTGCAAAGTGTACCCCTGAGGCCGTGAAGGAGTACACTTTTCTGCCTGGGGTTTACTTACACTAACAGTTTTATTATCAGGCCTATCATTTTCAATGGGATCTTTCCTCACCCCTGTGCTGGCATGAGGGGTAGGTTGGGTAGGATGATCACTTTTAATCGGCCCTTCCCTATTTTCCCCCATTACTGTCAGGCGACCCCCTAGTTTATGAAACTGATGTTTCAAGATATCTATCTGATCATGGACCCCATCAATTTTATTTCTCAGTACCGCTATTTCAGAAACAAGTGGCGTCTTACTTCATGTCTAAATTAGGCCCACCTTCCGGTGCTATTAAATTTACCATTGGTCTAGCCCCTTGAGGGATTTCATCGAATGTGATTAAATTTGCTTCCAGTAATTGCTGAATTATTGCTGCTAATTCAGCTACCTGGAGAAAATCATCTTCCACCAAAACACCCTGATTGTTTTCTAACTTCTCATCTCTTATGCAGATTATTAAATTCGTACGTTTTTTCCACGATTCCCTTTGATTTTCTCAACTCGGCTGAGTCAGCATAATTAAAGGTGTAGTCAACTGTCAAAATACGAGGGACAATATGGTCCCGAGAATGCAACAGTGGCCCCTGGACATTCCACAATGACATATCACCCCACATCGACAGTTATCAGCCAAGATAATAATACTATATGCGTTTCTTACCCATCGCCGCATTAAGAGCAAGTTCCCAAGTCACATAAACTCTATATACTTGAGCGACATCTATGAGGAAGTAATTCAACATTTCTCTCATGTGGGCTTTGTGTTGTGACACAAAAGGCTGTGTTACCGTGGGGATCTGGAGACAGTTGACCTCCAGCATATTGTCAGTAAGAGCTTTCTCAGCCAACACGGCACACTCACCAGATGTTGGTTCAATGTCGGCCAACGTCACAGACGTTGGTCTAACATTAAAACAGAATTGAGCCAATTTCTCGTTGGAGTAGTATCTTGTAATCAGTTCAGTGGCTGATATTAATGCTGTCAAAGTGTACTCTATAGGCTAATGTAGGCCTACACTTGACCGTCCCACACTTGCGCATTTCAAAGCTGTATGAATCTTTAACATTGATTGCCATTTTCAGTTAGGAAAAATTGCTCAGTTTGAACTATGCATGAGATGCTGAATTATGTGGGGAGGAAAAAAAAATTACAACAAAGATGAAAGCAGAACGGGAAATAGAATAAGTAAAATAATATTCGAAAATACCACGTTTATATTAGAAGATGCCAGCTATCCAGCCAGCTTTCCACTAATATATAACAAGGTATTCTGACTTCACTAAGTCAGAACTGTCAAACTCTCAGACTTGACAGATGAACTGTCAAACTAGACTGAAAATCGAATTATATAAAAAAATGAAAATTAATTCAAACAGGCTAGCAATTACGAGGTAGGCTACCTTGTGTTAATAACTGGCTTTGTGTATTCGGCAGACGCAGACGGCAGACGCGACATGTATGTATGCAGACGTGTGTATTCGGCAGACGCGTGTATTCGGCAGACGGCAAATTCACCATATATACTGTAGATCTGGTAATTTTCGCGTGTTTAGAGCCTCCCAATATCCGATGTTTATGTTTTGAATCTGAGTCTGAGTGTGAATCTGATCAGAGCTACGTAAGTGGAGCAATGTGACAGGGGCGTCTCTTGTCCACGGCGATTCGGCGGCGACACAGACACTTCTCCCGTCGGAATAACAAGGCAGCAGCAGATTCTTCAGGATGTTTTAATACAATTTATTCATATAATTTCTTCTTTAATTTCGTACCTCTCGTTGTGATTTTTGAAAACACTTTAGGTTCTGGCTGTTAGCCTCTTCTCTCTCTCTTGGTTCATATGCCAGCTCAGAGTACGTCAAGACTAACAGCTTTCACCCGTGATGTCTGAGTTGAAACTCAACTCTAAAATAGAATTTTTATTCTGCCAGGAAACTTACTTAAACTTCTCACAGTCTAGTTTTTATATTAATCTAGAATCCCCCCTTCCCTGCGGACAGTGCCCCCCTGGTGGTCATTATTGACCAACCAGCTTCTAAGACTCCAAATGGAGGGGTAAGGTGAGCCCTCCTCCCCTCGTCCCAGTGGGCATTGCGGCCGTAGCCACTCAACCATGCATCATTGCACGCGCCACCCGAAACTCAGCCAATTTAGAGTCACCTTAATAGAATGAGCAATCTGTTAATTCACAACTTAAGGTTAATGGTAAGTTGTCCTGTCACGGATCAATCAGGTAAGCTGGTAAATGCGAGCCTTATGCGTTTGTTTGGTCAGCTGTGGCTCAATTGCCCTGTTGCCTAATTTGGCGGCCAGAACAGGTCTTTGTTAGCCGTGCGGCTCTTTTAAAGTGCCTAATGCCTTTTAATCTAACTCACAGACTCGAACACAGGCTGCGATACTGAGGGTTTAATAAATATCAAAAGTAATATTTTACATAATGTGACATCAAATAACAGTCATTGCAAAATGATGATTAACAATGGTTAATAAAGTCTTCTAATGCATAATTGATGTAAAGGTATTGCATAATGTATTATATAACAATATCAGCGCTTATAATCAGATGATTAACAAATGTTTATTAACCATTGCATACTTGGTTTGTTTATTATATAATCATTGATAATAATATTTATTTGTATTCATTATGTAAAATATTAAACAGTTAGATATATTCTATCTACGAAACCCCTCAAACTACTAAACTAACTAACTAACCATATTAAAAACCTTAAATAAAGGGAGGGTGGGAGGGTGATCAAATATTCAAAAAGAGCTGGAATCCAGTAGCCCAACACATGGCGTGCCGCGATCAGGGCCGCCATGCTCACTGCTCACGGACTACAAGACGCTGTCCCAGCGTGCAGTGCTCTGATAAAGTAAGAGGTTCCCGCCAAAACGGTTGCTATATGCACCCTGCATATAGTTACAGATCCCGGTCACCCCCGGGATAGGAACATAAATAATAGGCATCTGGGAATTGAGATCCCTATACCATACGTCCCAGGCGACCATACCGTGTACACAGTATTATCAGGACAGGGGGATTCCTGCACTACGTGACCTTAGCTTGGGAATCCCCGACCCGTCAGTAGCGTAGATTAAAACCTAGGTTAATGATATTAACCTATTGATTTAATCTAACTCACAGACTCGAACACAGGCTGCGATACTGAGGGTTTATTAAATATCAAAAGTAATATTTTACATAATGTGACATCAAATAACAGTCATTGCAAAATGATGATTAACAATGGTTAATAAAGTCTTCTAATGCATAATTGATGTAAAGGTATTGCATAATGTATTATATAACAATATCAGCGCTTATAATCAGATGATTAACAAATGTTTATTAACCATTGCATACTTGGTTTGTTTATTATATAATCATTGATAATAATATTTATTTGTATTCATTATGTAAAATATTAAACAGTTAGATATATTCTATCTACGAAACCCAATAATCCGAGAAAAGTAGGAGGTAGGAAACAAAAGTGAACAATAATTAAAAGTAGTGAGTAAGTAGTGTTTAGAACTGATCACACAACCCCCACCAATACATATCTAAAGCATGACAATAATACTGTCTATAAGTTGTGGAAGCATATACAAAGAGGCACCTGACCCCTCTTCCACCTTAAAGTCTTTTCATCACTCTCTCTGATAAGCCAGTCATTTTAGTGTTGTGATTACTGATACAAAAATATAATTATAGTTATTGGTGCCACGCCAATAAACGTGAGTATAGTGACCCTAGGGTTGGCATAGATAAATGGTAAATTAGTTGGGGTATAGCCTCCCGTGGTAGGACCCCTGCTTCTTGTGCAACCACAGATAACACCCACATACAACAGCCCTTCTGGGTGAGGCGCGATACTGCATCAGCCCAGACATTTAACTTGCCAGGGAGATATATAGCTTGTATTTTAAAATTATATATGGCTGATAGCCAGAACAGTTGTCGGAGATACATCATGACTGTTTTGTTTCTACACGTCCCCTTATTGAGTATGGCCCTTGCCGTTTGATTATCTACATGAAAGCATACACGCTGGTTGGCCCAATGAGGGGCCCACCTAAATGCTGCGAAAATAGCAGCTAACGTTTCCTTGTAATTAATATGTAAAGTTGTGAGCTCTGGGCAATCCATAGCCCATTGTATATAACCCCAATCATTATTAAAAGTGAAACCGCAACCAGTGTTGCAAGCATCACTTTCTACGTCACATATGGGGGCTTTACTTAGCATGAGCGCTTTGCCATTGAATATTTTCAGAAAATTGACCCACCATTGTAGATCGGCATGAAAATCTGCAGATAATCGTGCTTTGTGATGTGGTTTGCGTAGATGAGCTATTGTGTCTAAAATTCTTCTGAGGTAACTTCTACCTCCGTTAACTACTTGACACGCCCAATTTAGCTTACCAGCTAGACTCTGCAATTGTCTGCATGAGCCGCGCCTCCTATTGGAGAATGATAATAATAAGGTTTGAAGCTCTTTAAGTTTATCTTCAGGCAGAGACAGTGACATATCTATGGAATTTATGCATATTCCTAAGAAAATTAACTTTTGACAAGGGTCTTCTACTTTTTTCCATGAAATCCCAAAACCAAGTTCTCTTAGTAATTTGACGAGCGTGTCTAGACCTTCTTTACACCTCTCTCGTGTTGACTCGACAATCAAAAAATCATCGAGATATACAACTACGTTAAAACCCATACTTGCCATTATACGCCGAACAGCTTGTGAACATCTATGAAAAATAAAGGGACTTAGTCTAGCACCAAAAGGTAAACGTGTATCATACATATACGTGGATGATTTACTTGTCCCAAATGCCCACTTGAGACCTGTTAGCTCATATTGAGATGGATGAATTTGGACATATCTGTAAGCTGACTTTAAATCAGCCTTTGCCATGAAATAACCCGGTTGTAATAACTTCACAGCATCATCAACACTTTGATACTTGAATTTTCTTTCTAATTCTGCATAATCATTCAAAGCCTCACCAGATGGGCGACTGCAGTCATGAATAAGACGCACAGAACCATCTGATTTCTTAATTGCGCTCAATGCGCTGATAATAGTGGGTTTATTTTCACAAATTATATATCGTTGTTCACTTAATTCAACTTTAATTTGATTCTCCACACTTTCAATATTTTCGTCACAAATAGCGGAATGATAATTATCTGATTCCACCTGGCGATAATTTGAATGATTATGCTTATTAGTTATTTTAAAACCTTCTCTTATACCCTCTAAAATAAAAACCGCGTCAGGGTCATTCACAAGATATTTTTCCCATTTTTCATAGTTTAGACAGCCTTTTGGCAAAACTGGCTTACCAGAGAGTATTACGGGGTCATTGCCTGAATCCTATACAGTGTAGCTGCGCAGGGTCTGCTGACCCAGCTTATCACTGTTGCTATTGCACAGGGCCGGCTGGCCCAATGTCACTTTGTCGTTATCGCGCGAGCCTTGTTGGCCCAATTCCTTGTTGCTTATATGGCGCGGGGCCAGCTGGCCCAGTCCCGTATTGCTGTTACTGCGCGGGGCTTGCTGGTCCAATGTCTTTTTACCGTTACTGTGCGGGGCTCGTCGGCCCAATGTCTCTTTTTCAATATCGAGCGCGGCCTGCTGGCCCAACTCCTTAATGTCGTTATTGTCATACTTGTGCGGGACCTCTTGGCCCAATGTCTCTTCTCCGTTTTTGCTGGGGGCCTGTTTGCCCAGTGTCTCTTTGTCGTTATTCCGAGGTGGCTGCTGACCCAGTGTCCCTTTGCAGCTCGAGACTTTCCTCCTATCGTGGCTGGAACGTTTCCTGCGCAGCTTTCGCTGCTCTCGTCTCTTGCTGGCCTGTTGTACCGAACGTCTACATAACGCACCCAGCATCAGACAGGGTACATCTGTCCCCCAGGAGAATTCGAAAACCGCTTGCAGGCTCCTGTATCGCCGGTCAAACTGTAGGATGCTGACCCAGGTGTAAGATTCAGCCAAGCTTGTCAGCATAGCCATGTACGCTTGATACTGAAGTACACCATGTACATTGAGCTTGTTGCTCTGTATCAATCTCGCCATTATTTTTAAACTGGCTCCTGTCCACTGCAAAGGCGTTACCTTTTCTAGGGGTGTTACAATATCTGCAGTCATTCTGTTGTCATCGTCTATCCTTATTACGTCTATCACTCTCTTCCGTCTATCCTCCAAATTGTCTACAATATCCAGGTATTCGTTCCGACCTGGTACCGCTAGGTGTACCTCCGGTCCTACCCCCGTCCAGTACCTGTTGAGCTGTGTGCGTACCTCTGGCCTGAAACACTGCTGTTTAGCACAGAGATGACGCATGAGGAGAGAAGCAGGCAGTCCATCGCTTGTCAGGCCCTGACACAGGTCCTGTAGGGCCGCTTGTGTAACGTTGGCAGACATAGCATCCACAGGGATACCTGTGCCCACCGCCAGATTCTCTCCCCCACGGGGGCAGTCCAGGATTGTCATATTAAATAATAATTGTGATCAAATATTCAAAAAGAGCTGGAATCCAGTAGCCCAACACATGGCGTGCCGCGATCAGGGCCGCCATGCTCACTGCTCACGGACTACAAGACGCTGTCCCAGCGTGCAGTGCTCTGATAAAGTAAGAGGTTCCCGCCAAAACGGTTGCTATATCCACCCTGCATATAGTTACAGATCCCGGTCACCCCCGGGATAGGAACATAAATAATAGGCATCTGGGAATTGAGATCCCTATACCATACGTCCCAGGCGACCATACCGTGTACACGGTATTATCAGGACAGGGGGATTCCTGCACTACGTGACCTTAGCTTGGGAATCCCCGACCCGTCAGTAGCGTAGATTAAAACCTAGGTTAATGATATTAACCTATTGATTAAACCCCAAGCGTGATTTAATTGATTTGATTGCTTTTGACCCAAACGGCAACCAGCGCTTGTTATGACTATGTGAAAAGCGCGCTGGCTTTATTGTCCTGCTTTTAGAATTTAGCGGATCAGAGGTGACATTTACTGGATTGTAATTAACCCTTTGGGTTCCCGAATGCTAGATATAGTTAAAGCATGATTTAATAAAAATAACAGGGGAACTGCGTTACACTGTTACAGCAACCAGAAGTTAGTATTATGGGGAGCCTCCATGACCAAGAGGTAGCGTGCTCGGCCTCAGACTGCCAGGGTTCGAATTTCGAATCCTGTGTCTGGAGGACAGTGTCATCTCAATCATCTCACCATCCTCAGGAGGTTCTCCTGGCCCAGTTTAGCCTATATGTGCACAAAGGTGGCCTAAAGCCCGATTCATTTCATTTTTACAGCAACCAGAATTTTCGTCTAACCAAAGAGGCTTGATGCTTGGCTTTACGTCGACTGTGTTTGAAGAATTTACACATCCCACTACCATAATAAATATGTAACATATCAAAATACCGCTAATGTGATATATGGGATATACAGCTGTAATCATGATAACAGTTCTTTTGATATTGCACTGTGGCCTGACAGTTTCCCTTGGTGTTGACAGAAGAAAAACAGTTTACATTATGAAAACACGTTCCCAGCAAACAAGATACAATAATTCAACATTGGTTTCATGTTGAACCATTGCCAACGACGCTGACCCCCCCCCCCCGGAAAAAAAGAAATTAAGTATGTCACTAAACGTATTCTTATCATAAAGGCCTTTACAAATCCTAAATTAAAGCCTAAAAAATTTTAAAGTGATACATATTAAAACAAAAAGCACGAGAAAACTTTTTTCTTATTTCAGGATCTGGTGCTGGTGTAATGTTGGTCCACCGTCTGCGACGCCACCCCAATACTAAGCCAATTGTCTACCATGCTGGCCCAATTTCAATCCTAATCGGGTCGACGTGTGCTTGCAGGGATATTTCACATTTCTTGTGTTCTTATCAGTAGGCCAAGGTCTGTACCCAGCAGACACGAGGCGCTCGCCCGGTACTAATTTAGTGCTGGGCCAGCATTGATGCGGCATTGCGTGGATGTCTCGTGTTTGCAGGGTATAGTGTGCATCTACGAGACATGATACTGTCACTAACTGTTGTCAGTCGTGTTTCACTGTTTGTCTATTTTCGAATTAGACCTTTAGTCTATTTTGTTTGAATACATACATTATAATAATTATATGCCAGAATATATTGTTTTTCATTTGCCAGCCACCCATTTAAAGTCATATCCATCCACTACAAGTCAAGAATATGCGACAGCAATTTGTGGCTTGTGGTAGTCCTATATGAAAATGACAATAGTAAACATTCTAGAAGTGCAGTAATTACCCAGCAAACACGACACATTGAAACAATGTGGGTTTAATGTGGGGCCATCGTCGAAGACGATGGGCCATCATTAAACCAACATTGTTTCAATGTGTCGTGTTTGCTGGGAAGGCTTGGTCTCCTAGGATGGTAGGGGATCCAGTGGGGGAGTAATTTTCAAGGCCTAGAGATGCAAAGTCAGTCTTCCCTGTGCGTATAATTGATAAAGCAACTTCAAAAAGACTTCAAAACTTTCGAGATTTCAAAGTCTGAATCTGCTATACGAGCGTCTGCGTCTGCCGTCTGCGTCTGCCTGTCGCGTCTGCCTGTCGCGTCTGCCGAATACACAAAGCCTAATAACTAAGCCTTAAAGTTTGAATAGATCAGACATGATAGTTGAGTCGCGTGATTTCTCAGAATAACCGCAGCAGCTGACACTGACACGTCACGGGTCACGTGGTTTACCGCGCGACATTCCAATCTCACATAAAAGGAATACAAAATGGGTTCTAGTGGGTGAAAAATAACGCCTATTTCTGACACCAATGTTGTCTGGAACAGACTATATGTAGGCCTAAGGCTATTATAGAGAATAATGCTACGATGTCTCACCTAGCAGGCCTTAGTCTCTCGCTCGTGCTGGACAGGTCTGTTGTTGGTGCTGGTCGTATATCATCTGCCACAGCAATCACCACTCCAGGAAATCAGGGAGTGGAGGTCAAGGCTTCTACTGTCAGAATGCACCATTTATTAACATAAACCTCCAAACAGTTCGCCTAATCCGATTTTATTAGCCAATCGTTCTTTTGTGAAAACTAGGATATTAGTTCCTAAACTTGGAACGGTTCCTATAAAAATGTGGAACGCTGTGAGTGTTCAATTCAAGTCCAAAATGTTTTATTCTCAGTTTTTCAAGTGTTTAACATATTTAATTCCTCAAGATATGGAAACGTAGTTTAGACTAGATCATTTCACTAGGTCCTAGAATCGTTTCATTATTGGAACGGAATATCTTTCAATTATTGCAACAGGCTTGTTCCATTAGAGTCTGCAGTAATACTTTATAAAGTAATAGTTTAGAATTGTTGAGTAATTTCTAATAATAATGTTCAGAACATGCTAGTAGACCGTATACTGATGGTAATAACTTCAACTGTTAAACTTGTAACATATAGTACAGGTATATAGCCTGTAGGCTAGGCTAGGATTCCTCTAAATGTGAAGAGTGGGAGCTATTAATGGAACGGATCGTTCCAAATTCCATTATTGGAACGGGTCGTTCCAATATCCATTTTTGGAATGGATCGTTCTATTATTGGAACGCAGCGTTCCCTAAGAACTACAAAGCCACTGCTACTTAGCCTAGAGTTTCTATTTTAGTATTAGTTTTTAGGCCATTTAGGTCTTATTAGTTTACTATAATAGTGTTTTTGCCATCACTGATTCAAGTTCCAAGAAATTTAGAAGGCACCATGGCTGATTCCTGAGCAGAATGACCAGCAGGCTGGCTCCTTCTCTTTTTATGCTGGTTCTGATAGTGCTCGAACATGACGTCACAAATACACCACTTGACGTCATAGCTACCACATAGCAACCACTCTTATTGTAAACAGTATTATCAATAATAATCTTTTAACAATGACAAATTAATTAGTAAATGATCACAAATTATGACGTCATAACTATCTTCTATTTATATTAATTATCTCCTATTTATATTAATTATCATTACCTTCATTCAGATAAATAAATGCATTTTTTACCTGTAGGCCTAGGCCTACGTCTCCGTAGTTTTTAGTGTTCTTCTGATTTCTACAAAGTCTGTCACTTAAATTAAGTAATTCTGAATCGTAGCGTAATAGTTCTATCATCACATGTATGTATTCTTTTTGAAGGATAATACAGTGATAATTCAATTCAGTCTTATCTTAAAATGTCACAGTTGTTTGGGATAGCCTACTCGCTCATCGCCACACTGGCCACTGACACTTTATTGTTTTATTTAATGTCGGCCAACGCCGTGACCTTTACATTGCTCCCTCTTTTTAAAGATTCTATTCCCACATAGAACTATTCCCACTCATGTCTCCCATGGAGGCTTTTCAGGAGGACGATGAGATCGACCAATTGAGTCACATTTGAGTATCCGCTTGAGCACAATTCCTTTCAACAGTTCTGGAATTTCACTTGGATATTCTAAAGATTTATGCAACCTAAGGTCATCAGAGACTTCTATTTTCTTGACAAACGTTTCTCTGTCTTCTTCAACAATAGTCTGTACGTCTTTCACTTCTTCTACTGTTTCCACACACGTATTCTTCTTAAGTTCCATCTCAAGTCTGCTACAATTTAATTGCGAACAGGAACACAACTCTTATCTTTTTCAATAATACATGAAGCAGTTCTAAGCTTGCATCTTTCTTCACAATATCTGCTCGACTGCACTATGAAGCCAGATTTAGAACAACGTTGGCCAACTTCCCTTCAACAATTATTTCTGATGAGGCTGGAATTACACAATTTTTTGAAATATACACTGTTTTCTTCTTCATTGTGATTTCACTTTTTCTCTGTGAATTCATCTTAGTCTCATCTGAGCACACGTCACCATCACATGGATCATCTTCTGATAATTTATCAACAGCAAAATCCTTTCTCTGCTGAACAACATTATCTTTACTGCATTCGTCTCTTTCTTCAGACCACATACCAGCAGGACAGTCCATCGTCTGCTGGTCAGAAATTTCTTCATCACATTGGTCCTTTTCGTTAGACTGAACAGTTACTTCACTTTGATCCTTTCTGGATAAGTCTTGCTCATTGGGACAATGTTCTACTTCTTTTATCAATATTTCATCAGAATGTATGTCTTCTTCATCTTTGCTTCTCTGGACAAAAATAACTTTCTCTTCAAGGTTCACAGTTTTCTGTTTCATATTTATTTCACAGTTAAATTTTCCCAGGAAATCAAGTCCAAGAATCCCTTCAGCAGAAATGTCTGCTATCACAAGCTTATAATTAGCTTGCCAATCATCAATACTGAGAGGCAATACTATGGATCCCTTGACAGGTAGACGGGTACCATCAGCTAATTGAACGTTAGTAGACATTTTTTGAACATACAATCGTCTTGTTTCTCACGTAACTCTTCATAAGTCTTCATTGATAGAATATTTGTACTGGCCCCTGTGTCAACTAACAATGGAACTGCAGATCCTCTAATCTTGCAGTTGACGTATATACCTTCTTCATGCTTACTAGACCTGTTAAGTACTACTTTTTCTTGGGTCGACACTTGGCCGTCAGTCTCCACCCCAACTAGTTTTCCTGTTTCTGCTTCCTTAATGTCGCATCTTCATCAGACTTCCGTGAAGAGGGATTTATCGTCTCTGGACAGGTTCTTGAATAGTGTCCAAAATTATTGCAGGAGTAACAAGTCTCTTGAAAATTTTCTTTTTGGAGGCTTGTTAATTAACTGAGTCACAGCAGCAGTTAAATCAGCAATGCCTTTAGACAATTTCCCAAATTCTTCATACTCAGGCGAATGTTTATTCTTGACAAATCTCACTGGTAGGTCTTTATTTTCTTCAGCTGTATCACTAAATGTTCTGACTTAAAATTTCTTCTTGGACGGACCTTTAGCATAGAAGTTGTATTTTTCTACTTGTGAAACTGCTTGGTCAATGTTCATCGGATGTTTTAAATATTTCCATGAAAATTCACATCTGCATCATACAGTCCACCAAAAAATTGTTTCATCAACATTTCTTCTTTTATCTGTCCTGATACACCAGATGGGAAGGCTTTAATAAACAAAGATTTCAGAGTAGCTGCAAACTGTCTGATACTCTCACCATCTTTTAGTTTTCTTGCATGAAATTGTTGTTGAAGCGAGTCTCTTGATTCAACGATTCTGAACCTCTGTTTTAAATTATACACCAATAGTTCATAGTTCTGTATCACTTCTGGTGGTAAATCAAAAGCAAAATCTGTTGCGTCTTCACACAAAATTCCAAGTAGTTGACCAAGTTTTTGTTGGTCAGACCACCTGTTATTAACAGCAATTGAAGTGAACTGCTTGATAAAGGTGTCCCAATTTCCTTTACCACTGAAATGAGGTGTCTTGATCACTGGTCTGGCAAATAAATGTCCTTGATAACCAGTTTGCGACATTTCCAGGTTACTCACAAACCTATCTGGATCACTGTATGGTCGCTCAGTATGACGGGACATAGGCTGCGTCATATCATAACATGGTCTTCTGCTTGAATGATCATCATCAGGATTACTGGGAGGAGGATAGTAGTACATCTTTTGTCTGGTTGTTAGTAGACTCTTGTGGCATAGTCGGTTCTCTCGTAGCAGGAACTGGATGCACTTGTCTTCCATAATCTTCATTGAAGGATCTTTAATCACCTGACGAGAGCTGATCATGCTATCACCTCTGTTCAATGAGCTATCAGAGTTGTGTCTTGTGATTTAGGCTCAGGAACTAGTTTAGTAGAATTTGGCACAAAACGTGAATTTCTATCCACCGAGCTCACTGTACAGGTATCATAAGTACCAGCTTGAACACAAGGAATGGGACCTACAGAAGGACTTGTCGTGGTCATGATGTGTGAATAGTTATTAGGCCTACTAATAGGGATACCACCATGATGAACTACAAGCACATTTTCATTCTCTATAAAATGAATGTCTTCAGATTTACTTCTGGTAATAATGTCACTTGTAGCCATTTTTTCAAAATAACTTACAAGTTCGTATCACTGATTTGCTATATAATTTTAAACAAATCCTGTCAACTGCGCGAAATGTGACGTGACTGCCGGGGTGGGTATCATACAAACTAAGTCTACTCTAATAAAACTAGACTTTCTACAGGCTACAAGTCAATAAATAAATTCCAACAGTCACGTGTTTGTTTTTCTTTTCTTTTACTACCAGAATAATTGTAATCAAAGTCAATGGCTCTTATAATACATGTTAATGTAAATGGTATTTCAACAGTTTGTGTATTTTAGGAATTTGATCAAAGCTTGGAACTGGATACGTTTTTAAGTAAGACTTAATGCAATAATCGTGTCATCCTGAGTAACAGAGGTGGCATATAGGCTATTCTATAGGTAGACTAATGTCTATTTTTCAATGAATGGTTAGCCTAATCCGATTTTATTAGCCAATCGTTCTTTTGTGAAAACTAGGATATTAGTTCCTAAACTTGGAACGGTTCCTATAAAAATGTGGAACGCTGTGAGTGTTCAATTCAAGTCCAAAATGTTTTATTCTCAGTTTTTCAAGTGTTTGAAATATTTAATTCCTCAAGATATGGAAACGTAGTTTAGACTAGATCATTTCACTAGGTCCTAGAATCGTTCCATTATTGGAACGGAATATCTTTCAATTATTGCAACAGGCTTGTTCCATTAAAGTCTGCAGTAATACTTTAAAAAGTAATAGTTTAGAATTGTTTAGTAATTTCTAATAATAATGTTCGGAACATGCTAGTAGACCGTATACTGATAGTAATAACTTCAACTGTTAAACTTGTAACATATAGTACAGGTATATAGCCTGTAGGCTAGGCTAGGATACCTCTAAAAGTGAAGAACATGATCCCCTATTGGAACGGATCGTTCCAACTTCCATTATTGGAACGGGTCGTTCCAATTTCCTTTGTGGGAACGGGTCGTTCCATTATTGGAACGGCAGCGTTCCTACTAAGAACGCTTTATATACAGTCATGTTGCCTTGTTCATTAACTTTTAATAAGGTTCAAACATCAAAACTAGTAGGCCCTAGTAGGCTGGGGTAATAATTTCAACTTGTCAAACTCGTAACATATAGTACAGGTGTGGCGTGTAGGCTAGACTAGGATTCATCTAAAAGTGAAGAGGGGGATCTATTATTGGAACGGATCGTTCCAAATTCCATCATTGGAACGGGTCGTTCCAATTTCCATTGTTGGAACGGATCGTTCTATTATTGGAACGGCAGCGTTCCTACTAAGAACTTCAAAGCCACTGCTACTTAAGTCTTAGCCTAGAGTTTCTATTTTAGTATTAGTTTTTAGGCCATTTAGGTCTTATTAGTTTACTATAATACATAATAGTTTTTGCCATCACTGGTTTAAGCTCCAAGAAATTTAGAACGCACCATGGCTGATTCCTGAGCAGAATGACGAGCAGGATGGCTCCTTCTCTTTTTATGCTGATTCTGCTAGTGTTCGAACATGACGTCACAAATACACCACTTGACGTCATAGCTACCACATAGCAGCCACTCTTATTGTAAACAGTATTATCAATAATAATCTTTTAACAATGACAAATTAATTAATAAATGATCACAAATTATGACGTCATAACTATCTTCTATTTATATTAATTATCTCTACTTATATTAATCATCATTAACTTCATTCAGATAAATATATGCATTTTTTTTTACCTGTAGGCCTACAGGCCTACGTCTCTGTAGTTTTTAGTGTTCTTCTGATTTCTGTCACTTAGATTAAGTTGGTAATTCCGAATCGTAGCGTAATAGTTCTATCATCACATGTATTATTTTTGAATACAGTGATAATTCAATTCATTTTATCTTAAAATGTCACAGTTGTTTGGGATAGCCTACTCCCTTTTGACGCTCATCGCCACACTGGCCACTGACACTTTATTGTTTTATTTAATGTCGGCCAACGCCGTGACCTTTACAGTATATATATATTTAGTTTTACAAAATATAAAGAAAAAACATCAGTTTTCATCGGGGGAGGGGGTGGGGTGGGGCTGCATTTTTTAAGTAGACAAACAATATTTTGCTGTTTATAATCATGATAATTGTTCGCATGCATCAGGAGTACATTTTAGAACACAACTGCAACAGTATTTATTTGTTTACAAAAATTTAACTGGTTAATCAATATATGTTGCTGTGTATAATCATAGAATAGAATAGAAAAGTTTATTGATTCATAACACTACACACATGACATGCATGACCAGCATAAAATATCATTGTGCCAAAATGGACAAAGAATCATAGGATTATTGTGTCCTAGCATTAATTACGCACACTTAATTGCTACAATCGAAATGAGTGCAAAAATAGGTAATTATGTGCAAATATATATATAAACAATGAATCAAACATAACACAAATAGAGATGATGTTAACTTAACCATACAGGAATACTCATGAAATATAACAACTGCTGTTTTAGCCAAAATAAAGAAATAATTATAGTAGACAATACTCAAATAGATGGTTTTCAAACAAAGAGAAAGATAGGTATATTTTTTCTAACACAATAACATGTCTCTATAATTACGTAACATACATAGATCTGTGCTGAAGGTTTCTTTCATTACTTAATATACACAGATCAATGGGAATATCCATTTGATTATGTAGCGTACCTGGACCATTGCTGAATGTCTCTTTGAAAACGTAATATACATAGATCAATGCAACCCTTCATGTCTCTTTGGTTATGTAATATACATAGATCAATGTTAAATGTATTTTAGATTAAATAATATACATATGGCAGCGATACGTGTCTACTTAATAACGTGATGATTGTTACATAACGAATGTCGCCCCATGACGAGCCCGGGTTCATCACGTGATGATTGCGGCCCGTCCCTTAACCCTTTAACCGCTAAATTATTCAATCTGAATTTTCACCCACTTGAAGTTGTGTCTCGCTGACGCGATCCACAACTTCAATTGAGTGAAAATTATTCAGATTTGACAAAATGGAAGTCTACTGTTTTCAAATATTGCTGATTGATGTCACATTTTATCTTTAACATGTTTAAAAGGTGGTAGTAATGTGCTAATAAAAAAAGAAAACCCGAATATATGCGGCACCGGCGGTTAAAGGGTTAGCCGTCTTGAACATGACCATGATACTTTGGGGGCGTTACAATTAGAAATTAGGACGATGGCGACCATGATGATCTTGGGCTGGAGTGGGGAACAGCTCGTCACTGAAACAACCATGATAAAATGGGGTTCAACTTCAAATACATCTTATAACAGTTCGACACGGAAAGCAGCATGATGAAAAAAAAATCAACTTCCGGTCTGGGTATCATTACACAGTTGATAACTTCCAGATAATAATATTGATGAAGAGTTCTCAGCACATTGTGTACATACAATATTATATAGTCAAAGTATAGGCGTGTATATAAAAAGTGTAGGCCCAGTAGACTAGTGTATGCTAAGGTGCCATTAGACTAAACCGGTCCGAATAAATCCAAACTGGAACCGGATTGACCGAACCCTCAAACCTGCCTGATATGAATAAAGGTTTGGTAATTTGAATCTCAAACCAGTTTGCCAAACCAGAATTTTCTTAAAGCACCTAACAACGACATACTAGTATTAATACAGTCCGATTTTAACACTTTAAGCACCCTGGCAGAGACATACTAGTATTAATACTGTCCGATTTTAACCCTTCAAGTCCCCTGGCCGTGATATACTAGTATTAATACAGTCCGATTTTAACAATTTAAACACCCTACCCTTTTGTTAAGCACCCTGCCCGTAATTATACATTATCATGATGCATTTAATTAATGTTATTTGAATTTTAACCTTTTAACACCATGTCAAAAGTAAACAAGTTCAGATTATGAGGTCTGCATAAATGTATAGCATCGACCTCACTCGATCCCGCTTAAAAGTGGAAATATATACGATGTGGTTAAATATATGTCATAGCGATTGATGTCAGTATCAGATGAACGCGTTACTGCGACATTCAGTGTGCACCGCATAGCGATTGACGTCAGTGTCAGATGAACGCGTTACTGTGACATTCAGTGTGCGCCACATTGCGATTGACGTCAGTGGAACGCGTTACTATGGCATTCAGTGTGTGCCGCATAGTGATTGATGTCAGTGTCAGATGAACGCGTTACTGTGACATTCAGTGTGCGCCGCATAACGATTGACGTCAGTGTCAGAGGAAAGCGTTACTGTGACATTCAGTGTGCACCGCATAGCGATTGACGTCAGTGGAACGCGTTACTATGACATTCAGTGTGCACCGCATAGCGATTGACGTCAGTGGAACGCGTTACTGTGACATTCAGTGTGCACCGCATAGCGATTGACGTCAGTGTCAGATGAACGCGTTACTGTGACATTCAGTGTGCGCCGCATAGCGATTGACGTCAGTGTCAGATGAACGCGTTACTGTGACATTCAGTGTGCGCCGCATAGCGATTGACGTCAGTGTCAGATGCACGCGTTACTGTGACATTCAGTGTGCGCCGCATAGCGATTGACGTCAGTGTCAGATGAACGCGTTACTGTGACATTCAGTATGCGCCGCATAGTGATTGATGTCAGTGTCAGATGAACGCGTTACTGTGACATTCAGTGTGCGCCGCATTGCGATTGACGTCAGTGGAAGGCGTCACTATGACATTCAGTGTGTGCCGCATAGTGATTGATGTCAGTGTCAAATGAACGCGTTACTGTGACATTCAGTGTGCGCCGCATAGCGATTGATGTCAGAGGAACGCGTTACTGTGACATTCAGTGTGCGCCGCATAGCGATTGACATCAGTGTCAGATGAACGCGTTACTGTGAAATTCAGTGTGCCCCGCATAGCGATTGACGTCAGTGTCAGATGAACGCGCTACTGTGACATTCAGTGTGCGCCGCATAGCGATTGATGTCAGAGGAGCGCGTTACTGTGACATTCAGTGTGCGCCGCATAGCGATTGACGTCAGTGTCAGAGGAACGCGTTACTGTGACATTTAGTGTGCGCCGCATAGCGATTGACGTCAGTGTCAGATGAACGCGTTACTGTGACATTCAGTGTGTGCCGCATAGTGATTGATGTCAGTGTCAGATGAACGCGTTACTGTGACATTCAGTGTGCGCCGCATAGCGATTGACATCAGTGTCAGATGAAAGCGTTACTGTGACATTCAGTGTGCGCCGCATAGCGATTGACGTCAGTGTCGGAGGAACGCGTTACTGTGACATTCAGTGTGCGCCGCATAGCGATTGACGTCAGTGTCAGATGAACGGGTTACTGTGTCGACCCTCTACAAATATGTCGACCCTTTGTTATCAAGTAGTAGACCCTCTACTACCAAGGTATCGAACATTTAATACCAAGATGTCACTTATTACCAATGTGTCAAACATTTAAAGCGACACAATCAGGCTAACATCATAAAAAAATCGGTAATTTTATTTTGGCTTCTTAGTATGACCATATGGTGTGAACATGTCGATAGACTTAAACTGCAAAAGTGTTAAAATTTTTGTGTTTTACAAGTGAAGCGAGATATGTAGACGAAATTCCCGATTTTTTATTTAGGACATGTTACGAATTTACCATCCTCCTGGCAGCAAGTCTTGACACAGCGAGGCCGTCAGGCCAAGCCTTGCTGAATTAGCCATACCATCCACCTATTGGGGTAGGGAGGGAGATTTAGATATTGAATATTCATTAGTTTTTCAAAAAATGTCTTTTTAATGTTGGCCCGCTGTCTGCGACGTTGGCTCACCATTAATTCAACCCTCATGCACGTTGCGGTGAGATGTGGTGGTCTGTGTCTGAGACGTTTCCGGTGAGCTACTCGGCCAGCAGACATGTGTTGTTTAATGTAGGGCCGGTGTCGTAGACAGTGGCCCCACATTAAAACAACACTCATGCCAGAGGTCAAACTTGGGTCAAGCAGAAAAAATATTTTTTGAAAGTCCCCACTCCAATAGGCGGATTCAACCCTGTTTCAGCAAGGTCGGTCTACGACCTCAGGAATAGCCAGCCTTGCAGAGGAAGATGGAATTTACCAGTGAAGCGTTATATATTAGTCCCAGAGCTAGGGGGCTTTTATTTGTGTTGAAAGGTCCATACGATCCAAGAGCTCCACCTATAGTGAAATTTTCTCAGGAATCCGAATCTGCGCGTCTTACAAAAATCATCCTGACCAAAAGTACCGTAAAAACCCTTTAAGCACTAGTATCGTCAAAATCGCAAACCACAATTTGAAATATTGCGTATGAAGTGATTGTTTGCTAAAACTGTGGTAATTTTCTACTTTTAAATTTTTAAATTATTTATTATCACTCACATAGGCCTATGACACAGGCTTTCACAAGGATATAAAATATTTTGTGCTTGAACAATGACGAATCCACAATATAGCTTTAAGTTGGCATTTTAACGCGTAATTTTACTCATTTTTCATACTTTTTCAGTAAATAGACAAAATACAGGCACTCACGGGGGGTGGATCCAGAACAAGTACGCACTGGGGGGGGGGGGGGGTGTTGTTGATTCATTTGCTCATATACCTTCAAGTTCAACCGGAACATTTGAACCTAAATCCTTTTAATCTCTGGTTGAAGTTATAACCAGATCTGTATAAATTAATATATTTGTAGTCTGAAATAATAAACCTGGATCTCAGCGCCTGGGTGGCTAAAGGTTTAATATGCCCTCACGACTAAACCCACCAAACACAGAGCATTTGTTTAACATTGATACAATGTTGAACCAACGTCCGAGACGTTGGGCCGACGCTGTATCAATGTTATACAAATGTTTTGCGTTTGCTGGGAATAACTTCCTGGTCTTATCGGCATGGCTGGTGTGATCACCTTCGTCCTTGAATTTAACAATATAATGCAGTCACAAGACATTGAGCCAATGTTTGTATAATGCTGGACATGCCTCCTGGACGGTGGGCCAACAATAAACCAGAATTGGTTCAACGTCTCGTGTTGTTGGACCAGCTGAATTGATCATTTTGTGATATTTACTTGAGTTAGGCCTTTTGAATTTGGTGACATTTAATTCAGATAGGGATTTTTCACACACTTCATGCTCGTAATTAGTAGTTTAGCCTATATGTGCACAAAGGTGGCCTAAAGCCCGATTCATTTCATTTATTTCATGCTCGTAATTAGTGGGGTGGACGTTGGGGGAGGGGGGCGGGGGCGTCAACGCCAAGCACCCCTTGTTTTATCAGTTTGGGATCCATTGAAATTCCATTATTTTGAATTTAGCAATATGATACAGCACTTTTTGACGTCTGGTGACACAGACATAGTGTATTCTATTATAACCCCCAAACAATATCGTGGGATTTAAACTGTGTTCACTGTGAGCTTGTGGCATCTGTGAAACGCCATGACATGGCTACTCGAAAATAATGTTATATAATCCCCCCTCTCCCATACTTCATTGTATTGGATTGCTAGATGAGAACATTGCAGGTCAAGGTTTAGTATTGAGTTTCACAGAATAGCATCTAGAATTGAGACACCTTATGGCTGATTTATGGTCTATTGTTTTCATCATGTTCTCCATTATGTTTTCTTGTTGTGTTTGATTCTGATTTCTGCCCTTTTTATCGATATGTGTGCGATCAGTTATTTTGAATACTTTAAATTTCTGAAATAGGAAGTTGTTATTTTCACCCTGCTGAAGGTAGCTTTGTGGAAATGATCATTAATGTTTAAGTCGAAGAAAGTAATATGTGTAAACGACATAAATGTAAATACGGAAAGAGTATATTAAAACATATTTTTACATCAGTTATTTTACATCAGGTATAATCACTATGGCATGTCGTGACTGTTCATTTCAAGTACTTCAATTAATCACGATAAATGCGTTCAATGGTCTCGATACATGCTACATGAACCGCGCCCATATGAATACATGCACATAGATGTTATTCTGTGTGAATAAGCTATGTGGACCGCACATATATGAATACATGCCCTTGGTCACACTGACAATTTGTAAGGACTCTTTTGCTAAAAATAATTTAAATTACTTTGGGCCGCATGCGCTCTAGTTGTAATTTACTCCATTCAAAGCTATGATAAACTGATTGAATACATACATAATGTATGTGACACGACGATAACAGTCACACTTAGTCATTGATAAGGAATATAAAGAGGCTAAATCAGCCACGCCTGATGTTCCCACGGCTTACCATGTGATGACCTATACATCCTTTCCATCGTACCTAAACCATGTCGACGGCACAATGCATCCCGTACACACTATACACCAACCCAATGCCAGCTCATAGTTGGCCCAGTGGCGCAGACAATGGCCAACAATGAATGGACAATGCATTGATAGAGAGCTTAGACCCAGTGCTGGGCTAACGTTAGGCCACTGTTTACGACGCTGGCTCAACTTTAACCCAGCATCGAGTTATAATTGCGTGTTTGCTGACAATTCACCATCTCCCTGGTTTTCCTTCATGATTTATTCTATATCCAGTGTGGAGTGCATAATGGCATTCTATCTATCCACCCATTTTGTTCACAACGAGTCCTAAGTTATATCAGTATGTGATTCATGACGCTGCGAACCATATCTCAAACAGATTTCACTGAACCTACATCGCTTGCTCCTAATAGTTGTATTTAGATAGCAGACAAAATACCAGCATTCAAGATGGATCCCCGATATATTCTGCTCATGACTTTTTGTTTCACGTCAGCCTTGTCACGTGAGTATTATATCTGAACATTGTGATTGTTATGTTTATAGTGTATGTATTAGTATCAATGTACGTGGGTTCATGTAAAACTAATATTGTCACTGATCATCAGACTATGGACGTGTTTGGTTATTTATCAGCAGAGAGAGACATGACATTAGGCCTACTTCAATCTTTATCTCAAAAAACAATACAAAGTATATACTAATACTACTAATTACTATAGACTAAACTGTATATTACTATACTGTATATTACTAATACTGTATATTACTATAGACTAATACTGTATATTGCCGTTTTAGTAACCTGCACCCTGGTTAAAAAGCGCACCCCAAATTTACCTACCGCCAGACTGACGTTTACCCCGCCAGACTGACGTTCACCCCGCCAGACTGACATTCGCTACCGCCAGACTGACGTTCACCCCGCCAGACTGACGTTCACCCCGTCAGACTGACGTTTACCCCGCCAGACTGACGTTCCCTCCGCCAAACTGACATTCGCTACCGCCAGACTGACGTTCACCCCGCCAGACTGACGTTCACCCCGTCAGGCTGACGTTCACCCCGCCAGACTGACGTTCACCCCGTCAGGCTGACGTTCACCCCGCCAGACTGACGTTCACCCCGTCAGGCTGACGCTCACCCCGCCAGACTGACGTTCACCCTGCCAGACTGACGTTCGCCCCACCAGACTGACGTTCGCCCCGCCAGACTGACGTTCACCCCACCAGACTGACGTTCGCCCCGCCAGACTGACGTTCACCCCGCCAGACTGACGTTCACCCCGTCAGGCTGACGTTCACCCCGCCAGACTGACGTTCACCCCGTCAGGCTGACGCTCACCCCGCCAGACTGACGTTCGCCCCGCCAGACTGACGTTCGTCCCCGCTAGAGCTAGCGTTCGCCCTCGCCAGAGCTAATTTTGTCATTGCTATATATATGTTTGTACAATAGATTTTATATTTAAAAATGTTTTGTTGAAAATTCCTGTTGTGCTAGGTATCCATCTAGAAGAACGAATGAATACATAAACTGAATGAATGAGTGAATGAATGAATGAATGAATGAATGAATGAATGAATGAATGAATGAATGAATGAATGAATGAATCACGTTCACCATAGGGGGGAAGTACAGTTACTTTTCAATATGCCTATTTTTAATTACGACTTGAAGGAGTGGCGTAGCATAGGCTACAGCAGATTCCCTTCAAATCAAATTAAAGCCACGAAATAAAGCAAATGAAAAAAAAATCTCATGGTCCTAAACTAGCCACCATTCAGGAAATATTTGCGACACGTAAGAGAATACGTGACATACATAGTTATATATGCGAAACCGTGAGTTTTACAAAATGTACGGGTTTGACGTATACGCTGTCTAGGGTTGCCATGGTAGCGTTATTTATGTCATACATTGCTCTATATCTAATATCTGTTTCTACTTGGTGAAACAACAACACCAGACAAACGTGGGTGGGGAGGGGAGAAAGGCTTTATTTCTAAAGATATGAAAGAGTGAAGGCATGTTTCGGCAAAAGATCAGTTGACTCGTGCAAAATATCAAATATGTAATGTTATCCCAATGTCAATAGGTGGCAGTACCAAGTTTAACCCTTATAGCTTCAAGGTAACAATTCTCAATTTTGTTCACCTTGAGGTGTAAATTGCGGATGCAATTCCCACCTCGAGATGAATGAAAATTACCAAGTTTAACAACATAACTGTGTAAATGTTACTGGCGAAACCTCAGAACGTCTATGTTAAATATAGTCTATAATATGCGTTATTATAATTATTATTTAAGCCATGTTTCGGCATATGGTCAGTTGGCCACAATATGGGGTGAAAGGTCACATAGGTCACAAATACCAATACAAAATAAAACGTTGACGTTGTTATATCATATTAATCATATTAATACTGAAATGGTCAGAAACTTATTACGTTATAATTAATATGAATTAATATGATTACAAACATAAACATTATATTGCAAAAAAATAAAAGAAAATATAATGCAATATGGGGCTAAAGCTCACAAAACTCAATAAAAAATAAAACTTTGTTATATCGCCATATTTAAATATTACAATCTCCGTAATGTAAGTAAGTAAATCGTAATTGTTGTTGGATAATCATTTTGTTAAAACAAACTATATACTATGTTATATACTATACAAAATTACAATACAAATAGCAACAAGTATTGCTTTTTTTGTTTAATCATGTTAAAAACATAATGGTAGACAATTGTACATGTACCACATTCGACGCACACATTCTCATGTCCACGAGTCTATCATTACTTTACAGCAACTTATTATCCCACTTTGACCTGATAAAATATGTTTTGTTCAACGAATTACATAGATCTAGATTAATGAAACCTTTATTGTCAATATTCAATGTTTTATTTGTAAGTTTAGTATTATATTATATATGACCTGGTTTTTTTGTGATTACAGTTACCTTATACGGACGGGCTTCCGACTGGACTTATGTAACAGTTGATGGCAGTGATAGTTTTGTCGCGCACATCTCCGATCCAGACACCACGGTAGAGGTCAGCCTGCCTGATAACACGCGGCTCCTGGTTGTGCGGGCATATGACGACAGTGGCTACCAACCTGGAATCCCTATTGAACTCTCCAATGGGTTCATTACAGGATCCCATTGGAAATGTACTCATTCTGCACCTGGTTCCTGGTACTCACTGACCTACAACGACTCTGTCTGGCCACAGGCCGTGACATACAGCTGGCCGTGGGGTGAACATGACCTTCACCCCGCGCAGTATATATCAGGAGAGGGATATGGAAGCGAGCAATATGTATGGTGTAGAGGATGGGTCAGTAAGTACACCAAACAAGATGAGTGAAGGAGGTTATGTTCATGGCTGTCGGTCTTTTTATTTTTTGTTTGTTTGTCCGTCCGTCGATCCCGCAGAATGAACGAATGAATGACTGAATGAATGAATGAATAAATTAAGGAATGAATGAATGAATGAATGAATGAATGAATGAATGAATGAATGAATGAATGAATGAATGAATAAATTAAGGAATGAATGAATGAATGAATGAAAGAATGAATGAATGAATGAATGAATGAATGAATGAATGAATGAATGAATGAATGAATGAATGAAAGAGTGAATGAATGAATGAATGAATGAATGAAGGATTGAAGGAATGAATGAATGAATGAATGAATGAATGAATGAATGCTAATGAACGAACGAACGAAAGAATGAATGAATGGGTTTTTTGTGCACATATATGCTAAATTGGACCAGGAGTGCCTCCTTAGAATAATCCTATGAATGAGATGACATTGCCCTACAGACACAGAATTCGAAGTTCGTACCCTGGTGCACTGCTTTTTTTGGTGCAGTTTTAAATCTTTGAATGTGAGCAGGTGAAAGAACACGAGATCTGCAGCAAAAACCACTACAGCAGGACCCCCGCCCTTCAGCATTAACCACTACACCAGGGCCCCCGCCCTACAGCATTAACCACTGCACCAGGGCCCTCGCCCTACAGCATTAACCACTACACCAGAGCCCCCGCCTTGCAGCATTAACCACTACACCAGAGCCCCCGCCTTGCAGCGTTACCACTGCACCAGGGCCCTCGCCCTACAGCATTAACCACTACACCAGAGCCCCCGCCTTGCTGCATTAACCACTGCACCAAGGCCCTCGCCCTTCAGCATTAACCACTACACCAGGGCCCCCGCCCTACAGCATAAACCACTACATCAGGGCCCCCGCCCTACAGCATTACCCACTACACCAGGGCCCCCGCCCTGCATTATTAACCACTACACCAGGGCCCCGCCCTGCATCATTAACCACTACACCAGGGTCTCCGCCCTACAGCATTAACCACTACACCACGCCCCCCGCCCGACAGCATTAACTACTACACCAGACCCCCGCCCTGCAGCATTAACCACCACACCAGGGCCCCCGCCCGACAGTATTAACCACTACACCAGACCCCCGCCATGCAGCATTAACCACCACACCAGGGCCCACGCCCGACAGCATTGGCCACTACACCAGGGCCCCCGCCCTACAGCATTAACCACTACACCAGGGCCCCCGCCATACAGCATTAACCACTACACCGGGGCCCCCGCCCTGCAGCATTAACCACTGCATCAGGGCCCCCGCCCTACAGCATTAACCACTACACCAGGGCCCCCGCCATACAGCATTAACCACTACACCAAGGCCCCCGGCCTACAGCATTAACCACTACACCAGGGCCCCAGGCCTACAGCATTAACCACTACATCAGGGCCCCCGCCCTACAGCATTAACTACTGCACCAGTCACCCGCCCTACAGTATAAACCACTACTCCCGTCCCCCGCCCTACATCTTTAACCACTACACCAGGGCCCCCGCCCTGCAACATTAACCACCACACCAGGACCCCCGCCCTACAGCATTAACCACTACACCAGGGCCCCCACCTTACAGCATCAACCACTACACCAGGGCCCCCGCCCCACCCTACAGCATTAACCACTACACCAGGACCCCCACCCTACAGCATTAACCACTACACCAGGGCCCCCGCCCTACAGCATTAACCACTACACCAGGGCGCCCGCCCTACAGCATCAACCACTACACCAGGACCCCCGCCCTACAGCATTAACCTCTGCACCACTACACCAGGGCCCCCGCCCTACAGCATTAACCACTACACCAGGGATCCCGTCTACATCATTAACCACTACACCAGGCCACGCCCTCCAGCATTAACCACTACATCAGGGCCCCCACCTTACAGCATTAACCACTACATCAGGGCTCCCGCCCTACAGCATTAACCACTACACCAGGGCCCCCGCCATACAGCATTAACCACTACACCAAGGCCCCCGGCCTACGGCATTACCCACTACACCAGGGCCCCAGGCCTACAGCATTAACCACTACATCAGGGCCCCCACCTTACAGCATTAACCACTACACCAGGGCCCCCGCCCCACCCTACAGCATTAACCACTACACCAGGGCCCCCACCTTACAGCATTAACCACTACACCAGGGCCCCCGCCCCACCCTACAGCATTAACAACTACACCAGCACCCCCACCCTACAGCATTAACCACTACTCCGGGCCCCCGCCCTACAGCATTAAACACTACACCAGGGCGCCCGCCCTACAGCATTAACCACTACACCAGGACCCCCGCCCTACAGCATTAACCACTACACCAGGGCCCCCGCCCTACAGCATTAACCACTACACCAGGGCCCCCGCCATACAGCATTAACCACTACACCAAGGCCCCCGGCCTACAGCATTAACCACTACACCAGGGCCCCAGGCCTACAGCATTAACCACTACATCAGGGCCCCCGCCCTACAGCATTAACTACTGCACCAGTCACCCGCCCTACAGTATAAACCACTACTCCCGTCCCCCGCCCTACATCTTTAACCACTACACCAGGGCCCCCGCCCTGCAACATTAACCACCACACCAGGACCCCCGCCCTACAGCATTAACCACTACACCAGGGCCCCCACCTTACAGCATCAACCACTACACCAGGGCCCCCGCCCCACCCTACAGCATTAACCACTACACCAGGACCCCCACCCTACAGCATTAACCACTACACCAGGGCCCCCGCCCTACAGCATTAACCACTACACCAGGGCGCCCGCCCTACAGCATCAACCACTACACCAGGACCCCCGCCCTACAGCATTAACCTCTACACCACTACACCAGGGCCCCCGCCCTACAGCATTAACCACTACACCAGGGATTCCGTCTACATCATTAACCACTACACCAGGCCACGCCCTCCAGCATTAACCACTACATCAGGGCCCCCACCTTACAGCATTAACCACTACATCAGGGCTCCCGCCCTACAGCATTAACCACTACACCAGGGCCCCCGCCATACAGCATTAACCACTACACCAAGGCCCCCGGCCTACGGCATTACCCACTACACCAGGGCCCCAGGCCTACAGCATTAACCACTACATCAGGGCCCCCACCTTACAGCATTAACCGCTACACCAGGGCCCCCGCCCCACCCTACAGCATTAACCACTACACCAGGGTCCCCACCTTACAGCATTAACCACTACACCAGGGCCCCCGCCCCACCCTACAGCATTAACAACTACACCAGCACCCCCACCCTACAGCATTAACCACTACTCCAGGGCCCCCGCCCTACAGCATTAAACACTACACCAGGGCGCCCGCCCTACAGCATTAACCACTACACCAGGACCCCCGCCCTACAGCATTAACCACTACACCAGGGCCCCCGCCCTACAGCAATAACCACTACACCAGGGACCCCGTCTACACCATTAACCACTACACCAGGCCACGCCCTCCAGCATTAACCACTACATCAGGGCCCCCACCTTACAGCATTAACGACTACACCAGGGCCCTCGCCCTACAGCATTAACAATTACACAGGGGCCACTGCCCTACAACATTAACCATTACACCAGGCCCCGCTCTACAGAATCAACTACTACACTGGGCCCACCACCTTATATAGCATTACCACTACACCAGGGCCCCCGCCCTACAGCATTACCCACTACACCACAGTCCCCACCTTGCAGCATTAACCACTGCACCGGGACCCACGCCCTACAGCATTAACCACTACACCAGGTTCCCCGCCCTACAGCATTAACCACTACACCAGGGCCCCCGCCATACAGCAATAACCACTACACCAGGGCCCCCGCCCTACAGCATTAACCACTACACCAGGGCCCCTGCCATTCAGCATTAATCACTACACCAGGGCCCCCGCCCTACAGCATTAACCACTACACCAGGGTCCCGCCCCACATCATTAACCGCTACCGCATGGCCCCCACCATACAGCATTAACCACTACACCAGGGCCCCCGCCCTGTAGCATTAACCATTACACCAGGGCCCCCGCCTTACAGCATTACACTGTGGTTTCGTGGTCACTGTGCTTTCGTGGTTACATTGGTTTCATGGTCACAGTGGTTCCATGGGCACAAAGGTTTCATGGCCACAGTGGTTTCAAGTTCACAGTGGTTTCAAGGTCACAGTGGTTTCATGATCACAGTGGTTCCATGGGCACAGTGGTTTCATGGCCACAGTGGTTTCAAGTTCACAGTGGTTTCAAGGTCACAGTGGTTTCATGATCACAGTGGTTTCTTGGTCACTGTGGTTTTATCGGCTTCATGGTCACAGTGGTTTCATGGTCACAGTGGTTTCAAGGTCACAGTGGTTTCAAGGTCACAGTGGTTTCATGGTCACAGTGGTTTCGTGGTCACAGTGGTTTTATGGTTACATTGGCTTCATTGTCACAGTGGTTTCAAGGTCACAGTGGTTTTGTGGTCACAGTGATTTCATGGTCACAGTGGTTTCGTGGTCACAGTGGTTTCAAGGTCCCAGTGGTGTCGTGGTTACAGTGGTTTCGTGGTTACTGTTGTTTCGTGGTTGCATTGGTTTCATGGCGACAGGGGTTTCATGGAACTGTAGTTTGCTAATTGCTAATTTATAGGATTCTATGTTCTTATGCACATAAGCTAACATATTAATTAAATGATAAAAACAAAATTAAAATTTAACAATTATAAGTTATGACAATTAAGTGTCATATTGAATCATATATTTTACATATGTTGAAGCTAAATTAAAAATGCTGACCTGGAGGCATTAATGTTAAGAATTTTACTCCAATGATTGATATCACCAATACACGTGGATTTTGTTGATTGCTTTAGATTGTGGTTGTGATCATCAATGCCTCCCTGGTGATGGAGAGTCGTTTGTCTGCTCCTGTAACAGTGGCTACTTTCTGAACGATGACGGAAAAACGTGTTGTAATGCAAACCCCCAAATAGAGGATGACAAAACATGCTGTAAGTACAAAACACCAACTACAGAATGACAAAACATGCTGTAAGTACAAAACACCAACTACATGATTACAAAACATGCTGTAAGTACAAAACACCAACTACATGATTACAAAATATGCTGAATGTACACACTACTGTGCAATATGACACACGTATACAATTACTATGACGTCTGCATTTCTCCGTCTAAGACAATGATTGTGTTTACTATTTCTACCAAAATAAGAACAAAATTCTAGGCCTTTCAAATATGATATTGTAATTATGAACATTATTGTGCATTATTACTTTTATTTACATATTATATAGTAATTATGAGTATTGTTGTACATTATTCTTATATTCACATACGATATTGTAATCATGAGTATTATTGCACAATATTCCTTATATTCATATATAAGATTGTTATTATGAGTAATATTGTGCATTATTCCTTATTCCTATTGTAAGTGTGATTATTATTGTTTACGGTAGTGGGATAAGATATTTGGTTCTGTAAAACTTGTTGTCAAATAATAACAATTCCCACGTCTTTTACCAAATGCATTTTGTTGAGATATTTTTAGTTACAAAACACTGTTTTTCAGGGGAAGATCTATGTGTTACATCAAATTGTTCACACACGTGTAGCCAGCTAGCATGGTACAGCTATCAGTGTGGGTGTCCTGAAGGACTCAGGCTGGATGACGATCTACAAACGTGTATGAACATCAATGAATGTGACGAGGGTATTGATGGCTGTCATCATATATGTACTGACACCTCAGGCTCATTTAACTGTTCATGTAGACCAGGATACAGAGTCATCAATGTCATCCATTGTGAGGATATAGATGAATGTCTGGAAACAAACGACTGCCAGCAAACCTGCTCCAACACTGTTGGTAGTTACAAATGTACCACCCAACAAGAACACACTACGCCTGGTAGGTGCATTGAATATATTTATTGACATATTTAAATTAAATAAAGTTACCCCAAAACAAACGAACTGTCTACGTTTTCAACTGGTTATCTTAGCTTTGTAAAAAAAATGATCAAGTGACAAATATAAACATGTGTAAAAATAATTTACAGTAATAAATGCCAGATTGTTTTGCATTGCTATGTTATTACAAATTGAGTATTTAATATTGTTTTATTTTCTCTTTCTAAAATACCTTACGCTCTGTGTTAGCGTGTAATACAATGCATGCACACCTAAAAACACTGTTACACTTAAGGTAGATCTTGAAATTAACACATGTAACACAATAAGCTGCATCTTGTCTTTTTTCTAATATTATTTAATCGTGATAATAATTCATAATTTATTCGTTTATGTTTTATGTTATAGAAAATCACGAGTGTGTTACGATCCAAGAATGCGATGAAGCCGTCGATGATTCTGATGAAGATAATAATACCTCCACATTCGGTTTGTAACTTGTATATATTTGCTGATTTCTTCATGTAACCGATAATTTGCTGATATCACATCAAGTGGAATGTGATCATCTTTTATCCGTGATTCACAAATAGTTTTCTTTCCTTTAATCCTTGTTCACATCCTTTGTCTTTGTTACCTTTTGTAGAGCCCATAATTATTTAAAACGTCCTCAATGTTATATTGATATGTTTAATATTAGGCTGGAATCAAACTTTACTAAGAATTAAAAAAAATATTTGATTGGATTCATGGAAAAAAAAATTCAAACAGTGATTATTCGCCCATTTATTAATCCCAGTGGCCACATCAACCCTATTATTATAATTAGTGCTTCGAAACGCTTTTTATTATTTTGAAATTGATTATCATTTGTGCATAGTTAATTCTACCTAAACATAAATTTGAGAATAACTGTAATAAATCGTGCATTCTGCAATACCGTTTAAGTATTTTTATATTATATGTTCTCAGTATAGTTGTCGTTGCCGGTGTCTTCGGAGGTATCATTGCTTCACTTATTATTGTGTATTATATGTTCTCAGTAGTTGTTGCCGGTGTCTTAGGAGGTATCATTGCTTTACTTATTATTGTGTATTATATTTTCTCAGTAGTTGTTGCCGGTGTCTTGGGAGGTATCATTGCTTTACTTATTATTGTGTATTTATATGTTCTCAGTAGTTGTTGCCGGTGTCTTGGGAGGTATCATTGCTTTACTTATTATTGTGTATTATATGTTCTCAGTAGTTGTTGCCGGTGTCTTGGGAGGTATCATTGCTTTACTTATTATTGTGTATTTATATGTTCTCAGTAGTTGTTGCCGGTGTCTTGGGAGGTATCATTGCTTTACTTATTATTGTGTATTATAGGTTCTCAGTAGTTGTCGCCCGTGTCTTGGGGGTATCATTGCTTTACTTATTATTGTGTATTATATGTTCTCAGTAGTAGTTGTTGCCGGTGTCTTGGGAGGGTATCATTGCTTTACTTATTATTGTGTATTTATATGTTCTCAGTAGTTGTTGCCGGTGTCTTGGGAGGTATCATTGCTTTACTTATTATTGTGTATTATATGTTCTCTGTAGTTGTTGCCGGTGTCTTGGGAGGTATCATTGCTTTACTTATTATTGTGTATTTATATGTTCTCAGTAGTTGTTGCCGGTGTCTTGGGAGGTATCATTGCTTTACTTATTATCGTGTATTATAGGTTTTCAGTAGTTGTTGCCGGTGTCTTGGGAGGTATCATTGCTTTACTTATTATTGTGTATTATAGGTTCTCAGTAGTTGTTACCGGTGTATTGGGAGGTATCATTGCTTTACTTATTATCGTGTATTATAGGTTCTCAGTAGTTGTTGCCGGTGTCTTGAGAGGTATCATTGCTTTACTTATTATTGTGTATTATATGTTCTCTGTAGTTGTTGCCGGTGTCTTGGGAGGTATCATTGCTTTACTTGTTATTGTGTATTATAGGTTCTCAGTAGTTGTTGCCGGTGTCTTGGGTGGTGTCATTGCTTCACTTATTATTGTGTATTATATGTTCTCTGTAGTTGTTGCCGGTGTCTTGGGAGATATCATTGCTTCACTTTTTATTGTGTATTTTATGTTCTCAGTTGTTGTTGCTGGTGTCTTGGGAGGTGTCATTGTTTTACTTATTATTGTGTATTATATGTTCTCTGTAGTTGTTGCCGGTGTCTTGGGAGGTATCATTGCTTTACTTGTTATTGTGTATTATAGGTTCTCAGTAGTTGTTGCCGGTGTCTTGGGAGATATCATTGCTTCACTTTTTATTGTGTATTTTATGTTCTCAGTTGTCGTTGCTGGTGTCTTGGGAGGTATCATTGTTTTACTTATTATTGTGTATTATATGTTCTCTGTAGTTGTTGCCGGTGTCTTGGGAGGTATCATTGCTTTACTTATTATTGTGTATTATATGTTCTCAGTAGTTGCTGCCGGTGTATTGGGAGGTATCATTGCTTTACTTATTATTGTGTATTAAATGTTCTCTGTAGTCGTTGTTGTCAGTGTCTTGAGAGGTATCATTACTTTACTTATTATTGTGTATTATATGTTCTCAGTAGTTGTTGCCGGTGTCTTGGGAGGTATCATTGCTTTACTTATTATTGTGTATTATATGTTCTCAGTAGTTGTTGCCGGTGTCTTGGGAGGTATCATTGCTTTACTTATTATCGTGTATTATATGTTCTCAGTAGTTGTTGCCGGTGTCTTAGGAGGTATCATTGCTCTACTTGCTATTGGATTCATCATTCTACTGGTGATGTATATAAGGTAAGGTCACATTTCAAAATGAGAAATATACTACAAGCTTAATAATGCTTCAGAGATGTAGCTTATATTATAGAGTGTAATATAAGAATTTAATATATTACAGAGAGTAATAGAAGCGTCATAATGTTTCTATCTGCATCTGGAATTTTACATTATATGCCACAGAATGTGCTACAAGCTTAATAATCCTTCTATGTGCACCTGGCATGTTATATGTTATGGTACAGAATGGGCTACAAGCTTAATAATGCTTCTATGTGCGTATTATATTTTATATGGTATGGTACAGAATGTGCAACAAGCTTAATAATTCTTCTATGTGCGTATGATATTTTATATGTTATGGTACAGAATGTGCAACAAGCTTAATAATTCTTCTATGTGCATCTGTTATTTTATATGTTATGGTACAGAATGGGCTACAAGCTTAATAATGCTTCTATGTGCGTATTATATTTTATATGGTATGGTACAGAATGTGCAACAAGCTTAATAATTCTTCTATGTGCGGATGATATTTTATATGTTATGGTACAGAATGTGCTACAAGCTTAATAATTCTTCTATGTGCATCTGTTATTTTATATGTTATGGTACAGAATGGGCTACAAGCCTAATAATTCTTCTATGTGCGTATTATATTTTATATGGTATGGTACAGAATGTGCAACAAGCTTAATAATGCTTCTATGTGCATCTGGCATTTTATATGTTATGGTGCAGAATGTGCTAAAAGCTCAAAAATGCTTCTCTCTGTATCTGGTATTTGATATGTTATGGTACAGAATGTGCTACAACCTTAATAATGTTTCCAGATGCGTCTGGCATTTTATATTATATGTTTCAAAAGTAGTTTTGAGATTGCATCCATGAAAAACAGCGATGGACTTTGTAATAGCTGATTGGTTTTATGCAATACAAATATCGTCTATTGTTTATCACATGCCACATATTTTGTCAGAGTAGCAAAGAGCAAAGTTTGCCGCATATGTCTGTAAGGGAATATAGCATTAGGCCTACCTGTTTCATAATTCTTTTTTTTTAGGAAAATGTAATATATTGCGCCTGTCTCGTTACAAAAGAAAATAACTGGAATAAATGAAAAAGTCGAATAAAAATTATTTGGCATTGTTTGCTATAACATATGTAATTAATAGTTGATCAAATACAATGGCTGTGCGGCCTATTGCTACATAAATTCACAATATTTTCGTTGTTTCCCTATACAGTTCGTCGAAATTTGAGGAGTCTAACACCAGAAGATCAAGTACATACATACTACAACGTTGATGGAGGTACGTCTGCTTAATTGTGGACATTTATAATATTAATATTAAAGTCCCCACATAGTCAATTAAAATATCATAGGCAGCACTCGAAATAATTTGTACTGAATTGAGTACAAAATTATTTGTTATCATATGATATATATGCCTTCATATATAGTTTAAATCTTACCTTTTGATTACTCCATAATCCTGTTTTCAGCTGCCACTGGAAGAGAACAACCCAATTCAGCTGTAATTGATGATGAAGCTGAGTCGTGTAAGTACATAATGATAGTATCAAATCTAGTAGCGGGTATATTTGAAATACGTATAACTTTTAGGAATCATTAACTTGTCGTAAAGCTAAAAAATATAGCTGACATTAAAATCTTAAAAATGCTTAAAAACGTTATTATAGAATATGTAACGAAGCACTTAAAATGATTTATTGTTGATGTGTATGGGCTTAGGTCATATGTCTATACAATTGATTTATCTGATATATAATATTTTACCTTTTACAATTCTATTTTTCCACCCCTGTTTTTCAGCTGTTGCCGCTGCTGCATTAAATCCTGAGTCAGTTTATGATGAGATTGAACCACGTGACATCTCTTGTAAGTAATGTGTTCAGGCCTAGAAACAATCCATTAAATCTTGGGGATGTTTTAACCCCCGTTTTTCAGCTGTTGCCGCTGCTGCAATCAATCAGTTTACGATGAGATTGAACCACGTGACATCTCTTGTAAGTAATGTATTCAGAGACATTCAGATAAATGTATGTCATGTTCATCACTTTTAACCCTTAATGCGCTGAAATTTATTTGTGTAAACATGGAGACCAACATTTTAATTCGAAATAATCATCAGTGTCCTAGTTAGCTCTTTCCGCTTCATTTGAATACATATTTTATTGGTCTACCGCCATTATAAACTTATAACTTATATTATTTTACTGGTAATTTTTGGGTGGCAATTTATTTTAAAAGGAATTGCATGTAGTACGTTGTTGTATTTTTTTTAGAAATAATGTGTTAGCCAAATGCTTATTTTCTTCCAAATGCATTATATGTCAGATTACTATAATCACCGCCTTTTTTTAGCAGCTGAAGCTGAAACAGCTCGTCAGAAGTCCTCATCTTACGAAATGTTAGATGCTGAACGTGAGACCGCAATTCACCAAGACATGGCACTACCAAGTGGGGCGGTCTACTCTGGTCTCGGGAAATAATGTATGGAATTCACCAATACATGGCACAACCAAATGGGGCGTTCTACTCTGGTCTCGGGAAATAATGTATGGAATTCACCATTGTGAACTAAGTATATAAAGCACATGACACGACCAATTGGGGTGGTCTACTCTGGTCTCGGGAAATAATGTATGGAATTCACTAAGACATGGCACGACCAAATGGGGCGTTCTACTCTGGTCTCGGGAAATAATGTATGGAATTCACCATTGTGAACTAAGTATATAAAGCACATGACACGACCAATTGGGGTGGTCTACTCTGGTCTCGAGAAATAATGTATGGAATTCACCAAGACATGGCACGACCAAGTGGGGCGGTTTATAATCTAGTCTTGGGGAATAATGTCTGGAATTCACCAAGACATGACATGACCAGGTGGGGCGGTTTACTCTGGTCTCGGATAATAATGTCTGGAATTCACCAAGACACGACACGACCAAGTGGGGTGGTCTACTCAGGTCTCGGAAATAAAGTATGGAATTCACCATTGTGAACTAAGTATATAAAGCACATGACAGGACCAAGTGGGGCGGTCTACTGTGGTCTCAGCGGTAATCAGAATCTACTGGCTCCCTGTATGTATGTTGATAACAGCAGTAATCAGAATCTACTGGCCCTATCTGTGGTGTTGTCTAGGTACTGATGACAGCGGTAATCAGAATCTACTGGCTCTATCTGTGGTGTTGTCTAGGTACTGATAACAGCAGTAATCAGAATCTACTTACCCTATCTGTGGTGTTGTCTAGGTACTGATAACAGGGTCAGTAGATTCTGATTACTGCTGTTATCAGTACCTAGACAACACCACAGATAGGGTGCCAGTAGATTTTGATTACCGCTGTTATCAGTACCTAGACAGCACCACAGATAGGGTGCCAGTAGATTCTGATTACCGCTGTTATCAGTACCTAGACAGCACCACAGATAGGGTGCCAGTAGATTCTGATTACCGCTGTCATCAGTACCTAGACAGCACCACAGATAGGGTGCCAGTAGATTCTGATTACTGCTGTTATCAGTACCTAGATAACATCACAGATAGAGCCAGTAGATTCTGATTACTGCTGTTATCAGTACCTAGATAACACCACAGATAGAGCCAGTAGATTCTGATTACTGTTGTTATCAGTACCCAGACAACACCACAGACAGGGAGCCAGTAGATAATGATAACTGCTGTTATCAGTACCTAGACAACACCACAGATAGGGTGCCAGTAGATAATGATAACTGCTGTTATCAGTACCTAGACAACACAACAGATAGAGCCAGTAGATTCTGATTACTGCTGTTATCAGTACCTAGACAACACAACAGATAGGGAGCCAGTAGATTCTGATTACTGTTGTTATCAGTACCTAGACAACACAACAGATAGAGCCAGTAGATTCTGATTACTGCTGTTATCAGTACCTAGACAACACCACAGATAGGATGCCAGTAGATAATGATAACTGCTGTTATCAGTACCTAGACAACACCACAGACAGGGTGCCAGTAGATAATGATAACTGCTGTTATCAGTACCTAGACAACACCACAGACAGGGTGCCAGTAGATAATGATAACTGCTGTTATCAGTACCTAGACAACACAACAGATAGAGCCAGTAGATTCTGATTACTGCTGTTATCAGTACCTAGACAACACCACAGACAGGGTGCCAGTAGATAATGATAACTGCTGTTATCAGTACCTAGACAACACCACAGACAGGGTGCCAGTAGATAATGATAACTGCTGTTATCAGTACCTAGACAACACCACAGATAGGGTGCCAGTAGATTCTGATTACCACTGTTATCAGTACCTAGACAACACAACAGATAGAGCCAGTAGATTCTGATTACCACTGTTATCAGTACCTAGACAACACCACAGATAGAGCCAGTAGATTCTAATTACCGCTGTTATCAGTACCTAGACAACATCACAGATAGGGTCAGTAGATTCTGATTACTGCTGTTATCAGTACCTAGGCAACACCACAGATAGGGTCAGTAGATTCTGATTACTGCTGTTATCAGTACCTAGACAACACCACAGATAGGGTGCCAGTAGATTCTGATTACCACTGTTATCAGTACCTAGACAACACCACAGATAGAGCCAGTAGATTCTAATTACCGCTGTTATCAGTACCTAGACAACATCACAGATAGGGTGCCAGTAGATTCTGATTACTGCTGTTATCAGTACCTAGACAACACCACAGATAGAGCCAGTAGATTCTTATTACTGCTGTTATCAGTACCTAGACAACACCACAGATAGGGCCAGTAGATTCTGATTACCACTGTTATCAGTACCTAGACAACACCACAGATAGAGCCAGTAGATTCTAATTACCGCTGTTATCAGTACCTAGACAACACCACAGATAGGGAGGCAGTAGATTCTGATTACCGCTGTTATCAGTACCTAGACAGCACCACAGATAGGGAGCCAGTAGATTCTGATTACCGCTGTTATCAGTACCTAGATAACACCACAGATAGAGCCAGTAGATTCTGATTACTGCTGTTATCAGTACCTAGACAGCACCACAGATAGGGAGCCAGTAGATTCTGATTACCGCTGTTATCAGTACCTAGACAACACCACAGATAGAGCCAGTAGATTCTGATTACTGCTGTTATCAGTACCTAGACAACACCACAGATAGGTCCAGTAGATTCTGATTACCGCTGTTATCAGTACCTAGACAACACCACAGATAGAGCCAGTAGATTCTGATTACTGCTGTTATCAGTACCTAGACAACACCACAGATAGGGTGCCAGTAGATTCTGATTACCGCTGTTATCAGTACCTAGACAACACCAGAGATAGGGCCAGTAGATTCTAATTACCGCTGTTATCAGTACATAGACAACACCACAGATAGAGCCAGTAGATTCTGATTACTGCTGTTATCAGTACCTAGACAACACCACAGATAGGGTGCCAGTAGATTCTGATTACCGCTGTTATCAGTACCTAGACAACACCACAGATAGGTCCAGTAGATTCTGATTACCGCTGTTATCAGTACCTAGACAACACCACAGATAGAGCCAGTAGATTCTGATTACCGCTGTTATCAGTACCTAGACAACACCACAGATAGGGAGGCAGTAGATTCTGATTACTGCTGTTATCAGTACCTAGACAACACCACAGATAGAGCCAGTAGATTCTGATTACTGCTGTTATCAGTACCTAGACAACACCACAGATAGAGCCAGTAGATTCTGATTACCGCTGTTATCAGTACCTAGACAACACAACAGATAGGGCCAGTAGATTCTGATTAATGCTGTTATCAGTAGCTAGACAACACCACAGATAGGGAGGCAGTAGATTCTGATTACTGCTGTTATCAGTAGCTAGACAACACCACAGATAGGGAGCCAGTAGATTCTGATTACTGCTGTTATCAGTACCTAGACAACACCACAGATAGAGCCAGTAGATTCTGATTACTGCTGTTATCAGTACCTAGACAACACCACAGATAGGGTCAGTAGATTCTGATTACCGCTGTTATCAGTACCTAGACAACACCACAGATAGGGTGCCAGTAGATTCTGATTACCGCTGTTATCAGTACCTAGACAGCACCACAGATAGGGAGCCAGTAGATTCTGATTACTGCTGTTATCAGTACCTAGACAACACCAGAGATAGGGCCAGTAGATTCTAATTACCGCTGTTATCAGTACCTAGACAACACCACAGATAGGGCCAGTAGATTCTGATTACCACTGTTATCAGTACCTAGACAACACCACAGATAGAGCCAGTAGATTCTAATTACCGCTGTTATCAGTACCTAGACAACACCACAGATAGGAAGCCAGTAGATTCTGACTACCACTGTTATCAGTACCTAGACAACACCACAGATAGGGTGCCAGTAGATTCTGATTACCGCTGTTATCAGTACCTAGACAGCACCACAGATAGGGTGCCAGTAGATTATGATTGCCGCTGTTATCAGTACCTAGACTGCACCACAGATAGGAAGCCAGTAGATTCTGATTACCGCTGTTATCAGTACCTAGACAACACCACAGATAGAGCCAGTAGATTATGATTACTGCTGTTATCAGTACCTAGACAACACCACAGATAGGAAGCTAGTATATTCTGATTACCGCTGTCATCATTACCTAGACAACACCACAGATAGAGCCAGTAGATTCTGATTACTGCTGTTATCAGTACCTAGACAACACCACAGATAGGGTGCCAGTAGATTATGATTGCCGCTGTTATCAGTACCTAGACAACACCACAGATAGAGCCAGTAGATTCTGATTACTGCTGTTATCAGTACCTAGACAACACCACAGATAGGGAGCCAGTAGATTCTGATTACCGCTGTTATCAGTACCTAGACAACATCACAGATAGGGTCAGTAGATTCTGGTTACTGCTGTTATCAGTACCTAGACAACATCACAGATAGGGTCTGTAGATTCTGATAACTGCTGTTATCAGTACCTAGACAACACCACAGATAGGGTGCCAGTAGATTCTGATTACCGCTGTTATCAGTACCTAGACAACATCACAGATAGGGTCAGTAGATTCTGGTTACTGCTGTTATCAGTACCCAGACAACACCACAGATAGGAAGCTAGTATATTCTGATTACCGCTGTCATCATTACCTAGACAACACCACAGATAGAGCCAGTAGATTCTGATTACCGCTGTTATCAGTACCTAGACAACACAACATATAGAGCCAGTAGATTCTGATTACTGCTGTTATCAGTACCTAGACAACACCACAGATAGGGAGCCAGTAGATTCTGATTACCGCTGTTATCAGTACCTAGACAACACAACAGATAGAGCCAGTAGATTCTGATTACCGCTGTTATCAGTACCTAGACAACACCACAGATAGGGCCAGTAGATTCTAGGTAACACCACAGATAGGGTCAGTAGATTCTGATTACTGCTGTTATCAGTACCTAGACAACACCACAGATAGGGTCAGTAGATTCTGATGCTGAACTAATAGCTCAGCTGGCTCTGTACAACGCTTACCCTACACTTAGCCACAGCCGGACCAGCGCCTTGCATCTACTGTGGTCATTTTATACTTGTGTTACATGCATTTTCTATCACCCCCTGTATAACATGATGTATTGATTTCGACTTTGTCATATTGACTTTGATACTCCGCAGTTTTCCTAAATGGTGTATCAGCAAAGGGATGGTGCTGAGCGGCCAACCGGACTAATCGCTCAGCTGGCTCTTGAAAGCCGCTATTGATCTGGATTCAACAGCAGCTGGTGGCAGATGATTCCAATCGTTTTAGTTTTGTACAAAATGCATTTTGTCGCAGCGCGGTTTCAGCTGTAATGTGTTTGAATGATTGTTTATGTCCACCGTTTGCTGAGGTTAAGAGGTCACTGACAGGCATAACGATTAATTCATTCAGAAGTGTTTACAATTTTGTTAGTCTGAAGTTCTTTCTTCTAGTTTTTCAGTCAGTCCAGCCTAGATCTTGAATAAAAACTGTCACCCTTGATTTTAGCTGATAGTTTTTTGTTACGAATCGTGCAGTAGCTATTTCAATTTTGTGTAATGTATCGATATCACCTTGCCTGTATTGATCCCATACAAAACAATGGTATTTCAAAAGTGACCATCAAAACCATTGAAAAATATGCAAAAATATCTCTTTTAATTTTGAGGGACATGCCTTTGAATTTCTCCTCAAGAACCCCCGTGTGGAATCAGCCTTTAATCGCAATTTTTGCAATATGATCCCCCATCCCCCATCATCAATTTTAATAAAAATCACATATTATTCAACATATATCCCAAATACCGTTTACAATTTAGGTGAGTTGTCGCCACAGACATCACCCAGTTCTAGCCATGTCTATCACTAATTCAAACATTTCCAGTTACAAATAGTGATTGAATTTCAACGTTTTTTTTTTGTTAAAATACTTTAGTCAAATAAAATAATAATAAAATTAACCACTTGTAGATGCTCCAGACAAGCTTAGATTTTTTGACAAAAAAAACTAGGCTAGTCTCCATAATAATAAATCAAGTATTTTAAATAAAGCGAATTTAACTGTTTTGTGTTTCAGTAATTATCTGCGAATAAACAAAAATTGCTTTTAGATTGTAATTGTTCAAACAAATGTTCTTGGAATGATACAAAATATGATGTTTTTATTTATTAAAGGCACTAAGGTTTCTTCGTGAAATGCAGTTCTCCGACTAATAAAATTATTCCGGACGTTTTGATATTAAATCCAACATATGTGAATTATTGTATCCACGTTGCAACAAAAATTACACAATTTCGAATTTGCATTACCAATTTCAAAAAGTTGTTTATTTAGGTTCTAATTAAAGCAGTGTAATATAGGAAACTAAAACACCAGACAATATTGTACCCCCACATGTCATCAGTGAAATAAAATGTTCCTCTCCAATTTTCTGTGATGGTAATGACCTCCACATGTCATCAGTGAAATCAAATGTTCCTCTCCATTTATCTGTGATGTTAATGACCTCCACATGTCATCAGTGAAATCAAATGTTCCTCTCCAATTATCTGTGATGTTACTGACCCCCACATGTCATCAGTAAAATCAAATGTTCATCTCCATTTATCTGTGATGTTAATGAGCTCCACATGTCTTCAGTAAAATCAAATGTTCCTCTCCATTTATATGTGATATTAATGACCCCCACATGTCATCAGTGAAATCAAATGTTCCTCTCCATTTATCTGTGATGTTAATGAGCTCCACATGTCTTCAGTAAAATCAAATGTTCCTCTCCATTTATATGTGATATTAATGACCCCCACATGTCATCAGTGAAATCAAATGTTCCTCTCCATTTATCTGTGATGTTACTGACCCCCACATGGCATCAGTAAAATCAAATGTTCCTCTCCATTTATCTGTGATGTTAATGACCCCCACATGTCATCAGTGAAATCAAATGTTCCTCTCCACTTATATTTGATATTAATGTCCCCCACATGTCATCAGTGAAATCAAATGTTCCTCTCCATTTATCTGTGATGTTAATGACCCCCACATGTCATCAGTGAAATCAAATGTTCCTCTTCATTTATCTGTGATGTTAATGACCCCCACATGTCATCAGTAAAATCAAATGTTCCTCTCCATTTATCTGTGATGTTAATGACCTACAAATGTCATCAGTAAAATTAAATGTTCATCTCCAATTATCTGTGATGTTACTGACCCCCACATGTCGTCAGTAAAATCAAATGTTCCTCTCCATTTATCTGTGATGTTAATGACCCCCACATGTCATCAGTAAAATCAAATGTTCCTCTCCATTTATCTGTGATGTTAATGACCCCCACATGTCATCAGTGAAATCAAATGTTTCTCTCCATTTATCTGTGATGTTAATGACCCCCACATGTCATCAGTAAAATCAAATGTTCCTCTCCATTTATATGTGATATTAATGACCCCCACATGTCATCAGTGAAATCAAATGTTCCTCTCCACTTATATGTGATATTAATGACCCCCACATGTCATCAGTGAAATCAAATGTTCCTCTCCATTTATCTGTGATGTTAATGACCCCCACATGTCATCAGTGAAATCAAATGTTCCTCTCCATTTATCTGTGATGTTAATGACCCCCACATGTCATCAGTGAAATCAAATGTTCCTCTCCATTTATCTGTGATGTTAATGACCTACAAATGTCATCAGTGAAATCAAATGTTCCTCTCCATTTATCTGTGATGTTAATGACCCCCACATGTCATCAGTGAAATCAAATGTTCCTCTCCATTTATCTGTGATGTTAATGACCCCCACATGTCATCAGTGAAATCAAATGTTCCTCTCCATTTGTCTGTGATGTTAATGAGCTCCACATGTCATCAGTGAAATCAAATGTTCCTCTCCACTTATATGTGATATTAATGACCCCCACAAGTCATCAGTAAAATCAAATGTTCCTCTCCACTTATATGTGATATTAATGACCCCCACATGTCATCAGTGAAATCAAATGTTCCTCTCCAATTATCTGTGATGTTAATGACCTCCACATGTCATCAGTGAAATCAAATGTCCCTCTCCATTTATCTGTGATGTTAATGACCCCCACATGTCATCAGTGAAATCAAATGTTCCTCTCCATTTATCTGTGATGTTAAAGACCCCCACATGTCATCAGTGAAATCAAATGTTCCTCTCCACTTATATGTGATATTAATGACCCCCACATGTCATCAGTGAAATCAAATGTTCCTCTCCATTTATCTGTGATGTTAATGACCCCCACATGTCATCAGTGAAATCAAATGTTCCTCTCCATTTGTCTGTGATGTTAATGAGCTCCACATGTCATGAGTAAAATCAAATGTTCCTCTCCACTTATATGTGATATTATTGACCCCCACAAGTCATCAGTAAAATCAAATGTTCCTCTCCATTTATCTGTGATATTATTGACCCCCACAAGTCATCAGTAAAATCAAATGTCCCTCTCCATTTATCTGTGATGTTATTGACCCCCACATGTCGTCAGTAAAATCAAATGTTCCTCTCCATTTATCTGTGATGTTAATGACCTCCACATGTCATCAGTGAAATCAAAAGTTCCTCTCCATTTATGTGTGATGTTAAAGACCCCCATATGTCATCAGTGAAATCAAATGTTCCTCTCCATTTATCTGTGATGTTAATGACCCCCACATGTCATCATTAAAATCAAATGTTCCTCTCCATTTATCTGTGATGTTAATGCACTTTCACACTTGACCGGACTGAGCAACGGACATCATAGGACAACTTTTATTCCCGGTGGTGTCCGTCAGAAGATTTAGGACAGAGGTTCACATGAACGTATATACGACAAACATGGCCGTTGTGAATTAATAATTAGGGGAGACTCTAACAAACTTCCTATCCTGATATTTATTTAATTTTTTACCATTTTGTGTCTCGCTACCACTACCCACGACTTAAAAAAAATATTGAATACATCTATTGCATTTAGTGATAAAAAAAGACTTGTATACAAAATTCACAGCACGCAGACGATGTTGTATTATTATTCAGAAATGAAGTTTTTATTGAAATTAACACTATAATACAAGAATACCAGCTTGTACAGAACTGAATGCTTATTCAGAAACACGATTTGCTGGGCATACTATATCCGATGTGATGACAGAAAACTGAATTTATAAATGCTGCCGTTTTTTACAAAATGTCAGTGAAAGCCGTTTTGGACACACACTAGCAGAGCTCAGAAATCCGTTTGGGACACACATAAGCAGAGCCCAGAAATCCGTTTAGGACACACTAGCAGTGCCCAGAAATCCATTTGGGACACACACTAGCAGTGCCCAGAAATCCATTTCGGACACACACTAGCAGTACCCAGAAATCCATTTGGGACACACACTAGCAGCGCCCTGAAATCTGTTAGGGACACACACTAGCAGCGCCCAGAAATCCATTTGGGACACACACTAGCAGTGCCCAGAAATCCGTTTAGGACACACACTAGCAGCGCCCAGAAATCCATTTGAGACACACACTAGCAGCGCCCAGAAATCCATTTGGGACACACACTAGCAGCGCCCAGAAATCTGTTAGGGACACACACTAGCAGTGCCCAGAAATCCGTTTAGGACACACTAGCAGCGCCCAGAAATCCACTTGAGACACACACTAGCAGTGCCCAGAAATCCATTTGGGACACACACTAGCAGCGCCCAGGAATATGTTAGGGACACACACTAGCAGCGCCCAGAAATCCATTTGGGACACACACTAGCAGCGACCAGAAATCTGTTAGGGACACACATTAGCAGCGCCCAGAATTCCATTTGGGACACACACTAGCAGCGCCCAGAAATCTGTTTGGGACACACACTAGCAGCGCCCAGAAATCCGTTTGGGACACACACTAGCAGCGCCCAGAAATCTGTTAGGGACACACACTAGCAGCGACCAGAAATCTGTTAGGGACACACACTAGCAGTGCCCAGAAATCCATTTGGGACACACACTAGCAGCGCCCAGAAATCTGTTAGGGACACACACTAGCAGCGCCCAGAAATCCGTTTGGTACACACACTAGCAGCGCCCAGAAATCTGTTAGGGACACACACTAGCAGCGCCCAGAAATCCGTTTGGGACACACACTAGCAGCGCCCATAAATACGTTTTGGACACACACTAGCAGCGCTCAGAAATCCATTTGGGAAACACACTAGCAGTGCCCAGAAATCCATTTGGGACACACACTAGCAGCGCCCAGAAATCTGTTAGGGACACACACTAGCAGCGCCCAGAAATCCGTTTGGGACACACACTAGCAGCGCCCAGAAATCTGTTAGGGACACACACTAGCAGCGCCCAGAAATCTATTTGAGACACACACTAGCACTGCACAGAAATCCGTTTGGGACACACACTAGCAGAGCCCAGAAATCCGTTTGGGACACACACTAGCAGTGCCCAGAAATCCGTTTGGGACACACTCTAGCAGCGCCCAGAAATCCGTTTGGGACACACACTAGCAGTGCCCAGAAATCCGTTTGGGACACACACTAGCAGTGCCCAGAAATCCGTTTGGGACACACACTAGCAGTGCCCAGAAATCCGTTTGGGACACACACTAGCAGTGCCCAGAAAGCCGTTTGGGACACACACTAGCAGTGCCCAGAAATCCGTTTGGGACACACACTAGCAGTGCCCAGAAATCCGTTTGGGACACACACTAGCAGTGCCCAGAAATCCATTTGGGACACACACTAGCAGCGCCCAGAAATCTGTTAGGGACACACACTAGCAGCGCCCAGAAATCCGTTTGGTACACACACTAGCAGCGCCCAGAAATCTGTTAGGGACACACACTAGCAGCGCCCAGAAATCCGTTTGGGACACACACTAGCAGCGCCCATAAATACGTTTTGGACACACACTAGCAGCGCTCAGAAATCCATTTGGGAAACACACTAGCAGTGCCCAGAAATCCATTTGGGACACACACTAGCAGCGCCCAGAAATCTGTTAGGGACACACACTAGCAGCGCCCAGAAATCCGTTTGGGACACACACTAGCAGCGCCCAGAAATCTGTTAGGGACACACACTAGCAGCGCCCAGAAATCTATTTGAGACACACACTAGCACTGCACAGAAATCCGTTTGGGACACACACTAGCAGAGCCCAGAAATCCGTTTGGGACACACACTAGCAGTGCCCAGAAATCCGTTTGGGACACACTCTAGCAGCGCCCAGAAATCCGTTTGGGACACACACTAGCAGTGCCCAGAAATCCGTTTGGGACACACACTAGCAGTGCCCAGAAATCCGTTTGGGACACACACTAGCAGTGCCCAGAAATCCGTTTGGGACACACACTAGCAGTGCCCAGAAAGCCGTTTGGGACACACACTAGCAGTGCCCAGAAATCCGTTTGGGACACACACTAGCAGTGCCCAGAAATCCGTTTGGGACACACACTAGCAGTGCCCAGAAATCCGTTTGGGACACACACTAGCAGTGCCCAGAAATCCGTTTGGAACACACACTAGCAGAGCCCAGAAAGCCGTTTGGGACACACACTAGCAGTGCCCAGAAAGCCGTTTGGGACACACACTAGCAGTGCCCAGAAATCCGTTTGGGACACACACTAGCAGAGCCCAGAAATCCGTTTGGGACACACACTAGCAGCGCCCAGAAATCCGTTTGGGACACACACTAGCAGAGCCCAGAAATCCGTTTGGGACACACACTAGCAGTGCCCAGAAATCCGTTTGGGACACACACTAGCAGTGCCCAGAAAGCCGTTTGTGACACACACTAGCAGTGCCCAGAAAGCCGTTTTGTGAACATGTTAATACATGATTGGAATGAGTTTATGAGTTCCAATAATGTAATAATAACAATAATCAGATAATAAAGAATAGTTTTTACATGATAAAACTCACTGACAAACGAATTATCCAAAACATTTTAGCTAATTTTAATATCGCATTTTCTGTAAATAAATGTCATAATAATTAAACTGAGTTCCGGTAACAAATGAAAGAAAATATAATACAGGTACTCACTTTTTTTTCTAATCTATTGAACAAATTCAAATCGTACTTAACCCTTTCAGTGCGGGGATTGACTTTAGACGTCACAATTTGACGTCTAAAGTCGATCCCCGCCCTGAAAGAGTATGTATTTATAATGGCCGTAGACACATGAAATAAGTATTCAAATGAAACGGAAAGAGCTATCTTAACCATTTATGGCGATTTCAAATTTAAAGTTAATTCGGTGTGGCGCTTGTATAATTAATGTTGAATTCATTTTCCGCACTGAAAAGGTTAAAACAGTGACCTCAGTTGATTATCACGACTGCTAAATTATTTGGTAACAATAGGAGTGACACTCTAAACCTTCCATCACTACGACGTTTCAAATATTACTTCTATCATTTATAGTTTAGTTGTTTAAAAAGACAGATTTTTATCACAAAAGGCGACATCGGAATTTTCCTCTGGATCGCGTGTCGCAGACTAAAAACCAACAAAAGTATTTTGTCTGTTTATTTTTTTTCAAAGTTGTTGCGATATTAGTCTGATGAAGCTCGCATCTCTTGGGCAAGCTTGCTCAAAATATAATATGAGGTTGACTATGTTCTATTGTGTCGTGGCGAGGTTTACTTTTACCGGAGGAATCAATTGTCTCCTATAATCATTGTCTCTCTATAAACATGATAAATGTGTGTTGTATTTACGCCTAAATGTATTAGGCCTACATATAACCTCATAGAGCCACCCAAATGATAGTATGATATAAAATAAGAAGATATAAAATAGTATGTTACTGAATTACCGACAGATTAGCCATGTTAACGATATAATCTTTTTTGTGACGTTATTTCGTCATATTTCAAACCAGAAATATATAAATTATACGTGAATTGCCTATCACTACAAAGGACAAAAATCAATGTTAAATCACACGAATCTTGATACTTTAGAACCAAAATATCTCGGTCAGGACAGGACTAGGCTGACACCATCCCCGTTGTTTCAGCCACGGCTCGGCCTGGAGTGGAAAAGGTTCTAACTATAAACACTGAAAACACACAATGTACTATGACAGTATGGTTTTCAAATGCAATATATATTATGGCAAAATATTTTATCAATATCCTAATGGGTTTATTTTCTCATGTAAAACATATGCTAGTTTCCCACAGCTTTCAACTTTCATTCTGTCTAATTATCAATTAGGTACATCACAAAAAGTGATTTTGATGGTTTTTTTGTGCTTTTTTCAGGATTTATGTGAATTTGTGAGACAGTGCAATAAAATACATATTTTTCTCTGTTTGTTTGTTGTTTTTGTTCACTATTACTGGTAGAAATGAAGCCAGCATTGTAGAATTAAAAACATTATTTGTTTTGAATGGCACTTTTATCACCTTTTCTGAGGGTTCCCATCATTAGATTTCTCGCAATACGAAAAATATACCAGCTCTCGCGTTTTATTCCGTAATTGTTGCAACAAGTGCTTGAAGAGGCAAGTGGAACAGGCATGCTATGGCCCCTTTTGATAATTGTTTTATGCGGGTGCCATTTTTTTAATTTTTGTAAAAAAATACAAAACATGAGGAAGTTCCGGAGGACATTATTAAGACTGTTTGGACAAAAAAATGTGGGAATCTCTCAGAATTTCGATACCTGGAAAAGGCTGCGCTAGTTTGCCCAGGGTAAAACCTGGGTGAAGTTTTGTTTGCCTGCCCTGCACTTCCTCATAGGGCGCACCGAGGGTAAAAATGAAAGTTTCATAGCTATAAGGATGAGAATCCATCAAAAATGTTCTTCTTCAATGACTCCCTCGTAGATTTAAGAAGGCTATGCCCAAATTTCTGATTGTTATGTGCATATGTGGTATATTTGCTACTGTTACTGTATTGCGGGACACTCGTTTGGTGCCCTGATGTATCTAAAAACTAAAACTCTCAGGAACGTTCATCTCCGTAGTTTTCTTCAGCTGCTTCAAAAAGTTCAAGTGTCTGGGTGATGTTTTGGATTCTGTATCCCTTCTGTCATTTGCAACATTTGAGGTCACAACAACAGGTTTTGATCCAGCACAGCATTTTTTTTGCTCAGTGAAAACTGTGGAACGTGGTCAAATATTTCTTTTATCATGTGGGCAGTTACGAAAAAAGGATCAGCATAATTTTATTTGACAATTTAAAAAAATTATGTAATGTAGCTATATCAATATATTGGCATATTTCGAACTTATGGCAGGCATTGTACTCAGTTGAATAGGCAATATAGTCAAAGAGAAACGAATGGCGCTCCACACAGATTAGCAGCTAAGCTGTTGAGATGTGGTGAAATTGTCAAGAAAAAGCGTCATAACCACTAATAACTGAAGAAATAGAGAACGGAATGCTTATTCAAAAACACCATTTGCTGATCGTAATGTATGCAATGTAATGACAGAAAACTGAATCTATGATTGCTGCCGTTGTTGACAAGATGTCCTTGAGACACATTTAGGACACGCGGACACACACTGGGGAACGCTCAGATCCGTTTTGATGTTAATACAGTATAGGAATAAGTCCAATAATGTAAAAATTATGAAGAACAATTCGTCCCCTTGGATATGAGAGGGTGTATCTGCCACTTCACAAAGTGGCAGATACACCCTTGCATATCCAACGGGACGAAATGATCTGAGGAGAAGGGCTAAGCAATAAAATTGATAACAGAAAAGTAAGACATTCTATAATATTTATTTGAGAAACACTGATTTTCATTTCGCCAGAAAATGATGTGGATTTAATTTATTGACACAAACCTAAGGATTTTATATATTAAACGGAATGGAATTAATTGAAATGTATTATCATTTATTAGCATGCTCTGATGCTGTGACTTTATGAAAAATGTCTTGATGTAATTATCGAAAAAACAGGTCAAAACAGCTGCATATATTGAGACACCCACAACAGAGCCTCTGCTATATATCAAAGAAAATATCAGAAACTTAACTGACTACCATTTTTTACCCAATTAAAGTTGACATTTCTGACACAATATTCACCTACAATCAGATATAAAGACCATGCATTATGTCACGTTTGAAGTTTGTTGTCATTTCTACGTGTAGTTTCATGGTTTCTATACACAGAATTGTTCGGGCAAACAGTAACACGGGTAATTTTTCCTGACATAAATCCCCGTTGACACAAATCACATACAAATGTTTCTTTTCCGTCTTTACGCTCAGATATCATCATGTTTGATTTCTGGATCAGAACCGCTTTACAATCCTCACACACATATAAACAAACATAAGCATCATGTAAATGTAAATTTCCATTTTCATGATTATCACATTGACTATTGAAAGTATTGTTTGCATATTTGAGCTTTATTTTCATATTATTCTGTTTAGTATTTCTAACTGATCGCATTGGGTAGGATGACATTACACATACAGAACTGCCTTTCTTGATATTGTCCATTAGAAAATCGAATTTAGCAGTCACTAAAAATGTGTGAGCAGGTTGCATTTCTTCCATTGTTCTGTGCCATGCCATATTGCAAAATAAACCCTTTTCTGAAAATATATGCAGCTTTGAAATGATTTTCTTGGCGTATTTTTTGAAAGTGTGTGCACAAGTACTGTGCGCTCCAGTATATGAGAAGCGAATGAAGTTCTCTGTCTCAGTTGAGGATAATGCCATGTGTGCCGTGTAATTCCCTCATGGACATTCACATAGCTTTTGTTCCAGATCAGGACTGGCAGCCGCTAGCACTGCGGCATGAGCCGAGAACTCAACACCGTCACTAGATATTAATGTGACGTCACACAGGTGTGCCGATTGCTGATAACTATACAGGGTCGACAACAGATGCTCCTCTTCAGAATCATCAACTGCCATCTGTAAAAATAAAATACCATAAAATATGTTTTAAATCAATGCAAAATGATTAACTTCCAAAGTAACAAATTATTTTTATATACCAGTGTGGCATTGTAAAGATACACTTTGTGAAAATACATACACTGAATGGTGTGAAGAAAATTGCACTATAGTTGGATTCACATTAACCGTGGTGAATGATTAACGTTGATTTCTCATTCAATTTCAATTATCATGAAGTTAACTGTTTTACAAGCAATATTTTATGAGGCGATCATCTTAAAAATATAGTAAAGTTAAAAGTTAGTCTATTTAACATGTAGTAAATAAATAAAAATGTCGGCCTTTATAACTGAAATACATTTTAGAACAGTGTAGTCGACCTATGACTAGACAATAGTGTTTGCAAAATTTCACGAAAATTGGTTCAGAATTGACTGAGGAATCCGCAAAATTAATTCATCCAAAAATCTTACCCAGCAAGGTGGGACGCTGGAGGAAGAAGGGGGAATTCGTCCTCGCTCGATATCTTTGCGGGGAAAGATGCTAAGCCCTCCCTTATCTGAGAAAATATCTTACAGAGAATATCGTGCGAAGGTCTTTCTCGTCAAAATCTCCAAACAGTGCCTCCTCTACTGGTTCTAATAGCTTGGCTGCTTGTGATTGAGTCAACATTGGACGGGTTTTACAAGTCTGTGAGAGCAGTAGAGTTGAATTCTCCGACACAGGGTGATGTGTATCTAAAAGTAAAAAGTCAGCAGTACACAACAATACCAGCCACTTAACCTATTTTAACTCTTACAACGCTGAATTATTTTTGTATACACCATTGGAGACTAAAGGGTTTTTCAATTTAAAATTCTCTTAAATATCTTAGCCAGGTCTTTTTAATTCATTTGAATACATATGTTATAGTTCTACGACCAATATAAATATTTCAATTCTTTCAGTGCAGGGATTGCCTTTATACGTCAGAATCTGACGTCTACAGACGTCAGATTCTGACGTATAAAGACAGTCCCCATGCTTAAAGGGTTAAGGTATTTAGGTGAATAAAAAAACTGAATACAAATAACCTGATATTACTCAACTGTAATAAAATAGTAAAAAAAAAACTCAAAATAAATTGATTCAAAATATGTCATATGGTTCTCAACTGTTATAACGGTGCTAAAGGAATAATAAAAAAATGGTAGTTCTAACTATACAAAAATTATTAATCAAGTTTTCAGGCATTTGTGATAAAAAGGGTAATATTAAAAAGGGTAATACGCGATATAGGTTTACTACTGTTTTTAAAGTCAGCTTTCAGATACGATAGGCCTACATGTAGTTTTTACTGATAAAATTGTTGATTCAACATTGATGTGTTTGATGTTTCAGAAAATGTTGAGAATCTGAACATTTTATCTGCATGCATTAAAGGGACTGGCCCAGGCTAAAATCATAAAAAAATCGGTGATTTTATTTCGGGTTCTTAATATGACCATATGATGTAAGCATGTACATAGACTAGAACTGCAAATTTTTATAATTTTTGTGCTGCGCACTTACCAGTTAGACTAGATATAGAGACGAAATTCCCGCATTTCTTATTTTTGACATGGTTGTCAATAATTACAAATCAGGAATTTCGTCTCTATATCTAGCCTAACTGGTGAATGCGCAGCACAAAAATTATAAAAATTTGCAGTTCTAGTCTATGTACATGCTTACATCATATGGTCATATTAAGAACTCGAAATAAAATCACCGATTTTTTGTAGCCTGGGCCAGTCCCTTTAAGTAACTGTAACCAATATAAATTTAGAAGGGTGGAAGTTTGGTTGAACATTTGATCCACACTTACTGTAGTATATATATATTCTTACCAGTTGTGACAGTTGTTTTAAACTGATCACCACAGTCATTGTAGTCTCTGTAACTTTTGGCATTCATGTTCCAGTCCTTTCAAAAATAGTACACCAGTTATAAAGACAAAAATGACATCATACCTGACCCACATGCAATCATGGATGTATGGAAGCAGATGTATAAGGTATTTTTTAAAGTGTGTAAATACCAAAAATTATGGAAGATACGAAATGTTTTCATTAGTTATATTTCTTTGATATAATAAATAAATAAATTGGCATTTTCAAAGCAGGTTAACATTTTCAAGAAAAGGGCATCAACTTTTTTTTAATTTCTGACATTCCATAACATTATTTTTAATCATGTTAATTACATGTTCTTGTTTATAATATTACAATACCACAAGCCTATTTTCTGCAAAAAAAGAAATGCTGACAAATTTTGCTGTCTATTGCCATTGCAGTCACCTGAAAAGTAAAAATATAAAGATTTCTAGTCTGATATCAACTCTGAAGACGTATCAGCCAAATTTACAATCTACCCTTGATCACTAGACCTATTCATTCGTGTGTCATCTAAACCACACAAAGAATATACAGTCCTGCAGCCATTTCGGCGAATTTAACGTATCGTACACATAACCATCTCTGTCCTACCAGGAATTCATTCACACCTGAGTCAAGCGAAGAATGTGAGGGTAAAGTGCCTTGCCCAAGGACATAACATCGAAACAATGTCCCAAAATTGGGAGCAGAGAAACATGATATTACTTTGAACCCACACAGCAGGCAACGACAAGTCCCACTCTACCGCCCTAAATTCGGAATTAAATAATTTCAACTAAAAAAATTAAAATTGCAATATTCTACATTGAAAACAAATCTGATTTGAAGATCTAATTTGAAAAGAAAGACAATCTGGGCATACATAAGACAAAAAACGATGTTGGCCCACCGTCTACGACGGTAGACCAGCATTATGCCATCATTGGGTCAAATTCTCATGAAAACAACATATATACCTCGTGCTGCTGTTGATTATTGTCTGAATAGACAGGTCCATCACCTGACAAGGCGCTCAGTGTGCTGCAATTTGAATCATTTAAATCAACTCCAGATGACTGAGGCAAAATGTCTAGCGTGTCCAAATTCCCCGGCGATTTTTCTAATGTGACAGAAGATTGTTTTGAAGACTTTGATGTGTCAAGAGCTGTTGCCTTTGACGGGAAATGTGAAGATTTCTTTCCAGACTTATATCTATATCAAACAGTAGGTACACCAGTAAACTAAAAATAGTACCAACTCAAAAAATCAGCACCATAAATTTTTAATGAGCTCTAATCAGATTGAATGATAATATTTAAAATATCACCCTTACAATTATTCTCAAAAAGCCATGGTGAAAAGGCAATTACCATTGAACTACTGAAATGGCAAATGCAAAATTCTGCTGCAAAAAATATTTTTATTTAATTTATGAAAAATTAACATGATAAACTTTCCAAGTTGAATTATTTCATTCACTCATAATCTAACAAATTTGATCAATTTCAATGGCAGTATTTGGACATTAATCGTTAAAACAAAATTGTCCAAGCAGGTCATTTTTGAATATGTTTCATTAGGCGATCGAATCAAATTACCATGGTGTTTAAACATCAAGATTGATAAATGTCTCAAATTAAACAAATATGAATAATTTGCACCCATTTGAAATTATGGGTCGCGGTAGCGATACACAACTTCGGAAAGGGGGAAATTTAATGTTTTATTGTTGCGGTTTGAGGGTTTATAAAATACTCACCTAGGCTTATCTGAAAGACCCATAGCTGATTCGACTTGTTTTGAAAGTGCCACATACTTGCTAGTGTCGTGTGTCTCATGTAGATCTGTCACTTTTGATAACATAGACAGAGCTCGCGACAAATCAGCGTCAGCGCCTTTATTTTCTTCAAATGGAATTATTAAAGATCTTGAACTCTTCACATTTTCAAATGAATCAGGATATATTGCAGGATGCAGCTTTTTTCGTACCTCCCACCTGATTAAAGAATGACAAAATATGTAGGCCATACAGCATGTATGGTGATATATATTTAGCTCGTAAGATCGAGCAAATCAAGATCACGCTCCCCTGGTTCTCCTTTGGCAAGCTCACTGCGAGCGACCTGCAAGCCTGCAAATGTTGCGCAATCTCGCCGCTTGCTTGCACTAGCGAGTCACAAACTCATTATTTTTAAAAGGATATATAATCTTAAAGGTGATCTATCACCCCTTATATAGTATGAATAATTTTGTGACAAATAAATCAAAGTTGCCACAAGATGGGGCACAAGTGTTTCCTTATATGGGGTGATTGGCTATCATGTGACCCTCTCAGGTCACATGATAGCCAATCACCCCCATATATGGGGTGATCGGCTATCATGTGATATCATGAGAGGGTGAAATGATAGCAAATCACCCCATATAAGGACATAATTATTCATACTATGTAATAGATCACCTTTAACATTCCGGACATTTCTAATGAAGATGATGTAGACAAATATTTCATAATGTTTGAAAAAGTTGCTAAAAGTCTTACGTGGCCTAAAGATCAGTGAGTTTTGCTTTTACAGAGTGTCTTAAAAGGTAAATCTCTGGAAAACTATTCAGCATTGTCTGATTCTGACTGTGATTCTTACGACACTGTTAAACAGGCCATTCTGAAAAGCTATGAACTTGTACCTGGAGCGTTTTCGTAACCTTAAGAAAAGTGAAGGTCAAACATTTGTTGAATATGCTCGTGACAAGGCAGCACTATTTGACAATTGGAAGCAGCTAAAACTTGGTAAAGAATTTAAAAGAGGGTATTCATAATGACATAGTATATACGCACACATCTTGATGAAAGTAATGTCACTGATCTTCATGCTGCTGCAATAAAAGCAGACGATTATGCTTCAACGCATAAATCTAATTTGAATCAAAGTAAACATAATGTGAGTATGAGGAGAAATAATGGCCAGGGGTTTTCAGCTCGCCAGTATGAGAGTGATAAAAGTAAAGAAGGATTTCCACACCGCCAGTTCTCAAATGATGGTAAAAGTAAAGAGGTTTTCCACGCCACCAGCTCGCTAATGATAGTAAAGGTACAGATGCTAGTGAATCTGGTGGTCAATTTCTCAAGGGATTGGATTGCTGCCGGAAGGCCGTCCACTAAATCAGTAGGTCGAGTGACTACACCCCAGGTGTCATTCCTTTCATGTCAAAGGGCCGAGTATGATAACTTAAAAAAAACAGCCACACACTACATCAATAAATATATTGCGGGACACTGGGGCTGCGCACTCTCTGATATTGCATGGGGCAATGCCACATATAGCTGTAAATGGTGAAACTGTATTGATTACAGGTGTAGTTGGTGATTTTATCAGTATGCCTTATGTATAAGTGAACTTGTGTTTAGGTCTTGTAAATGGACCAGTGAAAATAGGGCTAACTGATTCATTACCCATGAAGGGAGTCGACATGTTACAATTTCAAGCTGTTTAGTGGTGCAGTTATCGATTAGAAAGGACTGATGACGAGTGACACATACTTGGTCGGGTATTATTTCAGCACATATTTATAGGAAATCTAGGCAGTGCTGACATTGGTAGGGGTGATGCCTGCCCCCATGTTTGCCCTTATTACACCCCAATTCCTCAAGGTTCAATTAAACAAGCAAAATTACAATTATCTAACAGCTTGTAGTATCAGCTTGGGCTTCCATCGCAAAAGATTGATACATAAACATGATGATGATGCCAAAGGAAGGTATGGTTTGTTTTATTGTATTCTTTGATAACAAAACTATATGGTTTGGTGAAAAAATCAAGTCTCTATCTCAATTATTGAGAACGTAATGATAATTTCATTGATTTTATGGCGGCCATTTTGAATTTTTCGTTCCAAGAGAATCCTTTAAGAATTAGAGATCTACATCGACCCAGATATCAGCAAAAACAATGCTACCCCCATCATTACCGGACCACATTGATTTACAGACAAAAATACTAAAAAACACACTCTGCACCCGAGTATACTCAGGCGCCGTGACAGGGAGACATCTTTTGCCCCCGAGTATACTCGGAGGCCGCGGTCAAAGAGAGAGCATGCTGGTAAATAATGATAATAGAGTAATACCAGAAAAGTCTATTGACCACTCAGCTGTTTCGGTTGATAATGGCTCTAGGGGTGATTTTATTACTAGGTCCAATTTAATTTCCACACAAAAGCATGATCCTGAGCTAAAATCACTGTATTCTCGTGCTTTATCTGAGACAGAAGCGGCTTCTTATCCTTGTTGTTATTATAGATAATGTATTGATGAGGAAAAGATGGCCTCTTGATGCGTCAGTTGATAATGAATGGTTAGCGCAATATCAAAGTGTAGTTCCATCACCATATAGAAGTCACATTTTGAATCTAGCTCATGGCATTCCTATTAGTGGTCTTTTGGGAGTATGCAAAACATATATCTGTGTACTTGAACATTTTTGTTGGCCAGGCTTAAAGAATGATGTAGTAAATTATTGTCGTACATGTCACACCTGCCAGGTTATAGGTAAGCCTAACCAGAAACCTGTAAACACACCACTTCGGCCTATTCCTGCATTTAAGTCTCCTTTCAGTGAACTAATAATTGACTGTGTAGGTCCCCTTCCGAAAAGAAAGTCTGGAAACAGTATTTACTAACTAAAATGTGTGCCTCTACGCGTTTCCCTGAAGCAATATTCGTACTCTTGCCATTTGTGAGGCTTTGAAGTGTTATTTCTCGAGGGTCGGTATACCGATCTCTTTCAGGAGTGATTGGGGCTCAAATTTCCAGTCCCATAAATTCAAACAATTTGTAAAGGAACTAGGCATTGAGCAGAAAAAGTCCAGTGCATGGCATCCCGAGGCTCAAAGAGCACTTGAGCGATTTCACTAAACATTTAAAACAATGCTCAAATGTTACTGTGAAGACCATGAAAGGGATTGGGATGTTGGGGTGACATTACTAATTTTTGCAGTTCGTGAAAGAACGCAAGAATCTGTCCTTTTCAGCTAGTTTTTGGGCATAAGGTCATGGGTCCCTTCAAATTAATAAAAGAGAAGTGGTTAGATACTATTGAGCAGACAGGCCTGCTGAGTTACGTTATGTCATTTAAAGAGAGGTTAACAGAAGCATGTGAATTAGCCAGTAAGCATTGTCCAATGCACACACTAGGACGAATACCTGGTATGACCATCCTGTCATTGCAGGGTGTATTTCCCACTACACCCTCCCAGATATGAACCTGTGTAGACCTATTTGGGACCCCACTCCAGCGAGACACACGTGCCTCGTGCGCGACACCCTCCAAGCTTAGACATCAAGGCTAACCGCAAAGCGCCTGCAATCAGACGGCACTGTCTGGCCTGGGAACATCAAGCCAAGTGACAGTATACGCGAAGCGATGAGAGAAATTGGCCAATGCTGTTACAACGTTGTGACAGCGTCGATGCTAATGGCCCAGCACTGTTATTTGTACAGCCTATCACACAATTATAGAGTGTGTACAACTGGATTATACAGTCGAATATTGTCATCTCTGATTACAAATTAAATAATTAGCGGGGGATTACATCAACTAATATATCAAAAACAGTTTAAACAGTGGCTAAACTCTTATTCTTGTGATTTTGTATCGATATAATCCCCCTAATCATCTACTTATGAACGAAAACGCACACAAAATATGTGGTTTCATTTTGAAAAATAATACGTAATTTCGGGATTAAATGTGCTCATATAAAGTCAAGAAAATCATTCAGAACGTTATAAGTGTCTATATTTATGGTAAAATATGTATGCTATGACATACTTGAATTAGAAATGTATGTGTAACATATTTACTGCAATAAAAGCTATATTTGTTCTACATGTACCACTTTCACAATTTTAGGCAGAGTTTGAAATTTAGGGGAGGGGCCGACAGTTGAGAGTCGCGTGGAGAGGGGTGGTCAAATAGGTGGAAAAAGCCTCATCGCATTCAGGGGTAGAGTGAGAACGAATACAACTGAAGTCTCTACAGGATGGGTATGACAAGAATTCTATCAAACGTAGTTTCAATGAAGGTGACTAAGTTCTGGTTTCAATTCCATCTCCTGGTAAACCTTTACAAAATGCTTATTTTGGGCCATACACTATTTTAAAATGAAAAATGAAATGAATCGGGCTTTAGGCCACCTTTGTGCACATATAGGCTAAACTGGGCCAGACTATTTTAAAGAAAGTTGATGAATTTAACTATGTGGTAAAAAACTCAGTCGTAAAGCTAAGCAAATGTGCCATATCAATATGATCGAACCATATTATTCTAGAGATCATAATGATATTTTATTGAAAACTGATCATTTGACACCATCTATAAAGTGTGAAGGTGATGAATCAGTAGAGACCTTTAAATCCCTGATTGTAATGTGAAATTAAACAACAGGAAGGCTTTAGCTTATTTAAAAGATAGCAAACTGTCTTATCTCACACTTTGTCAGCAGAGTGACATGGGATCTTTGATACTTGAGTAGAAGGATATGTTCTCAGATACTCCCACTAGAACAGTAGCAGTTTATCATGACATTGAATAGATAAATGATAAAGCAGCATCCCTATACCGTGAATCCCATGAAACAAGAAATTTTGGATCAAGAAGTAAAATACATGTTAGAGAATAATATCATTGAAAAATCACAGGGTCCCAGGTTTTCTCCGAGTATTTTAGTGCCAAAACCAGACAAATCCTTTAGATTTCGTACCGATTTTAAAAAGGTCAATAGTGCCACAAAGTCAGATACCTGCCCGATTACTATGATCGAGGACTGCATTGACTGCATAGGTAATGCAGTGTACATCAGTAAATTCGACCTTTTGAAGGGATACTGGCAGATACCATTAACCGGCAGAGCCAAAGAAATATTAGCATTTACCAATACCATGTTATGCCTTTTGGGTTGAAAATAAATGCATGAAGTAAATATGGCCTACCCAATACTGACGTTTACATAGATGATGTCATAGATTTTGGTGATAACTGGGAAGATCTTATGATTTTTGTATGTAATCTGTTTGCAAGACTTTTCATCTCACAGTAAATCTACCAAAATCTGATTTGGGAAAAATCGCACCAATAGAAGCAAAAGCTTAAGCTATTCATAATGTTTCTCTGCCCACAACCAAGAAAGCCCTCAGAAGATTTTTGGGAATGGCCAGTTATTACCGAAAAATTTTGTAGGAACTTTCCACAGGTTGTACATTGACTAACATGCCTAGAAAAAGTGTAGGGTTCACCTGGTCATTTGAAGCACAGAACTCTTTTGACCAAGTAAAAGCTATGCTAATCTGCTCTCTCGTTTTGTTTGTGTCTTATTTTATAAAACCCTTCAGGTTATGTGTCGACAAAAGCGACGTGAATTGGGGCTGTCCTTCTCCAACCCGATGAAAATAATATTGATCATCCAGTTTTATATTATTCATAAAAATGAAATGAATCGGGCTTTATGCCATCTTTGTGCACATATAGGCTAAACTGGGCCAGGAGAGCCGCCTGAGGATGGTGAGATGATTGAGATGACACTGTCCTCCAGACACAGGATTCGAAATTCGAGCCCTGGCGGTCTGAGGTCGAGCACGCTACCTCTCGGTCACGGAGGCTCCCCACAATATTGACTTTCACACGTGGATGGGGAAGAAACATTTTTGTTTCTTTCAAACCGCCGAGACCAGGAACCGAACCTACAATTGTCTATATGATTATAATCCACTGACTGTCTTTCAGAGAATGGAAAATACAAATCAGAGATTGTTACGGTGGTTCTTTCACTTCAAGAACATAATGTTGAAATTTACACATCAAAGGGAAAAATAATGTTATAGCAGATACTTTGTCTCGTGTATAATTACCACGCTGAATGTATAATATAAAAGAGAACAATGATTTAAAAAGTGACATTTTGGGAGACTGAGTTAATAACGTATGGTGTTGAAATATACTTATGAAAGTGTCAGTGAAATTAGACATTTTGACTTCATGAGCCTCTTAACACTAATCCAGTCATCGAGAGCCTCGCTGAGTGTGCCCGTGTTGATTCTATTGTTCATGGCTGGTGTTCACAATTTGTTCAAGCAGAGATATGACTTTTACAAAATACGGCTACCACCTTGAGCAGAGCTGAACACTTTGAAAAGCAGAGTTATGAGTGTGCACATGGGTTAAAAAACGAATCGAACAAATGGCATAATGCCTGTTCTTTGGAGCAAAACATCGAGGATTGCAGTTGATAAATAGTGTAAAAAAACTAACCAAAAAATTGTATCTATTTTTTCTAATGATTGTCTTACCAGATTACTCCCTGTTTGCGAGACCAGGTTTAATCCTCGGGTAATCCACAAATATTTGTTAACTCTTGGTTTTGAGGGACATAACAATTATAAGTAATTATTTGTCAGAAATCCGTTATAAGGGATTAGTAGTCCATTATAACGGATTAGTGGTTAGTAGGTAGACCGTTATCATGTGGTTATACGGAATAAATAGTCAGTTAGTAGATTGTTATAACAAATTACAGACCGTTATAGCGGATTAGTAAACCAATATAACAGATTATCAGTGAGTTAGTAGACCTTTATAACAGATTTGTAGTCAGTTAATAAAGTTTGTAGTCAGTCTTGGGCTTGGCCCCAAGATTTTTATGGTAAATTTTAGCCAATTTAAGGGACTTTTTAAAGTATTTGGCGAAAATAAGGGGGCACCCCCCCCCCCCCCCCTGGATACGCCACTGGACCGTTATAACAGATTATTAGTTAGTAAACTTGTAGACCGTTATATTTATAGTGTGTGGCCTGGGGCCATCCACCTACATGTATCAGGTGTGTGGCCTGGGGCAATATATATTTAAAGAATGTGATCTGATTTGAGCGACATCCAAGTAAAGACAAAACATTTGTAGGCCTAATTACATTTATACAACGTCGCCCCAACGTCTTCGACGTTGGTCCAACATTGTTTAAATGCTATACAAATATTTTGTGTTTAGGCTACTGGGATCTAGGCCTATGTGGAAGGAATGGCACGAGAGGCGTGTTAACGTGATCTGTTGCAATCCGCGTGAAGACGTAGTCCCGAGCGCACAAATGAATGGTCCTGGGCCCTAGTTGAGAGTGAGTTAACAACAGCTGCGACTCACACAGTGACAGATTCCTTTATTATCGCTCAAAATTGTCCCAAAAGAAACCTTTTAAAAAACACACTACGCAGAAGATATATTTCCCAAAACCGTAACTTGCACGGCTATGTTTATCGTGATTATTATCCCTTGGTCCCAGTTAAACGCGAATCTTATCTCACGTATTACTTACCAATCAAGTACAGCGGCCATAAATTCCTCATCTGATTTGGCACAACTTTCACTTTTCATTTTCTGCCATCGTTTACTTTCTTTTCTAATATAAATCCTGGCTTCATCGCGTTTTCTCATTGTCTCTTTTCGTGCTTTTATTCTCTCCTCTTCAGTGTTGTATTTTTTCTTTCTCGTTTTCTTTTTGTTGCCCGTAGTAGAGGGAATATCAGAGATCGTATTTAAAAGATTTGTTGTGACATCGTCAGCCATGTTGCAGTGTTGTTGTTTTCTGAAATAGGTCAGAGAAATAGGTCAAACACGCCCACATAGATGAAGCTCAGTGAGGTTCCACATGGTCGGATTTTTCTGCCCAAATGTATTTTATTATTCTATTATATGAATTCCTGCAGTAGAACCACCAATTTTTAAAAAATCAATAGATTAAAAAAACAGCTAGGCCCTACAAATTAAATAATATCAAACTCTTTTTTATTGTAATACTAATTTGAATAATTATGTGAGGGTGAAAAGTTTTTTATAGTCGGATTCACACTAACTGCACTGGTGAATGAATTTCGCAGATTTCTGTCAATTCTCAAACAATTTTCATGAAATTGTACACACACTTTTTTCCATTCATGTCGTGACGCGAAGTTTTGATAAGTATTTAAGAAGTTAGACCATTCGACATGTAAAGTAAATAAATAAAAATGTTCCCCTCTCTAAACCCATTAGCCTAGCTTCGTCTCAGAATTTTATTACATGTCAAATGGTCTAACTTCTAAAAAAATACTCATTAAAACATCGCGAAATTCAGGGTAGTCACGACGTGAATGGAAAATAGTGTGTGTAAAATTTCATGAAAATTGGTTGAGAATTGACTGAGAAATCGGCGAAATTCATTAATCCTGGTTGATGAATTTTATGTGAATCTGACTCTAAACTTAATTTACTAACTTTCTCCTTAATATTATATTAAACCTGGAACATTTCATTAAAACGTAATATTCAGGTCTCTTATAGGCCAATCAATCTCTTTCAATATTTTAACTGTGTGTACTTATACAGCCTTATTTTTTTAAAAGATTATCTGCACAAAAAGCAGCTATTAATCCTTTCAAGCCTGAATTTACCATTGTCATCTTCATTCTTCATCTTCATTGTCATCTTCAAGCCGCGAATTGCTGTCGCAATTCTCGACTTGTAGTTGATGAAGATGATTTGATGTGGTTTAAAAATTAAAGAAAATTGCCATGTATGGGTAAACCAGTTTAATGAAAATTGTCGTTCTAAAACCCTCCGTTGTAGGGAAATAAAGTATATTTTCAGGGATGTAAAATGATGCATTAATGCATCGTGAGGGCTTAAGGGGTTAAAGGTACAGTCAACTGTCGAAATACGCGGGACATGGGGTCCTCAAAATGCAAAAGTGTCTCCGCGGGTATTCCAGAATGACATATCACGCCACAGCCACATTCATGGAGCCATGCATCAGGCAAGAGCAATAGCACTCAAAGCCCTGCATGCTGCTGAGACCCCTTTGCTGCTGCTTAGACACCAGATTATTCTGCAGCTGAGACCCCAGTCCAATAGTCATTTGCTGCTGAGACCCCAGAGGGCCAGATTCTTCTGTCGCTGAGACCCGTAGATTCATCTGCTGCTGAGACCCCAGAGGGCCAGATTCTTTTGTTGCTAAGACCCGTAGATTCTTCTGCTGCTGAGACCCCAGATTCTTCTGCAGCTGAGACCCCCAGTCCCATATATTCTTCTGCTGCTGAGACCCTCAGATTCTCCTGCTGCTGAGACCTCCAGTCCCAGATTCTTCTGCTGCTGAGACCCCAGATTCTTCTGCTGCTGAGACCCCCAGATTCTTCTGCTGCTGAGACCCCCAGATTATTCTGCAGCTGAGACCCCCAGTCCCATATATTCTTCTGCTGCTGAGACCCCCAGATTCTCCTGCTGCTGAGACCTCCATTCCCATATTCTTCTGCTGCTGAGACCCCCAGATTATTCTGCAGCTGAGACCCCCAGATTATTCTGCAGCTGAGACCCCCAGATTCTCCTGCTGCTGAGACCTCTATTCCCATATTCTTCTGCTGCTGAGACCCCCAAGTTCTCCTGCTGCTGAGACCCCCAGATTATTCTGCAGCTGAGACCCCCAGTCCCATATATTCTTCTGCTGCTGAGACCCCCAGATTCTCCTGCTGTTGAAACCCCTTAGCCTACATGCTGCTGAGACCCCTTACGTACTGTTGGGGGTATATTTATTAGCCATCTCTATTCTAGAGTATCTCATGTATTAACTCTCTCGGACCTATAATATGACATGTATTAATCCTCCGTGGACTAGACTACCATATTTTCTTTATATTAACCTTCTAATGCCTAGAGTATCACATGTCTCACTTATTAAGCCTCTGTGGTCTAGAATATATCATGTAATAACCCTCTGGGGTCTAGAGTATCACGTTTCTAATATATCAATCATCTGTGTACTACACTATCATGTTTATCTTATTTTAACCTACTGATGCCTAGAGCTTCATATCATCATGTGTTTTATTGACCCTCTATAGGCTAGAGTAGTATGTGCATTAACCCTCTGAAGTCCCCAGAGAGTCGATAATATCACGTGTCTCAAATATTAACCCTCTGTGGACAGGACTATCATATTTCTTCTATTTTAACCTTTTGATGCCTTAAGTATCACAATTATGTCTTATTTTTAACACTTTGTTGACTAGGCTATTGCATGTATTACCCTCTAGAGTATCATGTTTTTAATGTAGTATTAGCCCTGATATTATCACGTGTCCCAAATATTAACCCTCTGTGGACTAGACTACCATATTCACTCAATAATAACCTTCTGATGCTATAGTATCACATACCTTTTTTATTAGGCCTCTGTGGACTAGAGTATCACATGTATTAACTCTCTGGGGTCCAGCAAGTCGATAGTATCTCATGCATTACCCCTCTGTTAATTAGATTTTTATATGTATTCTATATTAACATTTCGATGTTATATCACGTGTCTCGTGTATTAACCCTCTGCGGGTTAGTCTATCATAGCTCCTTTATGCTAGCCTTCTGATGGCCTGAGTATCATTTAGAAACCCTCTGCAAACTAAAGAAACACTCCTGCTGAATCTCTCTCTCTGCTGCGGAGGCCCACAATATGCCAGGTCCTTTTAATCATGTAAGTGAAACAAATGCACAACAAAATCATTTATGGTTAAAGCTTTTATGTTTATTAGATCTACAATTTCCCGAGACAAGAGTAGGTTATCTCTGAAATAAGTGTTGCATCCAGACCACGGTATTCATGCAAATATATATTTCTGTATTAAATACAACATCGGGAATAAAGCACACACTGTGATCAGACAATACGTTCTGTTCATGTTTTCAGTAATGCAATATACATGGCCGTACATCAACGTGAATTGGAATCACGCCTTAAAAATAATAAAGTTCAATTTTTCAAAAGCCCCACCATCTTTAACCCTTCAACCGCCAAATTATTCAATTTGAATTTTCACCCACTTGAAGTTGTGTCTCGCTGACGCGATCCACAACTTCAAGTGCGTGAAAATTGTTCAGATTTGACAAAATTGAAGTCAACTCTTCTCAAATCTTGCTCGGCAAGATGATAAAAATAGGCCTATATGGACAATTCGGTATTCCACGTCAAAGTAAACAAAAAGTTGAAAAATTTAAAATCTGTATTTAGGAATACCAGACGACCCGTACCCCATACCAACTCGTACCCAACATGCTTGCCAACCCGTACCCTACACCAACCCATACCCTATACCAACTCGTACCATATACCTAACACTTGTAAGGCGTGGATGAGCAGCCGTGCCAGGGCAGGGCGCGTAAGCGCGTGCAGCAGGCATCTCCACCCGTGGTCAGCGGTGGGCAGGCTGGCTACGGACACTCCCGTACCTTAGGCGGATACCAGCTCGTAACCAATTTTAACACATTACTCGTACCATATACTTAACACATTGGTGGGTAGTTGGCGACCGCACTTCGTTATTTCATAATAAATAATGTGTAGGTATCTAAACCATTATGCCTTATTGGAATGAAGAGATGTAGCATAGTCGATTAGTGTAATTAATAACCATGATAGTGCAGGGGCATATGTCTTCCTGTTTGCACAATATGTTTATTTGTGGCACCATCATTTTTCTCACTCAGAGAGAGCTACTGAACAATAAAAACTTTGGTGCCAATTTTTTAAAGATGTTATTGTCCATGTCCATTTTTTCGCATTTTTACATAATGACATGTAAAGTACCAAATCAGCGACATTTTTTAATTATAATTGTTTTATAAATTTCATGAACCATGTCATGTAGCAAAAAATGATCAGTGTGGACAATGGCTTACAGCGGAAGTGTCAGAAAAATGGTGTGCCTAAAGGGGGGGGGGGGGTCCGGGGCATCCCCCCCCCCCCAATTTTTTTTTCAATCATTGATTAACCATGTCATGTGACACATCAAAATGATTAGTGTGACTCACGGTATACGATAACATTAATTCTGTGTCCTAGCAAACATTACCTCACCTTATAACTTGGGACTTGGCGTTGATTACTGTGAAAACGCAATTGGCTTAGCAGGTATATTGTATATCAGCGAAACAATCATGATTCAGTATGGTGTTGCTTTGTATTGTACACGTAAGCATGTGTATTTTTAATAACCCGAGTGCGGGTAGCACTTTAATTAAGATAGTCAAGTAGCTCTCCAATACAAACTAGAAAAAATAGTAACAAGATACATACAAGACACAAATCAGACGAGCTGGTATTTCCCTTTGTAGTCAATGTCAATATAATGTGCTAAATATGTATCTACTTATCACATCGTCACTTAGACTAGATTTTCGCGCTTTACAATCTTCATTCATATTATAATTATTATTATTCCTATGGAAAATGAATACTTATAATGGAGAGTGTTCACCAAATACGTTATCATTAATTCAACAAAGTTTAGCTCACATCTTAAAGTTTACAAATCATATACAGATCATCACACTACATGAGAGGAATATTATAAAGTTAATAGAACTCCTGTCCTTGAGTACACATATTACAAGGCCAATAGCCATTGTATGAATACCAGGCTTGGCTTGTTATCCCTTATTTTCAAACATCTGTATGTAAACAATACAATAATCATTATGGGTGTTGATACAATACATTATCTTTGTAGCATACTCACTGTAGTCGCTAAAGATAAGCTGAATAAGTGAATGGTGTTTTACCTCTACCATCTGCATCTTTGTGTAAGCCTTGTGACAGGCGGCAGCCTTTAGTGGGGATGATGGCACAACCCCGTATAACCCACCCATTTCATCTAAACAGATTTTAAAAGAACTGTACATTGCCATACACCAATGCGAACATTCTTTTCGAGACATTATTTGAACCCGTAACCAGTGTCATGACCGAATAATTCACTATGGTAAGTTTGTGCCTTGCATGTTATTTGAAATTTATCAAGATCCAATGATATTGATAAAACTTGGATTGAGGCAGACAAATATGGATCTCCAACTACCTGACAAATCCTAGATGTTTCACATTTGAGCTTCTTTGAACATAATATCGAGCATCCTAAGGGTCACTATATGTAGCACCGCAGTTAGCACATGGAATAGGCCTACTAATATCATTGCCGATGCATAATAGGCATCGGGCGCCTTATTCATATATGCATGAAGTGACTTGTAGAATGAACTGTTTGAGTTTTGCTGAAAACCTGAGACAGCTTCACCAATATTCTGTAAGTTACAGCATGTACTTGAACCTTGGAGTAGACTCCATATTGCACTCCATAAACACTGATTCAGCCTAACAATGTAAAAAAAGCAAAGTAGAATGTCCACCACACTCCCAGAGATTAGCATCAGTGTCCGAGTTGATGACAGGAGTAAAAGTGGACACACTTGACGAAATAATGACGCAACTCGATCATTTCAGTTATGAGGTTAAGACCTTCGTCAATGGCATCACCAAATAATATACTTCACCAGACACAATTCGAGATTATATACTCAGACAAAACTTTGTGGGGATCGAAAGACTTTGTCCAAATTTGAATTATTGGAGAAACAAATATATCACATAAATTCATTAAAGTGAATAGTGAATAGTGAATAGTGAATAAATCAGAAAACAATCCTTCACATTTTAAGTACTAGAATTTCAAGCAGATGGTAGTGGTACATCGCTGTCATATAATGGCAAGTACAAGCTTCGCAACAAATTGAAAAAAAGGAGCAGCAGCTAAGCCGTATTATTGTAGATGGACAGTCATGATTCATGAATGACAATCGAGCCACAAAGCAAAAGCTTTAACAAATCCTTCTAGCCATTTTGTCTAGCATCAAACCGAAACATAGTTTGACTGGCTGTTCAACCAGCAAGATCTTAGATGAAACGGCCGACACATTGATGCTACCATGTTTGTAGCGAATACAGACCAAGAAATTGAGATCATACCTCCAGATCCGGGTGTATTGTTACTAAAACTGAAGAAGATATCCACAACATAATCCTTAATTTGTGGCAGGTGTGAGTGGCAAAATACGGCTGATTCTCCTCAAAACCAATGTATGATTAGATTAGTATCAACTAGATACTGCCTTAATTGTCAAACTGTTCACGCATTCATAGGGTGTTATATGATAGGTCACGTTCTGAACTGATTTTATAGAACCCTTCAAAAAGCTTGACACAAAGTATGCAATTTATCCCAAGTGAAGTGATTACTGGGAAAATTTGTATGCAAACTATATTTATTAAAGTATACAGACAGACAGACATATATATTGATTAAAGTATAATAAATGAACTACCACACCCCAAGTGAAGTAATTCCTTTTATGAAATGTGTCCGACTGCGTAAGGTTGGAAACCTTTTGCTTACGATCACTAACATGTTTGAGCCGCCACTAGAATACTATTTCACTGGAATATCAACAGCGATCCATTCGGATCGACAGTTGCCATTATCTTTTACCAAAACAAGCGTGAAAATGAAGTGTAAATCGACATGGTGTGACATATTAGAGACCTGTTACACTTAACCCTTTAATCGTCGAGCACGCCGTCTTTTAATTATCCCCTACTCAAGGCAGTTGGGGCGGGGATTTTGAGGAATACAGACACTAGAAGTCTTATCTGTTGGCGTCGCATACCGATTAATGTCAGTGTGAAGCAACGTGAAAACTGGTATTCCAATATCCCTTGTACACTGCACTAATGGACTCTGAAATGGATGACATTACTATGTTTAAACCGAGAGGCGTATGCCAATTTCGTTCAATTAATTTGAAATTATGCGATTCCCGTATAAAAGTTTATGTAAGCTCAGAAACATGATAATTTTCAACTAGAACTACTCCATGTGTCTCATTGGTCATTTTAAGGTGTTATATGACGAATTTAAAATTTGTTATTTTTTTCTTTCTACCGTATTTTAGTCATTTCGTAATTCCCTCGAAAAACACACAAAAACTGTATAAAAAAATTGGCACCGAGATTTATCCATATCAGTATACCCCTGTGGCCACCAAAAAAGTGTGCAACATAAATTAACAAAGTTTGCAAACATGACCCTAAATATCAACATATGCCCCTGTACTGTGAATTATTATCACATTTTAGTCATAGTTTTATGGCCCTAGTTTACAGTTAAATAGGCCCAGGCTATGTTTGATGTCTTGAAAAACATTAGTCGGAAAATCAATCTGTTTATCTAACACTTAACATTCTTAATCTGTCATAATTTTAAATGTTATAAATACGATCGATTCATATGATTTGTTATTGAAATTGAATTTGGCTAGCGGGATTAGCTATGCAATCTGTAGAAATAATTAGCAGGCTAAACACTGCTTATAAAGTAGGCCTACACATTATTTTTCTACATATAGACTCTATGCTTAAGCAAAATAATGGATTTTCGAGAGTGATAATCCTTGCAGTTTCAAATTCAAAATGGTTGATTTGTGGTCATTATTTAATTTTGGTAATATACACCTGTTAGACTTGTCTGGCAAACAATGCAAAATAGCTAAACCCACGACAAAATATACCTTGTGAGGTTTGGAGTAATCAGCCTTGAAAAATGTCCTCTCACATAAAATTACCGTCCAACTTTTATATGTCTTATAGCATGTTTATATGCTGTCAAACAGTGACAGATAACTCAACCATTACTAATAAACAAAATGAGAGGTTTTAGTGAGATATCACCCTGAAAAAAACTCAGATTAAATTCAAAATGGCTGACTGTCAGATATAGAAAATCTTTACACGTTACAACCTGAGCCAAACACTATATGTTTAGTAAAATCTCCAATACTTGTATGTGGTTAAAACAAAATGTCTTGACCACAACTCATGATTTGGATTGCATTATGTCAAATCTTGCAGAGATATATATACGTGGTTAACTGAGTCTATTTAAAAAGCTAATGAGTTAATCTCCATACCCATATGTATAGTAACCTCACGTAAAAAAAAGGTCTTCCTTCACTCGGATACCACCACCCCACCCATAATTTATTATATGGCCTTCCTAAAAATGCCAACATGGATAAATGTTTGTGTGAACTACTCATCTGTTAAGACCTTGTTGGAGTTGTTTTTTATTTCACTTAGGCGACCCTTGTATTTCTCTTGCAAATTGTGTGTCATTGTATTACCAACCAAGTCGTATTTTCGTCACCTGTAATGATAATTAATGATGGGCTAGTATCGTGGACACGTTGTATGGGCAGAGGTAGGCTAGCTGCACAGCAAACCTAATATATTGAGTAAAAATTTGCTCCGGCATCAGCGACTGTGGGCCAGTATTGAACAAACTTCAGTACCGTATCATGTTTGCTGTGAAAGGATAGGCCTACACTGCTGACGTGCACAGTAGGCCTACATACCCTACACAGAAAAGGGAGGGGAGTGGCTGTAGGTCACAAATAATTGCTGGCTGTGAGGCATGAGAAGTGTGTGAAGTAGTGTTTGATCTGGCAGCCGAGGATGATCACAACTAACATGGATGCTGTGTCATGTGACCAGTTACAGCTACTAATTTTTGATATGTAATGCGATGTGGTCTACGTGATGCTTGAATGGCCTATACATGTAGCCATGGATCACGTTTCCTTCCTTTTTCAATTAATTGTTTAGAGAAATTAAAACTGTAATGTAGTATTTTTTATTATTGTTGTGATGTATTATCTTAACCCTTTAAGTCCACACGATGCATTAAAGCATCATTTTACATCCCTGAAAACAGACCTAATTTTCCTACATCCAAGGGGTTTAGAACGGAAATTTCCATGAAACTGCTTTTCCAATACATGGCAATTTTCTTAACTTTTTCTCCCACATCAAATCATCTTCATCCGCTACAAGTCGGGAATTGCTATAGCAATTATCGACTTGTAGTGGATGAAGATGACAATGGTAAATTCAGGATTCAAAAGGTTAACCTGAAAAGAGGGTACCTTTCGCCCAGCTCATTGGCTTAGGCTGCCCTTGATGGGTGTTATGTGGCTTTATTCACCTCGCGCGTGGACGGCCAAAATCAAGGGAGTTCCACGGAATCTTCCTGTGGTAGTGGACGTGCTTTCACACCCTCTCTTACTCACCTATTTCACGATGGATTAACTTCTTGCAACGGACTTCGGTCCACCTCACAGCATGTGTTGACAAGTATAATATGTTTCTGTATGGCACACAGTCAACATGGTAAGTTTATAAGTTATTCGTGGAACATTTACTACGTTTATGACTAAAGTTCATGACTTGAATAAAATCAGTGTGCATGTGAAGATCTCCAGTTTGGTTCGTCAATGTTTGAATCATCCCCAAGATCCAATATGACTACGTTGCTGCCGACGCTGCTTTCTGCCCGTCCGGAATTATCTGCTTCCTAAGTGTTATAACCATTACACAATACACGATAGAACAAATCTATTTCCGTGGAACTTCATCCCATATTACACCTTAATTTTAGGAATATGACAGTTGGGCCAGCTTCACACCGGTAGGACACGGGCTAAAGCTGGCACTTTATAAATATATCAACATTGTCAGAACGTCAGATATAGAGGACGATATAACTTTAGTCATGATATATGGTAGACAACTAAAACTAAATGTCTGAATATCTCATGGGGGGTCACATATTTTTCTATTCATTGTCAGGGGGGGGGGGGTTATATTTTGTATTGCCACCGAAAGGGGGGGGGTCATAATTTTTTATAAAGCTGAAGTGAATTTCCCCCCTCCCCTTTTCGTTGTAAATTATGACCAGTGCATATTTAAGACTCAACATTATTAACAATTATAAGAAAAAATATGTTTATATGTGCTATGTACATTTTTATTGAACTACGTACATAATATTCCATTACCCAGTCATTATAGTCACTGTTCAATTAAACCGTAGGCCTACATATATAACTTAATTGTGTAATCATAATATGTTATAATGGGCATGTGTTTGTGATTATTCATTGTTTTCCTTCGATTGTATTTTATTGTTTTGCAAGAGGAAACTATATGATTAGCTTTTTGTAGCTACTATATGCAATCCTCTTGAAATAAATATGTTTATAGAAACTTAACTGGAAAAATATTTTTGACCAGTGTATCGTACTAAAAGAACGTAACATGTATGTGTCATGACTATGCCGACCACCTTACTATTTATGGAGCAACTCATTTTTTGCACAAACATATGACAGCACGATAAAGTGCCATTGTAACGTTAGCAATGTTAAATCTGTTGTAGACCTCTAATGTGTATTATGTTTTATCTCGGGCGGAGGCCATGTGCAGTGGTTAAAGCTGCCTGCTTGGAAAGTCAGAAATCGCCGATTCGAACCCCACTCTGGCTTTCAAGTTTCAAAGAAAGAAAATGTTTCTTCCCCGCTCACTCGTAAAGATTCAATATTGTGGGGAGCCTCCGTGACCAAGAGGTAGCGTGCTCGGCCTCAAACCGCCAGGGCTCGAATTTTGAATCCTGTGTCTGGAGGACACCTCACAATCCACAGGAGGTTCTCCTGGCCCAGTTTAGCCTATATGTGCACAAAGGTGGCCTAAAATCCCATTCATTTCATTTATGTTTTATCCATTCAGTGATGGACGGAGACATAGTAGTTTTGTGCTCATGCGACGTTAAAAAAATCGGCTTTGCTTTGGGGAAAATGCACAAAAAGTGCTTATTTGCGGTTCTGAGACTTTTAAAATTTACCACATCTTGTAAGAAATGTAATTTTACTGCACAAAGGTTTTGTAAGATCTTTGTTTCTACATATCGATTTTCATGTGAGAATGTACATATCAGAATTAAACTAAAAACTTTCGTTGAAACTGTTCACAGCTGTGCACCGAGAATGTGACACTTAAGTGTCTAAGTCATTCGTCACGTTAACACGAAGGTAAAACTCAGAAATACTGTACACATAAGAAAAGTTTTTCAATGTGTCTGAAAGATTTAAATGCGTTCATTTTGTATATAGCTGTAGAATGTGCATTCAATTGACAGAATGGCATATCTTACAATACTATCGTGACAGTGTCGATGTGTCCCTCAATTCGTTCATAAATGATATATGAAAAAGATTATTCTTTTCTGACAACCTACCATCAAGGCAAGGTGTGGGAAGAAATGGGTAACGGGGAAATGAAAGTTGCAGGTTAGTTAAAAAAACCTGCCGTGATTATTTTGTGGTCAGATAAAGCAGGTATTAATATAGGCTGTAACAATAGCACGGCACAGCTAGTACTGTAAACATAACTTTAGGTGTTCAATGAAATATTAAAACAGTATGATGCTTTGCATATTAATATGCATGATCAATTCACACAATTTGCTGAGCATTTGTATATGAGCCACAGCAGTCGTACCAAAGTGCTAACTTTGTCCTTTCACTCTTCATATATAACCGTGACACTTTGTGCGACACTGGAACTGTCAACGTAGCAATGTCATGTATAGGATAAGTAAGATCCTCCTTCTCATTCCTCAATAATAAGGTACGCAAATGTCAAATTCAAAGGTTTGTGTTAAGTTGTGTTTACATGCCCAGTATTATATCAGTGTTTGGAACATGTTCTTTACCATCATAATACTTTGAGAAGTGTAATTGGCATCTGTCACGTGAGCACTTGATGTTTATTGCAAGCAGTAAAAATAAAATCTCTTAGCCGAGTTAACATTTCAGAAATACCTTTCAAACAACCCAAACAAAAATTGAAATCGGTTAAGAATTGAGAAAGGATAAACATTTATTGTGAATGGTCCTAATTAGGACTTAATTGGGGCTTGATCAGTTAATTTCGAAGTAAAAATTCTGGAATCCGTGAAGAAGTTCTATGCACAAGCACGAGCCCTTTCAAACAAACCAAACAAATTTGAAATCGGAAGAGAATTAGGAGGGGGGGGGGGGGTAACATTTCCTGTGAATTGTGGACAGTGTGTCCTAATCAGGTTCTAAGTTTATGAATTATTAGTATTTCTGAAATCCGTGAGGACATTTGATGCACAGACACGAGCTCTTTCAAACAATCCAAACAAAATTGTATTCGGATAAGAATTCCGAGAGGAGAAGCATTTCTTGAGAATTGTGGACAGACGACAGACGACACACGATGGCAAAGCTCATCTAAGCCTAAAGACCGGATAAGCTAGCAATCTTAAACCATTCAGGCAAATATTTCTACGTGTGTATATATAAATTCTAGGAAAGGATGAGACTTCTATCAGCACTGCTGCTAACGTGACACCATAATATATCAAAACACACGTCACATTAGCATGACTTGAATGCAACGAAAAACACACTTAGCGTTAAAATATATACTTGTTTAATAAGAAATATAACACAGCTGCATGTCTTTTAATTTTTTTTGAATCTGCTTCGTTGTTCCCACATGCAATAATCTGAGACCAACAGAACACACACTTATTTCTGAGTATTTACAGACTAATTCTAGCCAGCGAAGTAGCTTCTAGTAACACTGTTGCTAACGTGACATTAACAAAGTGTTAACAAAACGTCACGTGAGCATACCTTAAATTCAACAAAAAAGACACTTAGCATTAAACAACCTCCTTGTTTAATAATAAATATAATTTACTGCCTTTTTAATTTTAATATAGTTTCTGGTTGCTTCATCGTTCCTAATATTTTCAGCAGATTTTATAGTAGGCTACTTCTAATAAATCATTTATATTTTTTCACAAAAATCAATTTAGCTATAGCTAATGTGATTTTTGTGATCATAGGTCAATGTGGCACTTTATCGTGTTTGCTGTCATAAGCCTTGACTCAGAGGGTGGCAAATAGCCATTTACATTTTAATTAATCAAATAATTTTTACTTATCAAATTATTTTATCCCTGAAGGCAGTGAGTGATTTACCGTATGTATAGCATACATGCTATTCATACGTTTGTACAACTAAATTACAGTAATCATTGGTAATATGTATTATTAACAGCATATATACGTATACATGATTAGTCACGTACAGATAGACGAGATGGAAGTATTGCAACAATATTAATTTAAATTTTGATTAGCATTGGCAGGCGAAGGCAGCACCGTCGTTGGGCTAATCAATGTAGGCCACTGGAGATGTAGGCCACTGTTCCATATCATGTCTGACACGCTACTGGTGTTGTGGTAGCGTCCCATTACATATCTGGCCACTTGCCTCTGCACCATCTCCAACCTCTGTACTACGACTTGAGTATGTGGGTCCCACACACTAGCACAACATTCCAGTCGTGGACATACTAGAGCTTTGTAAGCCTTTGTCTTTAAATGTTGTGACCGTGTTTTGATGTCGTGTTTCAAGATCTGGTTTGCCTTGCCTGTTATACCTAGTTTATATGTTTATTTCAATTAAGATCAGATGTAATGGAAACGCCAAGGTATTTGGCATATTTTACTCTGTTGAGAATTTGGGTATGCATAGTATAATTGAATACAATTGGTAGTCTTTTGCAGGTGACTGTCAGAACCTCACACTTACTCGAGTTAAAGTTCATTAGGCATAAATCTTCACATGATGTAACTGTTAGTTCAGCTAGGTCATTCTGAAGGATCTGGCAGTCATCCGCAGAATTGATTTCCTCATACACAATTGCATCATCTGCGAAAAGTCTAACCTTAGAGGTGAGTGATTTGAGTAGGTCATTTATGTATAATAAAAACAGTATTGGCCCAAGGACAGATCTAGCCCTGTGGGACACCAGATGTAACATTCACGGTTCCAGAAGCAACCCCCTCAAGGACAACCTGTTGTGTACGGTTTGACAAAAATAATTTATCCAGGCCAAAGTACTACCTCTGATTCCATAGTAATCTAATTTATGTGTATGAGAAACTTTAGCAAATGTCTTACTAAAATCAATGACAGCTATGTCTACTTGCTTTTTGGGGTCTAAATAACTGTCTGATAGCTCATGCATGTACCATATTGTTAGTAGTCTCTGTGGAACGCTTGCTTCTGAAACCGTGTTGCCATTCAAAAAGGATATTTTCAGATTCAAGATGTTTCAAAATATTGCTGGAAATGACATGCTCCATTATTTTGCAGCATATGCATGTAAACGAGACTGGCCTGTAATTTGAGGGTTTATAGTTTCCCCCTGTTTTAAATATTGGTAGGGCCTACAACATTTGCTGTCTGCCAGTCACGGGGTACTGTTGGTGTTTCTAAGGACTTGTTGAAAATTTCAGATAATGATGACAAATGATTTTATTCTCCATAAATGATGGTATTCTCCACAGACGTCCCCTCTTGGAGTGGGCCTAGGGGTGAACACTCCATAAGTCAAGTGAAGAAAACCTAGAAGGAATTAAACACCTCTACTGCTCTAGTCTCTAGTATAGCATTTTAGCCTTAGCCAAATTGTGTTACTTTGGTAAAAAGGGTACAAAACATGTATAAATTATATTGTCATTTTGAAACATGTTAAAGGGCATTTATAATTCATGTAATATTTAATAAACAATTACATAATATATATTAAGATATATTTATATCCACTGCAGTTATCATATACTTATAATGTATTATACAGTATTTTTGGACTTAAATTTCAGTTTTAATTTCAATTGTTTGTAATTTTATTCATGGATTTAATTTTTATTTATAATATTAAGTCAAAATTAGCATATTATTTCAGCCTTGACCAAATTTGTTTACTTCAGTAAAACTAAAAGGGTACAAAACATGTATAAGCTATATTGTCACTTCATAATTATTTATCTATTATTTATGATACAGTTATATATTAATAATATATTAAGATATATTAATATTCATTGAAGTTACTATATATAAGTTACTATATGACTATGTATTTTTTGACTTGTATGTCAGCTTGACATTTTGTTGAAATTCGATAAAATCAAATAATAATTAATTCACACCAGTCACGACATATCAGTTTGGACACCTCGATTCCATGTTGATCGCTAGGTGGCTCATAGTGATGTGTTTTTTAAATAATGGCGCGTTGTTAATGCTTTCTGCTACAGTATTTGTAAAAAATGAGCGAAAACTATGGTTTAACCCGCCTTTATAGACTATTTGCTATCATTGGTTGAATGCTGTACTATTTTAGCTAATTTTTAGGTTTGTTTGATCTCATTTGTAGCCCTAATTTACACTGCCAAAATATTTTTCATTGGACGCCGGGCTCCGTCGCCGCCCGGCTCGCGACGCTGCGCCGCGGCGAATGGCCGCCTAGAGGCTAGACTAGGCCTAGTCTATACTATAGTCTAGCCTATAGCCTAGGTAGAACACCTCTACTGCTCTAGTCTAATCTAACTTACAGTCTGTGTCACCAGAACCTGGCTGGGAGTAGGCCTAGCCTTTTTCCAATTTGCTCGGTTGCTCTTTTAAAATTTTTTAACAAAATTTTTTTCAGATTAAAGAATGATTCAACTGCAAGACGCGCATGCCTGGGACGGTCAAGTGTAGGCCAACAGTAGCCTATTGAGTACAGATTGACGGTATTAATATAGCCACTGAACTGATTACAAGATACTACTTAAACGGGACATTGATCCAATGCTGTTTTAATGCTAGGCCAACGTCTGCGACGCTGGCCCAACATTGAATAAATGTACAATGTTTGAGAGAAAGTCCGCCTGCCCAGCAAACACAAGACATTTGTATAACATTTATACAACGTCGGCCCAACGTCTTCGACGTTGGTCCAACATTGCATAAAGTCATACAAATGTTTTGTGTTTACTGGGCATGTCAATACAAGCTTGGGTCAAGCAGTTTCAACATCCCCCCAGTAATACAGTCAGTTTGTTTGCAAGCAAGCGACCAAGTAGGGGTAAGGGCCAAGATCTTTGAATTATAAACTCATAGATGTCGCTCAAGTATATATGAAGTTGCTGTGATTTGAGAACTTGCTCTTAATGAGGCTTTAGGTATGAAACGCATATTTAGTATTATTATGGAATAGGGACTTGGCCTACCCACGGGTACTATTGCCTTCTGGGGGACCCTTGTCCCGTGAATTTTAACAGTTGACTACACCTTTAATTATTCATCTTGATCTTCCCCCAACATCCCTGAAAATTTGGTGGATTTTTTTGTGTATTAGCGAAGTTAGACCATTTGACATGTAGATCTAATAAATTTTCAAAATTACACCTCTCTTCAGCACCATTGGCATTGGATTGCCGTGAAAGAAGAATCCTATTACATGCCAAATGGTCTAACTTCCAAAATACACCACAAAATTGCACCAAATTTTCAGGGATGTTAGCTGACTAGTTAATTTTAAAGGCATTACAAAATGGGGTAAAGCTAGATTATGCTATAGCCTAGGCTAGCCCTAACAGTGGCCTGGACTAGGTTTATAGTCTACACTACAGTCTGTCAAACAGCATCAGTAGAGAATTGTCCAAAATAAGTTGCCACACTTAGCTTTCAGTTGATTACTCAGCAGAAGTGCCAGTTTTCAGGAAATTCTTGGATTTCCGGATTTTTTCATATTTTTAATGATGCTGTATCAGTGTTGGCGGTAGGATGAAATATGTCTTAGCCACTAAAAGTGGAAAGTGTTAGCCACATTTACTTTCTTGTAGCCACAATGTAATCATGTACCGATATCCAAAATATTTGTGATTAATTAGGGCTCCCTCCTACCAGGGGGGGGCTTTTAGTTTTTGTACGGTTTCGTCCGCGGCGGAGGCGGACGCCGCCTCTCATCCATACCATGTCACCCTGATATTAAAAAAAACGCTTTTTCAATTCATTTGGTGTTCAACATACTGGATACAAGTATTAATTCCTAGGCTGCATCAATTTTTCGCAGAAAGTTTGGGAAAATAAAGCTGGGTCATGGCGGCCATTTAACAAAATTTTTCATCAAATTAGAACCTTGTCACCCTGATAACTTCAAAGCCGCTTATCCGATATACTCAATATTCAACATACTGCATGCTAGTATTAGGTCCTAGACTTCATCAATTTTTCAGAAAGTTCGGGAAAATATCCGGGTCATGGCCGCCATCTTTGATCTTTTTTCGTCAAAGTAGAACCTTGTCACCCTGATATCTGCAAAACTGCTTTTTCGATTCACTTTGTGTTCAACAGACTGGATGCAAATATTAATTCCTAGGCTGCATCAATTTTTCAGAAAGTTTGGGAAAATATTCGGGTCATCGCGGCCATCTTTAATCTTTTTTTTGTCAAATTAGGACCTCGTCACCCTGATAACTTCAAAGCCACTTATCTGATATACGGTACTCAATAATAAAAATACTGCATGGTAGTATTAATTCCTAGCCTGCATCAATTTTTCAGAAAGTTCGGCAGAATATCAGGGTCATGGCGGCCATCTTTAATCTTTTTTCGTCAAATTAGGACCTTGTCACCCTGATAACTTCAAAGCCGCTTATATACTGATATACTCAATATTAAACATACAGCATAGCAGTAATAATTCCTAGACTGCATCAATTTTGCAGGAAGTTCTGATAAAAATCTTGGTGGCCTCAAGAGTCTTGGTAGCCTCCTTTAATCTTTTGCGGTCAAAATAGCACCTAATCAGCCTAAAACTGCCAGCCTCTACCCTATAATATTACTTGATGATTACATGTACAAATTGATTATCTAGTAAAATTATATTTAATGTATAACTTATATTTGAAAAGTGCGAGGTGGAGCCTTCTTGGGTGTTTTTGGTACAATTGCATCTTACCAGAGAGAGATATTACCTGACGTTGAACCAGTTCATGATCTAGTTTTCATTAAGCAAAAAACCCCAATCTTCATTAGAGTCTATAAACTTCCAAGAACTGATAAACTTTTGCAAATTAATAGTAAATTATTTTTTATTCAATTGTAATCATGGTAATCCCTTTTTTATGAGCGTGTATTTTTGTGTGAACAGCCATTTTAGGAGCAATTTGGTAGTTTTTTTTAAAGTAAATTAAGTAAACAGTTCCCCTATATACCTACCCTATGTCCCAAATCCCCCTTCCCCAAAAAAACCCCACCTACCTAACCCGTTTGGGAAGGCAGGGAGAGCGGCAGGGTTCCCACACGTCCTGGAAAACCTTGAAAATTATGGCTGTCCTGGAATGTCCCGGAAAAACACAATTTTTCAGATTGTCCTGGAACATCTGATTAAAATGTCCTGGAAATGTCCTGGAATGCCTTTGGTCCATGGTTTGGTTTTCTATGGCAGTCTTTCAGTGACCAGTTAGATATTTTCTTCATGTTTTATGCATCATACAGGAACTTAAAAAACTAGGATTCGGAAAGGGGCCATATGAATAAATAAAATGATAAGATGATTAAGAATTCTAAAATGATGAAACAAATGGGCCTATCAGAACAGTTCAGTACATATTTTTGTCTTAGGGGAGAACCATTCAAATACCAAAGGGGGGGCAGGGGCTGGAGTTTTTTTTGAAATAAATATTTTCAGATCAAATTTTCGTGATACAGTGTATAAATATTTTTCTGAAAGACATGTTGTAAATAAATAATTAAGCGACCCTTTCAATTTGTGGAGACTCGCTTCGCTGGGCTCCTTAACCATCAATACTAAGACTAGTTTTCAGATAAAACTTTGTGGACAGGAGTTTTTTTACAGTGAAATAATTATTTTGCTTGAGGCTGAGTGTGAAAAAAATTAAGTTCTGCAGATAGGGAGTGAAACAAATAATTTGTTCAAATCAAAAACTGCGGCCAACCCCCCCCCCCCCCCCCCCCCAGTAATCTAATGGTGGCTCCTTTACTGGCTGGTAATTTTGACAGAAAATATTGCCATTTAGGTCCTGAAAAACATGCATTTAGTCCTTGAAAAGTCCTTGAATTCATTTGTCAAATTTTTGTGGGAACCCCGAGCGGAAAGAGAGGTATTTTTTGGCTTTGTCCTGATAAAAAGACCCAGCTTGGAGAAATCAAGTAGCAGTGGTAGACCTGTGCAAAAATGTCATGACTGCAGCAGTGTGTGGAATCAGTTTTTTACACTGACGATCTGAGCCTGTATTTTTGTTTCCTGTTCTTAAAAAATAACTTTGATTTATGACTTCACATTCCTCGTTAATGGAGTATCAGGTAAAAATAAGGTGCTGAGAGGCCGAGCAGATTAAACGCTCAGTTTTGTACAATTTTTTTTTTGTGTCAGTTTGACTCCAATGTTTTTGAATGATTGCTTATATCCACCACGAGTTTTTTCATCTGCTGGGGTTAATAGACCTGTCACTGACAGATTAATCTATTCCAATGGCTCAATCATAATAAAATGTAAAAAACATTGTATGAATGGAGCGACAAAATAACTCCCAGTACCAAGGTTATGATACAAAGTTATGTGACATTTAACATCATCTGTTCAGTGAGTAGGCCTATAAAACAACATAAAACAACATAAAATTATCAAGTGGACAGATCACAGGAATATGCCTTGGTCGTCCGCCATTTTGTTTTTTTGTTGAGAATGAAACACATTTTGTGTGAAATATAGTCAATAATATAGGCTATTATTGCTATATAAATAATATTTATAGATCGGCGAAATTGAAAGATGCTAACAAAAGATGCATTTGGCGACTTGGAGAGCGGCCAGCGCGAACGCTGCTGTATGACCTGAAAATGGCTTTTTTCGAACTGAAATGGCTTTTTTCGTCTTCAAAAAAGTAAATCCGGAATTTTTTCCCATGACCCACTGGCATCTCTGACTAAGTCAATTCTTAAGTGATTTTTTTTCAAGAAATTTGTAAGCTCTATTTTCTAGTCATTTGGCATAGACTATAGATCTATCCTGAAAGTTAAAATTTTGTAAAAGAACATTGTAATACTACGTATAGTTTAAAAGTTAAACTATTTGACATGTAGTAAATTTCTAATTCTGACGCCCCTCTATAAACCCATTTACCATTAACTCCATTCCAATTTGTTCTCAGCCTAGACTACATGTCTGAAATTGTCTAACTTTTGAAATACTCACTGGAATTTCACACTTGAGAATTAACTGCCTGAGCAATACCCGAAAAGCTTACATTCATTTTGGACCAGCCTTCTCCGTAGGACAGACTATAGCCCTGGGGCCTGACCTAGGGGCGGCTAGTCTAGGCTGGGCCTAGGGCTAGACCACAAATTTTATTTACCATTTAATCAGCATTCATTGATTTATTGATTTGTTGAGTTGAATAAACTCAAAAAGTAAAAAAAAATTAAAGAACTAGACCAGACCCTAGCTACTAAACTAAGACCAGCCTCAAGCTCTTTGCAAAAGTCTGCTTTCCAGTCTAAGCTGAGGCTAGTCGACCAGATTCCGGTAAACCTCTCTGTTTCGGATTACACTGCAGGGAAAAATTTGTTCAGTATCACATAGCAAAATGCTGTATGCAATTCTGCTCATTTGCTAATCAAATTCGTAATTAATCAGCAATATATTTCTAAGACTATGGATGCATCAAAGATACAAAGATCCCTTAATAGTAGTAAGTTACAACTTTGAGTTGAAAATTGCTGGACCATATAATCTATAATTTTTTACCAAATTATCGCCCGCAATGCCTTCCCAAGCAGAGTAGTCTAGGTAGGTCACTAGGTGCTTTAAAAAAAAATTCATTTAATTTTTTTGGATTCTGGTTAGATCTAGACTAACCTAAAATAGGGTGGGTAGAGGAACTTTTTTTTTCTATTTTAATTTAACTTCTAAAACAACTGCCAAATTGCCCCAGGGCTATTCATCCAAAAATATATGCTGATGAAAAGGATGTTTTTTTTTTTTAGAAATTGCCACAAACAAATTTATGGTCAGGGTTTAAATAAGGTCAGCCAGGTAATCGGAAACAGGTATTTTTGGGGCCTTTATACCGGTATCCAGTTCGAAAAATATATCCGTCTATCCACTGGCTACACTCCTTCAGCAGTGTCATCTGTCCATGTGTAAATACTGCTAACCTTCGTCTCACGCTTGGATAATAATGCAGTGGTCAAAAACCAGGTCAGTGGGAATTTCCCTTCTATCAAAACCATGGCTGGAGTTTCAGCATTTTTCAGATTCTGCCAGAGCTGGTCGCTGAGTGGACGGGAGGCCCAAACTATTCAGTCCTTGAGCTGGGTGAGAGGGCTGTATTTCAGTCTATCCACTGGCATGATATTATTAGGCCTTAAGGGCGGGGGCCCTAGGGTAGTGGTTAGCACCGCTGCCTTTCACGCCAGAGTTCGGGGTTCGGTTCCCGGTCTCGGCGGTTTGAAAGAAACAAAATTGTTTCTTCCCCATCCACGTGTGAAAGTTATTATTGTGGGGAGCCTCCGTGACCGAGAGGTAGCGTGCTCGGCCTCAGACCGCCAGGGCTCGAATTTCGAATCCTGTGTCTGGAGAACAGTGTCATCTCAATCATCTCACCATCCTCAGGAGGTTCTCCTGGCCCAGTTTAGCCTATATGTGCACAAAGGTGGCCTAAAGCCCGATTCATTTCATTTTTATTAGGCCTTAATGTGGATGATATCGATAATGTGAAACAGGCTACTAGCACCGGTAGATCTCTCAAACTTTATTTCTAGCATGCTGTCAAAAACACATAGTGGACAGAGAAAGAAGTAAAGAGGAGGCATATATGTTTTACGAGCTTCCACAATAATATGTTTTTTTCAGTATATGTTTATTTATTTGTTTTAGTCTAGTACATGTCTAAAGCTAGACTAGATATAGCCATAGTAACACATATATCTATAGGTATTAGGGTGTAGTATTTATTATGCTTTGTACTTGACAAAATACATACTTTGTTCACTTAGATTATCTGGCAACAATAACGTGATATCTTTGTGAGAAAAGCTTATATTGGTGGCCAGTGTTTATCATTTCAATGTCAGATCGCAAAGATATCAGAATTTGGAAATTTTCCATTATCAAAGGTGACCTGGCTAAGATCCATTCCAGTTCGGGCAAGCCAATAATATGTCAACTCGCTCGAATTTTTATGTTACTTGCCAAAGAAAATCCGCCAAGCCTTTATGTCAAACCCTACACAGGGTTTAACCCGTTATACAGCAGTTAATTTTTTTCAATAGCACTTTAGAATGCTTTTTTTACATTTTTGATCATATCAAGTAGGCTACATTTAACTACGTATCAATTAATTTCAAGACAAACAGCTAACCTCTAGAGCTGCTGTAGAACATATAAATTGTTAAACATACATTACAAGCTATTAAAACATATTATTTCATGATCAGAAAATACATTTTCAATTCCTGTGTTTTTGTGATAACGGAGAAACATGTTTGATAAAAAATGTTCATGGTTCTTTGTTTTGCCAGAAAGACGTTGTTCAAACCGAGCTGTTGTATGTTGGAAGTAATCCGTGTTTTGACCAGCCTGCATGTTGTGCCACAAGACAAGTAGGAATTCTGACATGACTGACTTTCGTTCTCCTGTGAAGATAGTGGGTCAACTGAATCCAAACGTGATAAGTACAGCATTGCATGAAGCAGCCGCTCGAAATGATCGCCGAAAAATTAAGAAAATACTCAAATCAGGTGGGTTGTCATCCGCGGTATTGACCTTTTCAGCTCAGAACTATACAATTTATATTTTCAGTCTCTTGAAACTGTGTCTGCAAGTTTAACCCTTTAAACTCTCACGCTGCATCGAAGCATTATCTTGCATCTCTGAAAAATCACTCGATTCCTACACCTAAGAATTGTAAAACTAAAATATTGTGTGACCGTTTTAATAATAACAATATATTTTTTCATTTGCTACCACCTTCAATTCATTTTCATCTACTACAAGCCACAAATTGTGACAGCAATTTGCGGCTTGTAGCTAGGTGAAGATGACAATGGTAAATTCAACCTTAAATGGATTATTTTAAGCAATGTTTCTGTGATTTGGGAAATAATTTAAGTGTAGAGGTAATGAAAATACATTGAAAAAAGACAACACCTTCTGTTTTAGTATTGCCAAAATTCTGTCACAAAAATAAACAATTATTGTAAAATTATGTTTTTCCTGCAATTCTGTTTAATCACCAGCTTAATCTAGTCTGATGAGAAATAAATGCCTGTTTTGGGATTTTCTCTATCATTAACCCTTACAGCAGATGTGTGGTTCCCCACTAAGTAATATCTGGCACATTTTATCTTCAAAAAAACATCTGGGCCCGGGTTCAAGAAGCGGTCTCAGTCTCAGGCTCAAATTTCGGGCTCAAACTGAGAAAATGGTCTCATTGGAGAAAGTGAGTTCAAGAAGCGGGCTCGGGCTCAATCTCACTTGAGACCGTTTTTCAATAAGAATGAGACCAAAATTGTTGTGTTTTACTAAAAATCGGATGAATTTCCGTGTGACGGAAACGTGTTGTAATTCATGTACCTTGTCATATCACATGATTTCGCGCAATAAATGTGATTTAAGCATTTAATCTATTTTTTCGTGTTTTATATCATCTAGTCTAGTTACAGTAACGCTATAGACTATAAAAAATATAAAAATTCGATGCAAAAAAAATTAAGCATTGCCTGGACTTGAACCGGCTACCTTGGACTTTTAAGTCAACAAGTCTAACCATTACGCCACGGCGTCATATAATTAAATGTAGGCCTACAAATGAGTGTATACAAGACAATAATGACACTTGTGGGCTGGATTATAACGTCACTGAGTGAGAGTGAGATGTTCTCATCCATCTCAAAACCACCTTGACGTGGTTGCAGTGTTTTGATCTCAGTTTGAGACCGTTCTCAAATGAGAACGTTTCTTGAACCAGGAAATGGGCTCATACTCTATCTCGGTCTCAGTTTGAGACCACTACCATGGTTACTGAGATTGAGACCGCTCCTTGAACCCGGGCCCAGATGAACAACTGATATTAAAAGCCATTATATTACAAAAGCAGTCAGTTAGCCGTCTTCAAAGCACAAACAGAAAGAGTCCACAAAACAAAAGTGAAAGCTTTTTTTTCTAGAAATTACTGCGCCTGGTTTATTTTGGGCGACTATACAGTATAGCACTGTAATGGTTAACGCCCCTGTACACTGTGGACCTGTATACACGTCTAACAGTTACAGTTAGTGTAGTAGTGATTATGAGTTGCTTAGTGTTCAAGGGTATTAGGTATAAAAATTACTTCCAAGAAAGAGATAAATCTGTCTTGTTTTCCCTGGATATGGATTAATAAATGTATTAAAGTGATGACATGTTAAGGGTTGGCATGTTGAATATGTTTATTTCCAGGTGTTCCCGTCGATTATCAGAATAATGCTGGGCAGACGCCTCTTTTCTGTGCATGTTTAGAAGCACAAGAAAACTCTGTCATTACCTTGTTGAAATATGGGGCAAATCCAAATGAGTAAGTGTGATGATATGTATCCCAGCACACATGAGACATCAACCCAATGTTGTTTTAATGTTGGGCCACCATACTCTATGCTGGCCCAACATTAAAACACTATTGGGTGGATGTCTCGCATTCATTGAAATTACATATGCCGGGATCAGAATATCTGCTGCTCGTGTGACTACCCAGAAAACAAAACATTTGTACAACATTTGTACAATGTCGGCTCAACGTTTTCGACATTGATCCAACATTGTACAAATATTATACAAATATTTTGTGTTTGCTGGGTACCAGGGTATATGGTTTGTACTGGTGTTTGAACACCTGGAAAGTGCTTGATTTTCACAAAATAAATTCAAGACCTTGTAAGTGCTTGAAAAGATTTGGCATGGAGTGCTTGAAAGTCCTTGATTTTGGAAAATTGTCATTTTCAATGACAGTGCCTATTTTTGCAAAGACATACAGATTTTGTGTGCAAACAAAATCAATAAGTAGTCCAACCTGTTCATATAACGTTTAGAAACAAATGGTTGCAAAGTTTTTATCCTCACTGAATAAAATCTATTTCAGTTATCTCGAATGTGCTTTGCTGTTTTTAAAAAATATCCTTCAAAGTGCTTGAATTTAGTGTATGAGTATTAGCAGTATGGGCTAGTGTTACTATAAATTATTCACTGACAAATGTGAAATTTATTTCCAATGTCAAATCATAATGGATTACTTAGTAAATTATGTGAGGAACGATTAGGTTTGCTATTGTGTTTGTTTTGTCAGGAGGACACAGGAGGGCAGCACCCCGATACACGCAGCAGCGTACGGAGGTAATCCCCACATACTGTGTGATCTCGTGCAAACGGGGGGAGATCTACGTCTCCATGACAACAAGGGTCGCACGGTGAGAGATTGGGCGCATTGTCAGGTGGACCACAAGAGACGGAGAAAAATGCTGGATTATTTGGAGAAAACCAAAGTGTTTGCCATGTGTCAGTCGGGACAGGATATCCTCTACGGGGAGTCTAAGAAGTCGAAGTTAGTTAGTTTTTAGCTTAAAACCCTTTGAAGCCTGAATTTACCATTGTTATCTTCATCCACTACAAGCCGCAAATTGTTGTCACAATTCTCGACTTACAGTGGATGAAGATCACTTGAGGTGGGTGAAAAAGTAAAGAAAATTGCCACGTACTTGTAAACCAGTTTCATGGAAATATAAATTCTTAAACCTTTGGTTGTCAGAAAATTATGTCTGTTTTCAGGGATGTATCGTGAGGGCTTAAAGGGTTAACCCTTTGTCTGTTAATCCGTTCTGTTAGCTGATTGAACCACTGCTATTGGGAGTGAAATGATGTTTAACCATCAAAATTTGTAAATGTTTGGTCTCAAATCAACAAATTTGGGTAATTCTCAACCACTTGAAGTTCTGGGTTGTGGTAGCGAGACAACCTCCAGTAGTTGAAATTTTTTCAATAAATCAATTTATCAGGATAAGGGTTAATCAAAAGTTAGTTCTCAGGTGTATGTGAGGTTTTGTATATAAAACTAATGTTTCCTATGTATATAGCTTGCCTCCAACAACATTACTCAATTTTCTGTGAAAAATCTAAGGGCCCAGACAAACTCTGTCAGAACGATACGTTCTTAAGTCGTATAGAGTGTGTGAGGTTTTAAATCCTGATCAGGCCAATAATTCAGGGTTTGACACAAACTTTTATGAGCAGTGGTCCACAGGACCACCAGCTCAGAGGATCTGGTGGTCCTACAATTTGCAGTGCAGTTGGCAACAAAAAACACTGCTTTTTGGTAATGCGCAGCCTTACCGTACTTGCTGGACGATATCACGCACTGGTCTATACCGCGCAAAAGGTCAAAATAGGCCTTTCTTAGTGCTTGAGCCTTACACACCGCGCACTCGTTATTTACCGCGCAATTCAAAATATCGCTGTGACTCAGCAGTCGCCAATGCTAATGGTGTTTTAGTAAGATTGATTTGTGACGGGTTGGGTCCTGGATAGGCGTATATAAGATCGTGTTTAGTATTATCATAATATAATAATAATAATTAACAATTCTTTCATGTTTAGTATTCATGGTGTAGCGGCTCAATATAGTCACGTATTTAATACGAATATAGGCCTACGCTCGTTTCGTTTCTGTACGTCAGGGATCGTCATTCGGCCACACGAGAACAAGCTAGTAGCCAGTTACACATATCCCCGCCAAAAGGTAATCAGGTGATTGCTGCATTGAAAGTGTGACATTTTACAGCCACAGGCTGCGGTTAACCTGCAAATAATGCATACCATCTTCGAATGTTTTTCTGTGAGTACGACGATATATACAATGAACGTTGATGAAAATGAGCCGGCGAAATATAGATAGACCTAGGTTAATACCGGTATAAAAACATAACAAATAATTTTCATGTAGTGGGCGAAATTTCAAAGCTGCAAGCCCCAGAATGTTGTCTAGACTCCAGTTGTTGGCGCGCAAGTAAAGCACGTGGCGTCGTCCCGTGTGGTGTATGCATACTTAGCAAAGACGAGGCATTGTCCCAATGTTGTTCTATTGTTGGGCCGACTTCGAAGACGGTGGCCCTACATTAAAACATCATTGGGTCAATGCCTCGTGTTTGCTGGGTATGTACATAGGCATGCGTGGATGTGCAGTTATACTACACGCTAACACGTAGGCCTAGATATTTATCAATCATCATGACATAGTATCGGCTGCTAGTAAATCTCCAACATGTTCATAATGATGTATTGTACAATGGCAGCGTGTCAGTTTATTGAGCAGTTAATCCTTCTGACAGAGAGTAACAGTGGGATGACATATAACTAATCCGTTCGTACTATACTCTGCCTAATAAGCTGTGTTCATTCACGCGTCAACGAGGCTACACTCACGGCATAGGTCATAACGGCGCCAACGCGATGACAAAACCACTGACCTTTCACAGCTCAGTGCTCTAGCCTGAGCTATCAGATATGTCAGACAGATTAATCAGTGATCAAGAAACATATATTGCTCACCTGTTATATATCGCGCAGAACCTTAAAAAAAAAAAAAGTAGCGCGATGTCGTCTGGTAATTACGGTACTCTAATGTGCTCGCTCATCGAAAACAGAGAAAAAACATAGTGGCCTTAGAGCTCTTAATGTCCAAACAGATTTATGCAGCACTTGGCGGAACTGACCACTACTTTTCTAAAACTAAATTGTCAATCAAAATTGTCAAAATATAGACATTAGAAACTGAAAATTTACTAGAGTAGTGATCAACTTGAGTGTGAGACCCCCATATTTTAACTGAGAAGACTATTACATCATTGATCGACACAGAAATAGACAAAAATATAATCGGATCCCCCTTTTTTTAAGTTCTGGATCCGCCCCTGAGATAAATTTTCAGTTGTGTCTCTCTTGTACTGCCATGACTTGTACTGCCATGACTTCCTGCCAGCCAACCTGCTTGTTTTAGCTGTTATATTTATTGTTTTATTTTATATGTCGCTTGTACTAGCTCGTTAGAGCTAATGTTATATGTTTTTATGTGCGACTTAAAATAAATCTTATCTTATCTTATCTTATCCACAAATTCAAGTGACCTGAAAACTAGGCTTTGTAAAATCATCATAAATGTCTTGGTTAGCTATTTCTTTCCGCTTCATTTGAATACCTATGTTATGGGTTTACGGCCATTATTAATATTTTATTTCTTTTCAGTGCAGACATTATAATCTGATGTCTATAGACGTCAGATTTTGATGTCTATAGTCGGTCCCCGCACTGAAAGGGTTAAATGTTCATCTTGCAGTTAACCCTTTCAATCCTGAATTTACCATAGTCATCTTCATTCACCACAAGCCGCGAATTGCTGCCGCAACTCTCGACTTGTAGTGGATGAAGATGATTTGACGTGGTTTAACAATTGAAGAAAATTACCACGTATTGGTAAGCCAGTTTCGTGGGAATTTTCGTTCTAAAACCCTTAGTTACAGGAAAAGTAAGTCTGTTTTCAGGGATGTAAAATGATGCTTTAATGCATCGTGGGGACTTAAAGGGGTAATATTGTTTCTCAGCGTGACATTTTGATTTTTCTTATAGGAAGAAGGATAAGACTTTATCATCTGGCAGAAGAGACCCCAAAGTGATGACCTTGAATTCAACAGTAAAAAGCTTAGGATATGGCAAGGTAATGTATCAATGTGTCATTATACATTTAACCACTAGCCTTAGATTCCATGTATAATGTAATAAGTCTTTGCAACAAGTGGGAAGCATTTTTAGCACAGATATCTGATTAATTAGTTTTTTGATCATTAGTTCCTGATATGCCGGATTTCTAAGAAAAAACATCCATTATTTAAAAATTAACTCTTTGCCACTAATGGGGAATGTTTACAAATTGACTCTGATTTTACACATACCTGGCCTCCCAGGTACATTCCCCCACAAAATAATTTTAAAAATTGCACCTTTCCCTTTACATCAAAAATAGAATTTTCATCAATTAAGGATTGCAAACACTATAATACAGTCTAATTCTTTCTTCATGATGTTATTTAGATATTTTTGGATAGCCATGACTACATTGGAGCTATGGCAGCTGTTCCACTGGTATCAGAAACAAGTTTACGACATGATGATTTGGGCGCCACATTTAATAATGGACCATTTAGTGTGATGGAAAGGTTAGTCGATGAGTTGTTTTGGAAAAATTGCTAACTAATCTGAGTGAATATCTAAGTGGATAGCCATCAATAACTCCCTTCTAATGAAGGTTAACTCTTGCTTGGGACAGTGTCGTCTACGTTTGCTATGTTTCACCCCTACTCTTTGATACCCTGATGACATCGCAAGTTTTTTGGTAGGCAGCGCGAGTGTTGTTCGAAACAATATGGCGGCTAGTATGACTGGGCCTCGGGCAGTAAATGAGTTAGGCGGCCCAGTCATACCGGGTAACTCTTTGATTCGTCGGGGGTAGAATACTAGACTTGGTCTGTAATCTTCTTCATCCACTAAAAGCCGCGAATTGCTGTCACAATTCTTGGCTTGTAATTGATAAAGATTATTAAAGTGGTTGATAAAAATATAAGTAAATTGTCATTTATTTGTAAAAAAGTTTCATGGAAATTTTCCTTCTGAAACCACTAGTAAAATAATGAAATTTGAGAGATGTCTAATTTTCATAAATAGAAATATTTCTCGTCATTTCAAGCTAGAAATTACGATACAGTTCTTTATTCAAATGAATGTAAAAAAACTAATTGACAATGCAGTAGAACAATGGTTAGCATTTTGTCTTTGTGTTCCTATTTATAGCATGCAGTGGAATAAGAGTTTGGTGACGGTGAAGCGATTACATAAAGAGCCGCCTGACGGTGGTATAGTAGATCTGCTCATCACTGAATACGAGTTCATGGCGTGAGTCTGTGTTAACCCTTTCAACTTTAGATGTCAGAATCTGGACCTCTATGAAAGTCAGATTTTGATGTCTGAAGTCAATCCCCACGTTAAAAGTGTAAAAATATATATAATTGCTGTAGACCAAAAACATAGGTATTTGAATGAAGCAGAAAGTACTAACTAAGACATTTTTGATGACTTCAAATTGAAAAAAAAAGCTTTGGTCTCTATGGTTTATTGATGCAGAACTTTAAAAGATGACCATATTATATGTATTCAGTGATTACTGTGTTTGTTATTGTGATTATTGTGTTTATACTTTTGATGTATCACATTACTACATGTATATTTAGTATTGTTTAATAAAATATTGTGAATTCAACATATACCCAAGTTTGGCACAATGGAAGTTGTCTTGTACTCTCGTTATGCAAGGTTATGTTGTTGAATTTTAGACCAAACATGAAACCCTTTAGGCCCTCACAATGCATTGAAGAATAATTTTACATCCTGAAACCAGATTTAATTTTCCCACAACCAAGGATTTCAGAACGAAAATTTCCATGAAACTGGTTTACCAATACATGGCAATTTTCTTTAATTTTTCACCCACTTCAAGTCATTTTCATCCACTATAAGTCGAAAATTGCGACAGCCATTCGCGGTTTATATTGGATGAAGATGACAATAGTAAATTCAGGCTTGAAAGGGTTAAGAGAGATTTCTTACTAAAAAATATATTGGGTGCATCATACTGACAAAGAGCTATGTCAACAATCATGTACTGACTTTTATTGACAGGAAACTGCGTCATCCGAACATTCTACTTCTGATGGGTGTTTGTCAAACTAACATGCTGGATGGATTGGTGCTGCTATACGAGAGAGTCTCCTGTGGCTCCCTCTATACACGTCTGTATCAGCGGGTGAGTATCGGGTCATCTGATTCTCTATATTATTAACCCTGATGTCAAATATAGCAGCCTCTCTATTGTTTTATGAGCACTTCTATAACCAGTTTTTAAAAGTAAAATTTATAAGACTTAAATATTGAAACAATGATTTTCACTGTTAATTGAATTTTACAAATAGTAATAATAATGAATGTTCTTTGATAATGTAAATAAATAAATATAAAAACATGTTTATAAATAGTTTAAAATACGAGTAAATTTCAGTAACTTGGAAGCTGTGGGTCGCTGTGGAGCACATCCCCTCCAGGACCATAATCTCTGGCAGGTGAATGTCTATATCTATATGATTTCTGTGTTTGTAGGTGGAGCACATCCCCTCCAGGACGATGTGTGAAATCCTGAAGCAGATCACCGAGACTGTTATCTACCTCTCTCTTTCTATATCTATATGATTTCTGTGTTTGTAGGTTGATCACATCCCGTTGAGGACGATGTATGAGATTCTGAAGCAGATCACCCAGGCTGTTATCTACCTGTCTCCCTCTATATCTATATGATTTCTGTGTTTGTAGGTTGAGCACACCCCCTCCAGGACGATGTATGAGATTCTGAAGCAGATCACCGAGGCCGTTATCTACCTGTCTCTTTATCTATATGATTTCTGTGTTTGTAGGTTGAGCACATCCCCTCCAGGACGATGTATGAAATCCTGAAGCAGATCACCGAGGCCGTTATCTACCTGTCTCTCCCTCTATATCCATATGATTTCTGTGTTTGTAGGTTGAGCACATTCCCTCGAGGACGATGTGTGAAATCCTGAAGCAGATCACCGAGGCCGTTATCTACCTGCACCAACAGAATCTACTCCACTGCGCCATCACATCGCATGCCGTGCAGATGGTGTCTCCCATCATCGCAAAACTGGGAAACTTTGAATATATGGTGGAAAAGTGAGTGCAGATTAGTTCTTCAACCCTTTGAAACCTGAATTCACCATTGTCATCTTCATCCACTACAAGCCGCGAATTGCTGTCGCAATTCTCGACTTGTAGTGGATGAAGATGATTTGAAGTAGTTGAAAAATTAAAGAAAATTGCAATCTATTGGTAAGCCAGTTTCATGAAAATATTTATTCTAAAGCTATTAGTTGCAGGAAATTTAAATTTGTTTTCAGGGAAGTAATATGATGCTTTAATGCATTGTGAGGGCTTAAAGCGAAAGTGATACACACATTCAAGGGTGTAAAACATTTACAAAAAGGGTTTGCGGCGGAGGGGGAGGGGGGTATTTGGACCCTCCCCACTCTGTACCCCCTTGTTGGTAGCGAAAATAAAAAATTATTTCTATATTTGCTTGTCATTTAAGTTTTTTTAAAAAGTAAAGCGCTAAGATTCACAATTGAAAACCCCACTCAAATATTTCTAGTGGATACCCAGTCTAAATCTATGCTTTAAGAGTTAATGAGTTATTCTATCAGGACATGAGTCCACAAAGAAAGGATACAAATATCATATGTTTAATGTTCAGAGTTCCCAAATTTGTCATAATGGTTTTACCACGACTGCTATTGCAGGGTTTACGCCAGGAATGTTTGAGAGGGGGGGTCTGGGGGTACTCCCCCAGGAGAAAAAAAAATCAGAGTTTTTAAATTTTGGTGCTTAAAATGGCCTATTTCAACTGAAATGACAGTAAAATATGGAAAATATTTTAATTTTTCTTGCCAACAAGGGGGAGATTCCCCCCCCCCCTGTGGTGCTGAGTGGGGGGTTCCGGACCCCCCCCCTGGCGGAAACCCTGTATTGTCCTGTTTATAATGTGATGCTGTGTATTTTGTGACTATGACAACACTGAAAGCTCATCTTATTTAAATTTTCACCCACTTGAAATTGTGTCTCGCTAACGCGACCCACAACTTCAAAAGGGTGAAAAGTACTCTTATTTGATGAATTTGAGATCAAATATTGGCAATTCTTGATGTTTAACCCTTTGAAGCCTGAGTTTACCGTTGTCATCTTCATCCACTACAAGCCGCGAATTGCTGTCGCAATTCTCGGCTTGTAGTGGACGAAGATGATTTGGTGTGGTTTAAAAATTAAAGAAAATTGCCATGTATTGGTAAACCAGTTTCATGGAAATTTTCGTTCTAAAACCCTTGTTTGTAGGAAAATTAAGTCTGTTTTCAAGGATGTAAAATGATGCTTTAATGCATCGTGAGGGCTTAAAGGGTTAAACACACATTTCCATCCCAATAACAGTGACTTAATCAGCGAATAACACGGATTAAAAATGACTTTAATTGAGCTTAGTGGTAAAAGTGTCAATGTTGCTTTCATTGTTTAAACTGAAATTAACCCTTTAAGCGCTGAATTTATTTGTGAAAACCTTGGAGGCCAAAGGGATTTTTTCAGTTTGAAATCATCGTAAATGTCTTAGTTAGATCTTTCTGATTCATTTGAATACCTATGTTCTGGGTCTACGACCATTAGAAATATTTTTTACTCTTAAAGTGCGGGGATCAACTTTAGACGTCAGAATCTGACGTCTAAGACGCCAGATTCTGACGACTAAAGTCGATCCTAGCGCTGTAAGGGTTAGACATTGTCAAAGCATACGAGGCCTGTGTGAAGGAGTGTCTGCTCTTGGTTTATTATGTTATATTGGTATTTAATCCTTGCATCGTTTGTTCTCAGTGTGTATAATGACGGACGAGGCCCAAAAAGCTCCGTGACAGAGAATACATACCTGAACGCCGTCTACAACTGGATGGCACCTGAAGTCATCGACAATGAATCACCGACAGAGAAATCTGATATGTACAGCGTCTGCAGTCTACTGTGGGAGCTCCTTCATGGTAATATAACATTCACTCTTCAGCACGGGAACCGACTTTAGATGTCAAAATCTGATGTCTTTAGTCAGATTTAACCCATAACACCTGAACAGGCTGAGCAAGTACAGCATTATTTTCTTGGAAATTTACATTTATTTTAAATTTTTATAAATTTTTAGCATCCACAATATTGGTTTCAGCTGTTTAGTAAAAAGTGTGATGTAAACAAAACCATACATATTTGTTAACAAAATAGGATGTAGATATATAAAAAAAATCCAAATAAGGCTATGTCGTCACCTGTCGTTACCTTGGTATTAAAAGGTTGTATCTGCCACTTTAACAAGATATGACCCTTTAATACCAATGTGACATCGAAAAAATCCACCAAAATTGTGAAATTTCTGCTTAAAATTAGCAGTTCTTCATATTTCTAAGATAAAAATAAAAACTGTGATTTCTTTTTGGTTTTCTGAATATTTTGTAACAGGATCTAGATTCATTTGAATAGATTTATTTCATTTAACCCTTATAGCGCGGGGATAGACTTTAGGAGTCCGAATCTGACATCTAAAGTCGATCCCCGCACTGTAAGAATTAAAATATTTGATAATGTCTGTAGACCTATAACATAGGTATTCAAATGAATCAGAAAGAGCTAACATTTATGATGATTTCCAATTACTCTTTGGTCTCCATGGATTTTACAAAAAGAATTCAGCACTTTAACCCTTTAAAGCCTGAATTTACCATTGTCATCTTCATCAACTACAAGCCACGAATTGCTGTCGCAATTCTCGACTTTTAGTGGATAAAGATGATTTAATGTGGTTTGAAAATTAAAGAAAATTACCATGTATTGGTGAACTAGATTCATGGAAATTTTCGTTCTAAAACCATTGGTTGTAGGAAAAGTCTGTTTTCAGGGATGTAAAATGATGCTTTGATGCATCGTGAGGGCTTAAAGGGTTGAGGGTTATTGTGCGATTTGTTTCAGGAATGCCTCCGTGGTCAGGTATGCAGGCAGACGACATTAAGAGTAAACTAGTGGGTGATCACATCAGCGTGGAGATCAGGGACCGAGTACAGGCCCCGTACAGAGAGTTATTACAGTATGGGCTGAGTGTAGAACCAAAAAAACGACAGCTCACTATGGAACAGATCCGGGATATTATGATAAAAATAATCATTGTAAGTAAAATGTTTACTGAGATACAGGATACTAATGTCTACATTGCACCCTTTCAGGAAGAGCACCACACTTCTAATTTCAAATTTATCTAATCGCAGATCCAAATTTTTTTTTTGAACATTTGTGGCCAAGGAACAATGCATTGAATTTTGAAGATGATCCGGATTATATATATATTACTACCCGGATCCAATACAACTCACGTAGCAACGGGGGATTCTATGGTGTCAGTTACCCTATATTAACCCTTTCACTGCTATGGGCGTCGCCCAAAATAAACCAAGCGCAGCCTGCTGTGGTCGCCAAGCGAATTAAAAAAAAATAAATTCACTCTCGTTTTGTGGAGTCTTTCTATTGCGCTTTAAAGATAGGTAAGTGATCGATTTTGTAATATAATGGCTTTTAATATCAGTTGTTCATCAGATGTTTTTTTTGAAGAAAAAATGTGCCAGATATTAGTGGGAAACCACACATGCTGCAGCAGTGTAAGGGTTAATGTGGAGGAATTGAAAAGAGTTTACAAGCTTTGTAGGGAACTAATAATATCTGCCAGTATCAGTAGTTATTTCTACGGAGCTTTTTATTGTCAGGGTCAGGATGTGATGTCAGACAACGACACTACCAGGAGTCCACGGCCGTATAAGACATGGCGCTTCACATCACATGAGCAGGATGACATAAGTTCATGTGACGAGGACGCTGAGGAAGCCAGGGAAATATCCGAAGTGTATAAAGCCCAGAAACTACGGGAATCAACAACTAACACTGACTCAACCCAACATAATAAGTTAGTGTCATATTTCTCTGCAGCTTTTAACCTTTTCAGGCCTGAATTTACTATAGTCATCTTCATCCACTACAAGCCGCGAATTGCTGTCGCAATTCTCGACTTATAGTGAATAAGGATGATTTGATGTGGTTTAAAAAAGAAAGAAAATTACCACGTATTGGTAAACCAGTTTCATGGAAATTTTCGTTCTAAAACCCTTGGTTGTAGGAAAATTAAGTCTGTTTTCAGGGATGTAAAATGATGCTTTAATGCATCGTGCGGGTTTAAAGGGTTAAAGATGGAATTTTTTTTTCATCAACTAGAGCTGCAAGACCCAACTTCAAGGGAGGGAATTTCAATTTGATGATTCTTAGTAGAATTTCAATTCCAAACCTAATTCTGAACTTAAATGCTAATAATTGTACAGCTTCGCCTAGGATGTCTGTCTGGCCCTCCGTCCATCCGTCCGCATTTTCTTCTCCGGGCCATATCCTGGATACCCATGGGAGAATTTCTTTCATATTAGATAATTGCACACACACATTACTTTGGGGGTGTTGATATGCCTTTTGAGGGTTATGACCTCTGACCTACTTTTTGACCTACATCTCTCAGCCAAAATAACTTTGTTTACTTTAATATTGCTAATATCTGGAAAGCATTGTCAGATTGCTAAACCATTATTGTAAAACAAAATGTGCAGTTTCAGATATGCAGGGTAGAATTAAAACGTTGACGGCATGCCAATCCACAGGACTTGTGGATCAAGAAAACTGACATTCATGAGTAAAAACTGACATTCCAAAAATGACCTTTGTACTAGAACGACCCTTAAATTTGCAAGCTCAGGGAATGGCTAGTAACAAATGTTGCCATTCTTGCACATTTTTTGGCAGTACAGTAAAACCTGCTGTGACCATCCACCCTTGTGACACAGGAGGTTCATTTGTATATAAAATGTCCTTCTGGGTATTGGCCAAGTGGAGGTTGGCTGGTAGAGTGGCTGCTCACAGCAGGTTCTACTGCACCGGACTGGAGGAATAGCACTATTTTGAGCCCTGAGTATGGATATGACCTGAAAAATTTCAAATTCTACTTGCGGTTCATATTTTTCTTTAATATGTGTAGTTTCTGGGAAACCATGCCAGATAGCTAGACCATGACTATAAAACAAGGTTTCAAGGAGTGATATGCCCTGAAAAATGTCAGCTCAAAGTACCTGATGTTTGGCATTCAGTGCCAGATAGCTGGAAATTTCAACTCAATCAAATTCATGCTGGCTGATTATTTTTCTCCCACGGGCTTGTTGTGTGGTTATGGTGGCCGGCTCTTGTTATTGTTTACTTTGAACTTGAAGAATAATCAGATCCTTTGAATTTATGCATGTAGAATTTATCTAAGTTTGAGCATAAAAAAAAAATGAATTTAAATTTGATTGAATATTTGTGTGTTTTGTAGGTTATATGATACAGTTGTCCAGACGGGTGGAGATAAGAGAACGAGATCGCAATCAGAGGCATCGGCGGTGACAGCGGAGGAAGATATAATAACTCAGGAGAGGTGAGATGTAAACATCGGCACTCTCTGTATTTCTAATAATTTTTACACCTCAGTCACATTGCCTATTTTCTGTTGAGCTTCTACCATTGGACTAAAGTCTTAAGTCGATCCCCACACTGAAAGAGTTAAAATATTTCTAATGGCCATAGACCCATAACTTAGGTATTCTGATTAATCAGAAGTAACTAAGACATTTATGATGATTTCAAATTAAAAAAAACTTTTAATCGCCATGATTTATACGAAAGTACAGGTTGTAAATTATGAATGTTATTGACAGGGACTCGTATAAACTGAAATCTTCCATGGCGCCGCCGTCTTCAGAGCGCTCCACGTTCTCTGCAAGGAATGATCACCACACCTCGACGGCCACGAGTCCAGGCAAAGTCAGCGACAAACCCCTCAGATTCAGCTTCATGGCTGACAATGCAAAACGAGAATTTATGCAGAGCACGCCGACATCAGCTGCTCTCGCCTCGGAACCCGCCACTATACCCAAACCAGAGTGAGTATCAATACTTTAACCCCTTCAATCCTGAATTTACCATTGTCATCTTCAACCACTACAAGCCGGAATTGTAGTAGATGAAGTGGTTGGCAAATGAAAAAAAGATAGCGTTATTATTAAAACAGTTCCAAGAAAATGTTCATTCTAAAACCCCTAGGTTAATCTCATTCTTCAGAGCTTCAAAATGATGCTTTGATGCATCGTGAAGGTTTAAAGGGCTAACAGAGTCACGGATCAGATTTATTTAAAAAAATTCAAATAACATTATTCTTGATATTATTCAATTTGCCAATATAAAGAATGACTTTTCAAGGGTTAATATATTTTGCTGAATTGAAAGAATGCTATTACCCTTTCAAGACCAAGGTCTATTTTTTTTAGCTGAATACCATGCAAAAGTATTCTACTCCCTAACCCTCCAAGTTATCTAATTTTAATTTTCACCAACTCCAAGCTGCATCTCGCTATTGCTACCTACAACATTAAATGATAAATTATTTATATTTGTTCAAGATTAGACTGAAGATTTTCAAATCTTGATGTCTAAACATAAATTTCCTTCGCAATAACAGTCACTTCATTGGATAATAAAACAGATTAAAATGATTACAGTTGTGAACAGTGAGCAAAGGTTTTTTAATGTATTTTGGTGGTGAATTGATTAAAAACGAGTGTAACTGCTATAATAATGATTTTTATGATGTATGAATCAGATTATGTTGGATTTACGGTGGTAAGTAAATATGTGTGCTTGATGGTGGTGGTTGCCACTCTATTTCCACTCTTTTTCCACAAACTGATCAAATTAATTTCCAAGTACTGTGAACCAAGAAATATTGGTGGCTTTAAACTTAATGACAGCTTGGGGAATGAAAAAATTGGCGAAGATTAATAATGACGGATTTACTCCCCCTGCCATCAACCCTTTCAGCGTGAGGACCGTCTTTACGTCTGTAGAAACCGTCTTTATAACTAAGACATTTATGATGATGTCAAAATGAAAAAAATCGTTTGGTTTCCATGGTTTATACAAAAAATATTTCGGTGTTGTAAGAGTTAACCTTGAATAACACTCTTTTTTTTCAAACATTGCCGTTTTTTTATCAAACCGCAAATATAAAACAGGCACCAATATTTCCAGGTTCACAGTATCTAGAGTGACAGACCGTATTCAAAATACTCTTTTTGTTTATTTCATCAATTCTATTCAAACCAAGCTTGAATAAATTATGAATGATGCAAAAAGTTTCTTGGATTTCTATGTTCCAATTCTTGTCTGAACCAATCCAGCATGATGTGTGTAGCAAGGTGACTAACCGTATAACAGTCCCCAATGTCTTGGCTATCATATTAAAGCAATAAATTAATAATAAATCAAGAGTTAATAACAAAAAGTTATCAACATTAAGTTATTTATGATTATGAAAATAATTATTGTCATGCAAAATATTAGACTGCATCTGCATGTTAAGTAAATAGTCTTTCAATAAGTACTTGATTATCATTAGCTCTTTTGGCTTGGCTTATATAGACTATCATTCCTACATGGCACAAGTATATAGAATTGCAACTTAACAATGGTAAATTATCAACAACAGCCTTTGATATAAAATTAATTTTGCCTTAAGTCAATTGCAAATAAAATATTTGTTGACATTCAGAATCAAAGGGAGGTCTAATAAGGCGTTTTTAGTGGGAAACAAGAACTTTACTGTGTATCATATAAAGCACTTTATAATGCCCGGATTTGGCACTGGGTAACTACATTAAACAACAAGTTTTTTAATGTTTCCCTCAAGGCATGTGGAAATCAGAACAGGCATTTTACTGTATATTTTTTACTATGAAAAATTTGGTAACAATAATTCTGGGAACATTACTAATGTAAAAAAATTTTTTATTAAAATATCTTAACACCACTGGTAACAATAATTCTGGGAACATTACAAATGTAAAAAAAAATGCTATTAAAATATCTTAACACCACTGTACATGCCATGGTTACATAATATGACCAGGAGAGTTGAATGGACAAATTTATTCATATTTAATCTGTCTACCTTTTCACCATACTCTGACAATGCACTAGTTCAGCTTGTATATATGCACATGTAGATGCACTGGCAGATGTACTGATGATTGTTGTAAATGTGGTATTGTGATGTCCTGTCAAACATGTTTGTATGATCATGTAACATAGATATCTTGTCGCATGACTATGTACCATTGAATTATTTGATGTGAATTTTATACATCAGTTTTCACTGTTTTCTTTTATGTATAACTGTCAATATACATGTATTATCAATTATTATAATATTAATACGAAATTTGCTAGAATTCTGCTGTAAGTATGTATGTAATGAGTACACGATAACGTTTTTACTATCAATGGCACTTACTTTCTATTTCACTTATTAGCTCCCGCCGTCACCGTAGGTGAGCGAAGGGAGCTATGGATTCTACCTCCGTTTTTTTTTTGGCCTCTTCTTTTGCCTATAACTTTGTGAGAAAATAAGCTAGGATAACAATTTTTGGTATGTGGGTTACTTCAGGTGGCTAATGGACGGGTTAAAATATTTTTAATCTGAATTTAATACTCGAGGTTGCAGAGGAGAAAATGATGATGTGACGGCGTTGGGCCGTCCGTAAACAATTCGTTTCCGGAGCATATCTCTGAAAGTACTTGTCCGATTGTCTTCAAATTTTACACACAACACCCCTAGGGGGTCTAGTTGTGCCTTTTGGGGTATTTGAACTTTGACCTACTTCTGGTTCAGAACTATGACCTATTTAGACGTTTTGACGCGCACTTCGTTTCCGGAGCAAATCTCGAAAAGTACTGGGCCGATGACAGTCATATTGCACATACATGTTCTCTAAGGTCCCTAGTTGTGCCTTTTCAGGTTTTTGGACCTTGACCTTGAAGTTGACTCAGCACTTTGACCTAATTTATAACATCGGTAAATCCGACTGAAAGATTTTGCGGAATATCATGAAAACCGCTCAAGATAGCTACACCATTACTATAAAACAAATTGTGAGGTTTCAGGAGAGGATGCATCTTGAAAAATTTCAAGTCGATAAAATTAAAAATGGCCACCTATCAGCCATTATTGACCTCGACAGGCCTGATATTGCGGAATATCATGAAAACCGCTCAAGATAGCTACACCATTACTATCAAATAAATTGTAAGGTTTCAGGAGAGGATGCATCCTGAAAAATTTGAAGTTGATAAAATTCAAAATGGCCGCCTATCAGCCATTATTCACCTCGACAGGCCTGATATTGTGGAATATCATGAAAACCGCTCAAGATATCTACACCATTACTATAAAACAAATTGTAAGGCTTCAGGAGAGGATGTATTTTGAAAAAAATCATTTTTTCAAAGTTCAAAATGGCCGCCAATCAGCCATTATTCACTTTCACATGGCCGTTATTTGGTAAACCGTGCTAGATGGCTAGACCATTACTATAAAACAAAATGTGTGATTTCAGGAGAGGATGCATCTTGAAAAAATTTGACTCGATAAAATTCAAAATGGCCGCTTATCGGCCATTATTCACTTTCACATGGCCGTTATATGGTCAACCGTGCTAGATGGCTAGACCATTACTGTAAAATGAAATGTGAGATTTCAGATGAGGATGCATCTTGAAAAAAATTGACTTGATCAAATTTAAAATGGCCGCCTTTTCGGCCATTATTCATTTTCACATGGCTGATATTTGGTAAACCGTGCTAGATGGCTAGACCATTACCTGATTACTATAAAACAAAGTGTGAGTTTTCGGGGGAGGATGCACCCTGAAAATTTTTAACTTACGAATTCAAAATGGCTGACAATCAGCATTATTTACCTCGATAGGCCTGATATCAGGTAAACCGTGCTAGATAGCTAGACCATTACTATAAAACAAAATGTGACGTTTCGAGAGAGGATGCCTTTTAAAAACTTTCGACTCAATCGAATTCAAAATGGCCACCTATCGGCCACTATTTACTTTCACATTGCTGATATTTGGTAAACCGTGTTAGATAGCTGGACCATTACTATAAAACAAAATGTGAGATTACAAGAGAGGATGCATCTTGAAAAAAATTGACTCGATCAAATTCAAAATGGCCGCCTATCGGCCATTATTCACTTTCACATAGCCGGTTTTTAGTAACCGTACCAGATGGCTAGACCATTACTATAAAACAAAATGTGAGATTTCAGGAGAGGATGCATCTTGAAAAATTTTGACTCGATCAAATTCAAAATGGCCGCCTATCGGCCATTATTCACTTTCACATAGCCGGTTTTTAGTAACCGTACTAGATGGCTACACCATTACTATAAAACAAATTGTAAGGCTTCAGGAGAGGATGTATTTTTTGAAAAAAATCATTTTGTCAAAGTTCAAAATGGCCGCCAATCAGCCATTATTCACTTTCACATGGCCGTTATTTGGTAAACCGTGCTAGATGGCTAGACCATTACTATAAAACAAAATGTGTGATTTCAGGAGAGGATGCATCTTGAAAAAATTTGACTCGATAAAATTCAAAATGGCCGCTTATCGGCCATTATTCACTTTCACATGGCCGTTATTTGGTCAACCGTGCTAGATGGCTAGACCATTACTGTAAAACGAAATGTGAGATTTCAGATGAGGATGCATCCTGAAAAAAATTGACTTGATCAAATTTAAAATGGCCGCCTTTTCGGCCATTATTCATTTTCACATGGCTGATATTTGGTAAACCGTGCTAGATGGCTAGACCATTACCTGATTACTATAAAACAAAGTGTGAGTTTTCGGGGGAGGATGCACCCTGAAAATTTTTAACTTACGAATTCAAAATGGCTGACAATCAGCATTATTTACCTCGATAGGCCTGATATCAGGTAAACCGTGCTAGATAGCTAGACCATTACTATAAAACAAAATGTGACGTTTCGAGAGAGGATGCCTTTTAACAACTTTCGACTCAATCGAATTCAAAATGGCCACCTATCGGCCACTATTTACTTTCACATTGCTGATATTTGGTAAACCGTGTTAGATAGCTGGACCATTACTATAAAACAAAATGTGAGATTACAAGAGAGGATGCATCTTGAAAAAAATTGACTCGATCAAATTCAAAATGGCCGCCTATCGGCCATTATTCACTTTCACATAGCCGGTTTTTAGTAACCGTACTAGATGGCTAGACCATTACTATAAAACAAAATGTGAGATTTCAGGAGAGGATGCATCTTGAAAAATTTTGACTTGATCAAATTCAAAATGGCCTCCTATCGGCCATTATTCACTTTCACATGGGCGATATTTGGTAAACCGTGCTAGATGGCTAGACCATTACTATAGAATGAAATGTGAGATTTCAGCTGAGGATGCATCTTGGAAAATTTTGACTTGATCAAATTCAAAATGGCCGCCTTTAGGCCATTATTCACTTTCACATGGCCGATATTTGGTAAACCATGCTAGATAGCTAGACGATTACTATAGAATGAAATGTGAGATTTCAGCTGAGGATGCATCTTGAAAAATTCTGACTCTATCAAATTCAAAATGGCCCCCTATCGGCCATTATTTACTTTCAGATGCCCAATATTTTGCAAACTGTGTTAGTGTTAGTCCATTACTATAAAACAAAATTTGAGGTTTCGGGGGAGGATGCACCCTAAGTTTTTAACTAATTTATATCAAATTCAAAATGACCGTATATCAGCTATTAGTTAACTCGATTGGCCTGATATCGGGTAAACCATGCCAGATAGGTAGACCATTACTGGGATACTGATTAGGATCATTAATTTCAATGGAGGTTTGCAATCTCTGACAGACTGTCTAGTTCTTATCTTACTCTCAGACTGGGCTTCTTAGACCTAGTTGTCTTGCGTCTTGATTTTTGACCTAGACTAGGACTACATTAATAACCCTATACAAAATTGCTTAAATCAAATTCTAATTCGGAGCGGGAGCTCCTGGACTTATGTAGTCTTGTTATGTACAGGGTTAGTTATTATGTACAGGGTTAGTTATTATGTACAGGGTTAGTTATTACGCACAGGGTTAGTTATTATGCACAGGGTTAGTTATTATGTACAGGGTTAGTTATTATCACTCAGGCATCAAAACAGTCCTACTTTTCCAAAAAAAATTTCATATTCCTACTTTTCCTACCTTTTATAGGTAGATTCCTTCCTTTTCCCCACTTTTTTGTCCAAATCATATTCTTTAAAAATCTACTAGCATATTTTATGAATAATGATAATCTGTGAATATATTTTAGTTAATAAAAGTGTTTGCACTTTTCTGTACTGTGTCTTATATTCTTCGTTTTGTCCCAATGAAGCATACTGAGAGACACATTTGCTCTTTTAACTCAAAGTCATTGTCAAATTGTAGCACCTGGCTATTTTATATGAATAGTAAGTCCTACTTTTTCATGAATTTGTCCTACTTTTTCATCTGCTCTTGTTTTGATGCCTGTATTATGTACAGGGCTAGTAATTATGCACAGGGTTAGTTATTATGTACATACATGTATACACTACCCAGCAGACACAAGACGTTGAATCAATGTTGGCTTACTGTTGGTCCATCATCTACGACGCTGAACCAACGTTAAGTCAACATTGATTCAACGTCTTGTGTCTGCTGGATATTTACAGATGTTAGGACGGTTATTATGTACACGGTTAGTTATTATGTACATGTACCGGCTATATATTATTTCCAGAAGTGAGGACGGCAGTGACAGTCGGTCGTCAGAGTATCACAGCAGTCATTCTGGCAGCTCGGGAAAGTCTTACTGCACGGACCCGTCCAACCCATTTAAAAAGTGTCACGTCAGCCATCGAGAGATTGAGAACCTGAAGCATATACCGCCACCCCCACCGGTGATGACCAGCGGTGGAAGCAGTGTCACCCTACTGACAAAGTTAGTATTTTTGTATTACCTATACCAATGAGTCACGTTATTATGATGTATGCCAGCAAGTTTACCCAATGTCACCTTAGCCCTTTCATCGTGGGGAACGACGTCTGACGTCTAAAGCTGATTCCCAAACTGATGAATTGAAATGTGTATTTAAGGCTGTACACCCATAACATAGGTATTCAAATAAAGTGAAAATGGCTAACTAAGACATTTATGATGATTTCAAATTGAAAAAATACTATAAAGATTTCAACAATGTAAGGGTCAATGTTGGTAAACCATCCACAATGTTGGCCCAATATTAAAACATAACTGGTTCAACAACTTGTGCAGTCGCCGCACAGATATCATCATATGTCAACAAACAGAATTTTGGCATAAAACTGATACAATTTCTGCCTGCAAAATTGCTTCTAAAATTAAACATAGTAGTAAAACATGTCCTTCCATAGTACAGTAGAATCCCGTTATAGCGCGAATCGTTACACCGCGATATCGGTTATAACGCGGTCCGCGCATGCAGTAATCATTGCATCCCTCCCCACTCCTCGCAGCCACACTGTTGACAGGTGCAACCACAGACAATGTGTCGGATTAACCTTCTGAATGCTACTGTTCAAAATGAAATAATAAGTAATAATTCTGTAACTGCGCTATATATGTTATACAGCGGTATATGGTGATCCAGTTACCCCTGTATAAATTTAAAGCTCTAGGTGAATAAAAGATTCTGAGTTCTAATGATACTATTAGGCCTATACCGCGGTATATGGTGATCAAGTTACCGCGGTATGGTAGAGGCGAATAAATGATTCTGTGTGATGATACTGTTAATGGACCATCGTGAAATAGTAACATCTGGTATATGCTCATTTAAACAAAGGGGACTATTTAGCACCAATAGCCTAATTTAGGAATGACACGTAGATCTTTTGATCAGTGTTGATGATTGTTCCTGTCCAACAACTCACCTGTGCGATGTTATGCTTGTGCAAGATCACAGCAAGGAGGACAATACCAATTTGTTGCGTGTATGTAACAAATTTAATAAGTACACCTTACTCTCATTAATCACTACTGGCACATTAACTGTCTGGCCGTCTGTGTACATTAACAGTACTGGAGCTTAACAGGTCTCCAATTGTGACGGCACGTTACGCAACATTTACGGCCCATTCTCTACTCTGTATACAAAAGGCAGTTGATTAGGCACAATGCAGGGCCAACCTCTCAAATAAAATAAACTTTATTCTGTTCCAAAGCGTTGATTGGTGGGAGGAGAGCTAAGCCCGTCCCTATCTCGCATAACACCGTGATGCCTGTGAGAGGAGCGCAAGATGTCATCATATCTCGCGAGTAGCCATAAGGTTCTAATTGCGACCAACTAGAAAAACATGAGACTAAATAACTTGCCCACCCTAGTGTTATATCTAGCACATAGCATCTACCACTGCCGCGTATAGCGTGTCCATATAGACCCAATGTATTGACCATCAGCGGTAGAACGGTCGTCCCGCTATAGCGCGATCCACTTATAACGCGGTCCCGTTTTTTGGACCCCAATCACCGCCTAATACCGTGATTCTACTGTAGTAAAACATAAACTTCTATAAAAAGGGCCAGAATTGCGTAGCTTTTTGTTGTGTGATACTGAACAAAAAATTCTTGTGTGGCTACTGTAGTATTGCAGATAGAGTGTGCTATTTCTCTGTTTATATTGTTTTTTTTTTAGGAATGACAGTGATCTACAGAAGAGACGCCCTACTGTGTACGGGACACTACTCAAGCAGTTTTCGGGCTCTGCCGTCGCAAACAAGGTGGCCAGTAAAGGCCGTATCCACTATGGTGACTTCTCGTTTACTGATGTCAAAAATCAACTGCCTGAAGCGAAATCATCAGCGATTAGCACCGAGAGCACTGAAAAGTAGGTGACCAGCCATCCCCTTGTGCTGAGAGCACTGAAAACAGGGCTCAATTTATTCAGTATTGCGTAGCGAAAAGGTACACACTTTTGACCAATTGCTAATCAAACTTTAAAGTGATTAGAATTTTTTTTCATAATTTGTGACCCGATGGGCGAGATGAGACGGGAGTCGCGTTTTGACTTGAGATAGGGCCTCCAAAAGGCAAAATGGTCATAATCTGACCAATTTCAGATTTTGAGAGAAAGTTTGAGATTAAAATGTTAACGTTCGGTTCCTATAATTGTAAGGTTTAAAAATTAATATGAATTATGAAAAATCGATGTTTTTAACACACTACAATTGACAAAAAAATGAACAAATTTACAGACAATAAAAATTATGACGCCAGCACTAGCGTCATGAGCGTGGTAATAGGCCCCTCTATAGTGTATGTCTATATGTGCCCCATTTGCTAGATGTTGGTGTATAAATTGATTTAATTGTTGATTATGTATCTTGAGGGTGCTAAAATGAAAGTGGGTTAAATTTTGTCGGGGTCATTGAGGTCTTTTTCCGACCCCCTGAAAACCCCCTCACCCTCCTAATATATAATTTTTTCAACTTAATCAAATAGCGGCGTGTAGCAGCTCATTTTGTAGGTATTGATGAGTAGAACAAACGTTATCCAAGAAACTATGGGCTAAAATTTATATTTACCCCTCCAGTAGGGAGAATAAGGGGTAAAAAGGGGTGATATCACGATAAATAGGGTATATTTTCCAATTAATGGAATAGAGTCGTGCAGCAACTCATTTTGTAGGTATTAATGAGAATAAGATACTTCACCAAAGAACAAATAGCTAAAATCCATATTTACCCCTCCAGGGGGGGGAATAAGGGGTAAAAAGGAGTAAAATAACGAAAAAAAGGGTATATTTTCAAAATTAATCGAATGGAGTCGTGTAGCAACTCATTTTGTAGGTATTAATGAGTAGAAAAAACTTCACGAAAGAGTAGTATGCTAAAATCCATATTTACCAGTGGGGAATAGGGGGTAAAAAGGGGTAAAATCAAGAAAAATAAGGTATATTTTTAACCTATCAAATAGGGTCGTGTGGCAGCTCATTTTGTATGTATTGATGAGTAGAACAAACTTACCTGGGAAAAAATTGGCTAAAATCCATATTTACCCATTTCCGGGGGATAGGGATGGAAATTACAGGGGCATATTTTCAAATTTATCGAATAGATAGATTGAGATGTGTTTGGTGTACCTCCGTGTTGGGGCATAAGTGGGTTTCAGCCATCATAGACATCCTGAACAAACACAATTGGAGCAAAAATTAACTATTTTTACCCTTTTTCGCTGACTTGACATTGTTGTGACCTTGAGATGACCTTGGGGTAACACTCATATGAAGCCCCACCCAGCCCATGTGACCATGTTTAGGCCTACTTGGATTAGGCTTCATCAGACTTAGCAGAACTGCTAGTTATTGGGCCAAACATGACAATGTATGTTTTATTTGATCTGTTCCTGTCATATCAAATGGGGGTGATATATGGGTCACTTTAGGGGGTATTACCCTCCAGCCCCTATATTACCCCTTGTAATCTCTTGAGATGTGTTTGATGTACCTCCATGCTTGGGCCTAAGTGGGTTTCAACCATTATAGACATCCCAAATTAAAACAACAAAAACTTACTATTTTCACCCTTTTTGGCTGATTTGACCTGGAATATGACCTTGAGATGACCTTGACTTGACCTTGAGTTAATACCCATATGCAGGCTCACCCCAGCCCGTGTCACCATGTTTACTTGGGTTGGGCTTCATCACCTTTAAAAGAGTGTTAGTTATTGGTCCAAACATGTTATTTGGTCCATTTCTGGCATATGAGATGGGGGTGACATAAAGGTCATTCTGGGGGGGGGGGGGGTATCACCCTCTAACCCCCTTATTACCCCTGTAACCTCGTGAGATGTGTTTGGTGTACCTACGTGTTGGGACCTAAGTTGGTCTCAACAGTCATAGACATCTCAAATGTACAGAATTAGAGCAAAAACTAACTATTTTCACCCTTTTTGGCTGATTTGACCTTGCTGTGACCTTGACATGACCGTGGGGTAACACCCTTATGAAGCTCCACCCCAGCCCATGTCACCATGTGTACTTGGGTAGGGCTTCATCACCTTTAACCCTAGCTATGTCCAAGATTTGGGCAGCTGTGTCTGTACAATGTCAGGCATTTTTGATGAAAATTGGCTTTTTAGATTAAGAGTGATATGGCTATGTTTTTCTTGTCAAAAAACATGTAAAACCATATATATTTAGTTTCAGTGGGTCCTGGGCTACAAAGTGGTTGCCATGACAACTCCCCCTGGTGAGCGAAAAATCCAAGATGGCCGCCCAAAATGGCCGCCAATCACCAGTCATGTAACTTAAAACAGGTTTGAGTCCACATAAATGGTTGTATACAAAAGCATTGTGTGGTACTTGACATCTAGGAATGATCACTGTTATAAACTGAGTAGCTGAAAAAAAATTTGGGGTAAAAAAAAACAATTTTAAGGATTTTAGAGCGATTAGTGTTCAGAACGGGAGTCCCGAAAGTTGAAAGCTCATACGTTATTTCTCATGAAAAATCCACGATCTAACATATACCTGTTATTGTAACTAGCCAAAAACTTTTTAAAACTTTATAAAAATGTAAATTTCATTTCAGTTTGTCCTTGGCTATGCAATGGTAGCTATGGCAATGCCACATTTTGAGCAAAAAATCCAAGATGACCACCCAAAATGGCCGCTATTTGCTAAAAAGCAGCAAAAAACAGGCTTGTTGCCATACAATTACATGTCGCTCTAAGGGGTGGTCGATCACATTTGTTGACATGAGGTGTTGAAAAATGTCATAAAATAAGCATCTCTGAGAAAAAAGACTTTAGACTATGTGTTTTCAGCCTTTGATGTGTCAGGAAAAGAACGATTTAGAGCATAGTCATGATAGTGCAGCAATGCCATGTCTAATTGACCAGCCGTGATATGTTTACATGTTATTGGGATATTATAGGCCTGCATAGTCTAAGACGTGCCCAGCCACACAACATCACTTTAAAACATGGGTGTGGCTTCAGTCACAGTTTAGACCAGGGAACAACTAACGATCTGCCCATTCATATAGAGCCGTTAGGCCAAGCTGCCGAATGCGAGCCGATGTCCGCCGATTTCCACTCGGGTTTTTCCGTAATTCCAAAATGGCGGCGCCGCGATTTGAGCATTTTCAATGTTTGTTGGCAATTCATTGCGCGATTGTTGAACAAATAGTAATAGCTATAGTAAATTAATATGAAAAAATGATTCAACATATTTGTATTTCTAAAGTGACACATTTATAAAAACATTCACTAATTAGAACTTGATCAAAGTCGATGTTAAACATTGAAGCAAAACACAAACTGTCAATTTGTTGACATCCGGAGCGGAAGCGATGACGAACTAGGTCAGATTGTAAGACGATCTCTGATTGGTCCGTGAGGCTATCTCTCAGCCAAACAGAATATCGGCTACATAATGACACACGTACATCATGCATTTACAGTCACTACATGACGGGAGATGCGGGAAAAACGGCCTCAAAACAACTTTATTTTAATAAAGCCAATAAAATCGGCTTTGACAATTGTAAATTTTAAATAAAGCAGATAAAATCGGCTTGGACATTTCTAGGGTTAAGAGAAGTGTTAGTTATTGGTTCAAACATAACAATATATCTGTTATTTGGTCCATTTCTGTCATATGAGATGGGGGGTGACATAAAAGCCATCCTGGGGGGTATTACCCTCTAACCCCCATATTACCCCTGTAACCTCTTGAGATGTGTTTGGTGTACCTACGTATCAGGGCTTAAGTGGGTTTCAACCCTCATTACTCATAGACATCGCAAATGTACAGAACTAGAGCAATAACAACAAAAACTAACTATTTTTACACTTTTTGGCTGATTTGACCTTGACATGACCTTGAGGTAACACCCTTATGAAGCCCCACCCCAGCCCATGTGTACTTGGGGTGGGCTTCATCAGACTTAGAAGAACTGCTATTTATTGGTCCAAACATGACAATTAATGTATGACATGTTTTATTCGATCTGTTTCTGTCATATCAGATGGGGGTGATATAAAGGTCACTTTGGGGGTATTATCCTCCAACCCCTATATTACCCCTGTAACCTCTTTGAGATGTGTTTAGTGGACCTCCGTGCTGGGGCCTAAGTGGGTTTCAACCATCATAGACATCCTAAATTAGTACAATTGAATCAAAAACTAAATATTCTGACCCTTTTTGGCTGATTTGACCTTGACATGACCTTGGGGTAATACCCATATGAAACCCCACCCTGAGCCGTGACGCAGTATGTACTTAGGATTACTTCCATCAGCTAGCTGACCATTTTTAATAGAAGTGGGCCTACTATACTGGTCATTTGTCCAAATATGTCTATTTAAAAAAAATCATTCCTGGTGACATTCTCATACAAGAAATTGAATAAGGGTTGAAAAATTTTTAAAAAAAAAACTTTCTATATCTTTGAACTCCGTTTTCTCAAAATGACACGATTTTTAAATTGCTATTTTCCGATTTGGCCTGAGTTACATCTTTGGAGCTATTTAACCTACAGGCTTGTGTGACACCTCATTTTGAAGGTAATTTTGTGGAGATTCAGGATCTGATAATAACTCCAATACCCCAAAACGCGACTTCCGTCTCATTTTGCCAGATCGGGTCACATTTATGATAGAAAAAGCTTCAACTGCATAATCTGGAACTTAATTGGAAATCGCTACACAAAATTTTCATAACAAATTGAACCTTAAAAGTCAAGTTTTACATTAACAATCTAAACTACACTGTGGCACATCCATATGACACCATTTTTTTGGTGAGGACTTTTTGCTGGATCCCGACTCCGCCCCACTTAATATGTGTGCAAATCTGACATTATCACAGCAGACTAATATTTCACATCTAGACTAGTCTATGATGTGTTATGACTGGGATAATATCTGACATGTGTATGTTTATCTAGACTAGTCTATGATGTGTTATGACAGCGGGATAATATCTGACATGTGTATGTTTATCTAGACTAGTCTATGATGTGTTATGACTGGGATAATATCTGACATGTGTATGTTTATCTAGACTAGTCTATGATGTGTTATGACTGGGATAATATCTGACATGTGTATGTTTATCTAGACTAGTCTATGATGTGGTATGACTGCGATAATATCTGACATGTGTATGTTTATCTAGACTAGTCTGTTATGTGTTATGACAGCGGGATAATATCTGACCTATGTATGTTTATGTTTAGGTCGTATGGCAGCTACCGGTCAAAGACTAGTCTGACTTCAGAAAACATCGATGAGACCAATGCCGTAAAGCCAGCCAATCATGTGTCTCCTACTAATGTGAACAAAAACCCATCTGTTCAACACTTTGCTTTCTCTAACAAGCCTTCGTCGGAGAATCTGCTCTCACCATCATCATCAAATTCTTTCATCGTGAACAACGTGCAGGATGCCGACACGCCGACGAGATGGGCTCAGTCTCACGCTGTGCTGATACCGTCGTTAAGAGGAATGAGGAACCCTCCCCTCCTTCAACCGGCAATGCCAAGCAAATACAGGCAGGAGCTTATTACTATACTTGTCAACCTTTTATGTATTCATTCAGCTTCTATGATTGGTTTTTAATCATTTATCATGGGTAGTAGTCAACTTTATAATTATTTTGTAGTGCAAGTACTCAAAACCTGTTATAAAACATTGTAAGTTTAAAATAACATTGAGATGATTTTTTTTTTTATCCGGGAGTCTCAAGTAGCCTACTGATGTGAGTGATTTTTTTATTTCTCATGTCTAGGTCTGAGGTATCTGTGTTGGTGGACACAGATAATTCAGCGATCAAGCAGACAAGGTCACAGCCGATCACGAGCGAGGGGAGCAGAGAGAAGGCCAGGACGGCTCCCAGAACACTGAGCACACCGAATACAGCCGTACGATTAGCTGCAGCGCATTACAGTCCACCGAGATCCAGTCCTCGAGAACACAAGAAGGAGTGGTACGGAGGCCGCAATATCAACAACCTGATCAAAGAATTCCAGGGTCAGCTGGAGGAGGTAACCACCCATTAACCCTTACAGCGCTGAAATATATTTATGTAAACCACGGAGACCAAAGGTTTTTTTCAAATTTGAAATCATTATCATTGTTGCCTCCCACCCCCTGTTTTTAATGATTTTTTTGTTGTTGATGATTATAAATGACCCCCAAACCTTTGAATATACAGATATTTCTTCTCATGTTAGAAATACAGTAGATCCTGTCACCAACGACCTTGCTTCTGCCAGACAAAAAAGTCGTTAGTGACAGAAAGTCGCTGGTCACAGGAATGGGTTTTTGCTGTAAAATTTGCGGGAGCGGCAGCTGGTTCAATGTCGGGCTAAGGACGGCGAAATTCACCCACCATTGACTGGTAGTCATTGTGGATCAAAGCACGCAGTTGCGGCAACATTTCAATGCCTGTTCTAATATCACTGATTATGACGGTGTTTTTCAGAATGGCCACTAGCTTACGCTAATCACGCTAACAGGGCACAGGTTATATAAGCCCAGGTAGCTTCTGACCCTTTACAGGCATGAGGCGTTGTATATTCACAATAAATGTGTCACTATATGACAGATGATGTATCCCTGGTGTAACAAAAAAATAACTGGTGAAACAAATAGGGAACAGTTATTCATTACTGATGAATAATACCAGACATAGATAAAGAGAATACACATGTGTGTTTACACTAACAGGAGCATCATGCCCACACTATAGGACGTATGTACCGTCCCCATCCCAGCAGACACAATACTGAATTAATGTTGTTTTAACGTTGTTCCACGTCTACGACGCTGGACCAACGTTAATCCACCATTCAATCAATGTATTGTGTCTACTGGGTATTTGTGGCCGGACCATGTTGTTCTAATGTTGGCCAACCTTGCATCAACGTCTCGTGCCAGCTGTATAGTCACCCAGTAAACATGAGCCATTGATCCAATGTTGGTTTAATGAGGCCCGACTTTGAAGAAAGTGGGCTAACGTTAAAACAACATTGGGTCAACGTCTTGTGTTTGCTGGTCAGTGACGGCGCGTCTATGTCTGGAGAGGGGTTTACTGTTGACTGACAGGCTGTGTATAACGTAATTATGACGGCGCCGCTCTGTCTACTGACCAACACACAACTGAATAGCACTTGACATTTAGTGTGCTATAGACAATATTATTTGTATAATTAATCATGGCGTATCTTCTTATTACATTTCCTGAACAATTTTATACGATTGTATTTTAAAACCTGTTTAATTAGCGCTATCCAAAATAAACAATTTTATATACTTTTCGACTTATGCGAGCATTAAATTGATTCATAGGGAATATCTTTAGTTGATCATTAGACATGAAGGGTTGGATGATTTACTACCGGCACTAGGTGATATTGCAGTAACATAGACGGTCTGAGGTAGATAGACCTCTTGCAACAACAGCCTGATCTTCCAGCGTTATACCTCTCTGTCAACCATGATATCCACACAGTCAGATCTGACATGCAGTGGTTTGCTCATGAATGTTTCCAAAAGTGTTATAACGAAAAAAGTTGAGGTCGTTCGACACAAGTGATATAATGACCTTCTGCCAGATATTTGAGGTCGCAAGTCGCGTTAGACGGAAAGTCGTTGATCACAACTATAGAAAAATGTTCCGTGCAAGAAAAAAGTTGTTGGAGCCAAAAGGTCGTTGATGGCAGGGTCGTTGATGACATGATCTACTGTACTTATAAAAATTGTCCCTCGCTGCCTATCCCTACTTTTAAATTGTGATATTTATTGGTTGATTATTTTATTTCAGCATGTCAAAAAACAGTCTATATTGTGCTTGAAATCCAAGAAACCATCATCTGACACTGTGGACGCGGACACATTTCACCTGGATGCAAAAAGTCCAAAGAAATCAATCTACAAACGACTGAAGGAGTTTACAGAAGGAGATGTAGTAGTAATAAAGCGCTACATTAAAAAATTATAATTTCCACTCACTTGAAGCTGTCTAACAACCGCGACACACAACTTCCAAGTGGTTGAAATTACTCGCATTCGTATAATTTGAGATCAAACATTGGATTTTTAAACACACATTTCATTCCCAATAACTGTGATTGACTAATAAAACAAATTAACCCTTATCTTGCTAAATTAATTTATTTAAATTTTAAACCACTTGAGGTTGTGTCTCGCTACCTCGATCCTTAAGTGGTTGAAAATTACTCAAATCTACATTTACAATTCTCGATGTTTAAACATCATTTTACTCCCGATAACAGTGGTTTATTCGACCAAAAATGGATTCAAAATTACTTATTGTCGTGATTAGCAGACGTAAGGTTGAAACGAGTCTAGTAGTGCTTAGGGCTGCAAGGGTTAACCCTTAGCACACTGATGTCGACTACAGTAGACATTCTGTGTTTTATTAGCACCTGTATGATCAGTTGTTAAAAGTAAGATAGCTTTAAATCTTGAAACACTGAGATATGTCGGGACATAAATTTCACAGATAACACAAATTTCGGTCACTTGAAGTTGTGGATCGCGGGAGCGAGACACAACTTCAAGTGACTGAAAATTTAAATTGAATATCTCAGTGCTCTAAAGGTTAAGCCTGAAGCTGTAATAGCTGTACATGGACCTCTCACATACAGCATTCTGTTTGCTGGGGATGATATACTGTTGGGCATGATTTGCCTGAGAATGTTTGCATCGCAATGTATATGTTATTTGTGTCAAATTTCATGGGTGAAACAAAAATACTATAGGGTAAATAAACTTAAAAAAATCAATTTAAATTGCGTTTTTTATCAGATTATCATATGCGACTTATTGTTATAAAATAAATTTAATTTGAGTTTTTAATCAGGTTATATCATATATGACTTGTTATACAGAGTAGTATGGAGGGAACTACACCCGTGTCACTGCACATGAAAGATACAGAAACTCCAGCTGGTAAAACTCATCCAAGTCCACTGTACAGAAAACCACATACAAATGACAGGAAAATGTCTAAAAGTGACAAAAGGTATTTAGATCAGCTGTACAAAAAAAACGCATACAACTGAACAAATAATGTCAAAAAGTGACAAAATTCAACTTTTGTGATTAAACACTGTGATTAGACTGTTTTCACAATCACTAATCAATTTTAAGGGCAGCAGATAGCAGCACATTGTAATCAACTCTTTTGCTGTTACTCCTCCTATTCACAACCTTAGTATTTCTATATAAACATGTAATTATGATGCAAATAATTCTCCAACTGAATTAAATTTCAAAAATAGACAGTCAGTCAGAGACTGCAAACTTCCGCCGCATGATCCGGATTAGGATCACGATCAGCATTATTACCATGGATTGTTCCTTGGCCCATACCCAGCAAACACGACACATTGGCCCAATGTTGGCCCAACATCGTAGACGGTGGGCCAACATTGGGTCAATGTGTCGTGTTTGCTGGGTTGACACACCTGGTAAAAGGTTCATGCAAATCCTTTCATTACTTTGTAAGTAATCCTATGAAGAAACAGACAGACACAACCAACCAAAAACATAACCTCCTTCGGCGGAGGTAATCAAAACAAATATTAGAAAAGGCTGAATTGTTACAAAATATAGAAAATAATTTATTGGCCAAATATATAATATTAGAAAGTTTTTTCGTTTACTGAACCACTACAGTTCGCTTGACTGACTCAGATCTTGAACATATGTTAATGTTGCAGCTTACACGAGCGGTGTCCCGGGAAAGTGAAGTTTGTGTCGCAGAAAACTCGCAGTGACACAGATCAATCTGATACAGGTAAACTGACAGTCAATCTGAAGAAATGCGGTAACTAACCTGAATGGGTTGATTGTAATTAGCTCTTAGCAACAATTGATTTTCAAGTTGTAAATAATTGTCAGGATTTGTATTTTATTGAAAATAATGAAACACAAATTCTGTGATTTCCTCCACCAAAGATCAACATTTTGAGATGTAAATTGGACGTAAAGACTAATGAGAGATGGAGTACTAGGTTATTATTATATCATAATGTCTGTAATGTGTTAATAAAACTTTTATATATCAACCCTTATCCTGTTGATCACGACTATGTCGTTTTTTACCTGTTTTATAAGTCGATCAAATCACTAATATTTGGAATGAAATTTGTGTTCAAACATCAATGTTTGTTAATGTTTGGTCTCAAATCAAACAAATATGAGTAATTTTCAACCACTTGAGGTTGTGGATCGCGGTAACGAGACACAACCTCAAGTGGTTGAAAATGTAATAAATTACCTTAGCAGGATGAGGATTAACACTATTAATATTTTATTGAAAATAACAAAAGCCAATAGGGTCTGACTTCATCCTGCAACACTAAACATGACTATAACCGTTTGTACTTTGTTGATTAGCCAATCAAATCACAGTTATTCTGAATGAAATGAGTGTTTAAACATCAAGATTTGCAAATGTTTGGTCTCAAATTACACAGTTATCAGTAATTTTCACTGGTAGGGTTCCCGCTGCCATGACCCACAAAAGTGGGTGAAAATTTAAATTAGGCTAACTTGTTGTATGTCATACATATTTTTGTTGTATTCATTTAGGAATAATTATCATTTAAAGATAGTTGTAAATTGTACTGACTTTGGAACAATTGTTTTTGACGTTTAGACTTGCTATGGCAAGCCTTGATCAGTATTCATAAACAATTGTTCCAAAGTTAGTACGATATACTACTATTTGATTGATTCTTGGAACCATGAACAACATATTTTCAACATTATCATTTTGTATTGATAGATAAGGAAGTCGCTCAGATTGTGAAGTCTACAATACGTAACGCTCACAACAATCTCGTTAAACATTACGTTCATCCTGGGTGTCATCACAAAACCAACATAAACGGTAAATACTCCCAAGTGTACAGTAATGTAATTTTGGTCCTAAATCCAAGTTAATGGCCAAACATATTTTTACGTTTTTACATTGATAAAACGCTGGGCCAATGTCTTTTGTGTTGCCAGGAGTAGCTTTGTAATGTTTAGGCTTTTTTATCACCTGGAGATAACATCATGATGTTATCTCCAGGTGGGAAAAAACCCTAAACATTACGTAGCTGGGAAATATTGGTGCCTTTAACCCTTATCCTGCTGATCATGACTATTGTCGTTTTGAATCTGTTTTCAAAGTCTACCAACTCACTGTTATTGGGAATGAAATGTCTGTCTAAACATCAAGATTTGCTAATATTTGTGCTCAAATTAAACATATATGAGTAATTTTCAACCACTTGAAGTTGTGGGTCGTGGTAGCCAGACACAACTTCAAATGGGTGAAAATTTAAATAAAATAACAGGATAAGGTTAAACTTGGGCGGTTTTGGAAATGAAAAATATTGCCGGAGATTATTATTTGAGTATTTACTCTGGTGTGTCAATGAGGAACACTCTTTTTGGCGGGGAGAGACGTACATTGGCGTTTTTTGTCAAAACCGCCAATATAAAACGGACGCCAATATTTCCAATGTGAGCTATGAATCTCCCATCTCACAGTGCATTTAACAAAAGTTTGATGGGCACTGGCATTTGCTATTGAATTAATTTTATTTAAAAATTGTCAGGTAAGGTGTTTATAAAGACGGTTCCTGCACTGTGAGGGTGAAAGTTTTAATGCAAAAAATATTTAATATTCTACATGGTACTTGGCCCAGAATTAAATGATCTTTTGTTGTAGATGTGCTGGGGTCGACCAGTGACAGCGCTGTTACTCCACGATCCAACAGCAGCAGAGCCTCCAGCGGCGGCTCCGTGTACGGCCCTGTAAAGCCGCAGCGGTCAGGGCATTGTGGGATATCCCGCAGTCACACAGAGATCGGCGCTTCTACGTCTACCCCTCTAAAATCCTGCCCTGCTCCATCTCCGAGCTGCAGCTCAGTGCTCTCTAAAGTGTCGTCATACGAAACCAACCACCTGACGCCTTCATCTCTCACCAGCGGACGGGGAATGTACGAAGATATTAGTCTCCCTCACAGATCAGAAAGCACCATGTCACAGAAAACATTCAGTAGCGGTTACGAGATGCTGTCTGGAATGACATCTGCTGTCAAAGACATAGACTCGGTGAGTATCATATGTTAAACCGCTAAATTAAATAATTAAAATAATTAAATTTTTGTCTCGCTACCACGACCCACAACTTTGAGTAGTTGAAAATGACTCACATTTGAGACAAAATTAGCAAAAAAACCTTTCTCCATGGTTTATACAAAAACTCTTTAATTATTACCATCAGCTCCGTATTCATGAATGTGTTATTTTTTGTCAGTTATCTGGGAGTCAGAAGACGAGTGATATGGAGGTAGAGGACTTTTATTTTGATGATATTCTGCGTCCTGAGGTGATGCAGGAGCGCCACATGAGGCTGCAGACGACGATGCCGCTGGACCACGTTTATGACATGGAGAGACTCAACTCGCAGCACTCGTCACACGGCAGCGGTGCCACATCCATGTACGGGTCGTCTACCCAGGGCTCCATGCCTGGTACCCCCGCCACGGCCGTGTACCAGGACCTACCTGTAGCAGACACCAGCTATGTCACAACAAGAAGTCAGTCATCTTAGTTTATAAATATTATACACCAGACCAGTTTTTCCCAATAAGCTCAGTAGACAGTAGGTCGGGTACCGTAAACTTGAAACTTTTACCAGACCAAAAGAAATTTCACCAGACAGTAGGTGGTAAATGGCCGATTCTTAACTTGCGAGACCAAAAAACAAAACTGACCAAAAAAAATTACCGGATTGCAGGTCCGACGTTGGTTCGGTATTTTGCTGGACCTACCTCTGTTCGGTCCGACACTATTGGGAAAGACTGCTAGACAATTATATTTTTGGCACCATGCCATAAGCGGCCATTTTCCAAGATGACCGTCCAATAAGCTTGTGGGCTCGATATCTTATTAACCGTTGAATGGATCCCATTCAAATTTGATAGAGTGGTTCTCTGGGTATTTCTGATGATCTGATTAACGTTTGGGAAGAATTTATTAAAAACAAGATGGCTGACAGAGGACATTTTGAAAAGATTTTCTACTTTTTCAGGTGGCAGGAAGGTGAAGCAGTGTGACAGCGGAGACTACACATTGTACAAAGACACTGATATTCTGGAAGTAGAAGGCATGGATCCCATTACACCTCCCAGCAGTGGCAGTAAGGTAAGGAAACTAAAATCGGGCTTTCTTTAACATTTTGCAAAGGTTTTTTTTCAATTTCAAATCACCAAAATGTCTTAGTTAGCACTTTCTGCTTCATTTAAATACCTATGTTATGGGTCTACGGCCATTATAAATATTTTAATTCCTCTAGTGCGGGGACCGTCTTTATTATGTCAGATTCTGAAGTATAAAGACGGTCTCAGCACTGAAAGGATTAAAAGCCGGGCTTCCTCTAACATTTTGATTGTTGTTACGGCAACTGTGGCTAATTGCACCCAAAAACTCTAGCAAGAAAAGTAGGCAATGAGAAACATAAAACCACCAATAGGAAACATGCACCAATATTTCATGGTTCACAGTATCCAATATTAGTGCTTGCCATTTTCCAAGTTGATTTAACTCTCACCAAAAGTTAACTGATAAATTAGTTTCATTTTTCGTATGTTTCCGAGAGATTCTTCCCAATTTTCTTTTTTTTTTGGGGGGGGGGGGCAGTGTGGTTACAAGGTGACCGCGGGTCTTTAAAAGTCTTTAAATTTGTTTTTGAAAAAATAAGGCCTTATAAGTCTTTAAAAATGGAAGCTGTGTATTAAAAAGGTCTTATTTTTCTCAAATGCAAATGGTTACGATCATTTTTTTTAAATGTGGTAAAAAAAATGGCATGAGACTGGATTGTGTGTAATATGTTTTGATTTGAAAAACTTTTTCAAAATGTCATGATATCCATTCATTTCACATTCATTGAATTTTTTTCCACATTCTTCGGTTTTCCAAGTGAGGCTATATCTGTGGAACTGGTATTAATTCTAGGTTTTTTGAACTAAGCTTTATGCCGCAGTGATAATGCTTAAAGCCCTTGAAAGTCCTTGAATTTTGAAAAATTATGAGTGTTCCGATTGTGAGTGCAAATAATATCAATAAGTTCACATAAAGAATATTTATGTGATTTGAAACAAATGGTTGAAATTCCAATAAAAAAAAATTCAAGCTGAAAAAATTATATTTTAGTTAGAAGTGCTTGAATTTAGTGTAGGATTTGAACCTTGAATAAATGTTTTTGAAAAAATTAATATATCATGTATCTTAAATATGGTAATCAATTTTAGATTTATTTATTTATTTTTGACAGGACAGTGAAGAAATACAAGAAAATGGAAAAGACGCAGCCGAACAGCTGAGTAACTACAGCAGTGTACACCCAACACAACATGTGTTTACGAGCTTAACGTGTGTAGATGAGGCATCCAGTGAAAGCGAGATGTACATGTAATACAAATAACAGTAGTGAGCAATACCAAGAGAACACTTGTTTGCAAGTTTAAAATGTTTAGATGAGGCATACAGTGAAATTGAGATGTACATGTTATATACATAATGCTTGATTACCCTGGTAATGCAGAGGATTTCTATGGGCCTCGCCTGCGGCATGTAGACAAGAATAATGTAAAAATACACAAACCATAACAAATTGTCCTTCAAAACCTGTTGCATGCAGACAAAGTGTATATATTCACAGGCAAAATTAGTTATTTGCATACCATGTCGCAGGGTTTAATAGCATTCCTTCATTGACACGTTTTTAGACATACTTGTCACATAAATGCACCAGGGACCTATTTCATTAGAATGATTTTAAGCGAAAATTGTAAATCTGCCAAAATAACTCTAATCCTATCCTGACATTTATGCTGCTGAATTGTTCCTATTATATTTTTTGTCGTTTAAAGCTGTCATGTCATTTAAAGGAGTTATAAATGACAAAAAATATCTTTATTTTTTTGAAAATATGTCTTCTTAATTTAGTTATTTGACTAACTGAGCTTTTTTCACTGACATATGACTTGGTTTAAACTCTTGCTTGAAAAGATATATATACGGGCATAGAGGACAAGGGTTAAACTGTACATATACGGGCATAGAATATTTCTTTTGAGGTATTATGCATGTGTATTTCACGGAGATGCCAAGATCTAGGATTTGGACATAGCAGGTACAATTTGTAACATCCAGTTACTCTTGGCTGATTTATCCCTTGAAACGCTGAAATATGTCTGTATACACTATGGAGACCAAAGGATTTTTTATATATTTGAAATCATCAAAAATGTCTCAGTTAGCTCCTTCTGCTTCATTTGAATACCTAGGTTATAGGTTTACGGGCATCATAAATATGTTACCTTTCATTGCGGCTGAAGTCGATCCCCGCGCTGTAAGGGTTAAATTATATCCAAATGCACTTAGATCTACGAGTTCATAAAAGCAGAACTTCACCTTGAATACAGTAGAACCTGCTATGAGCAGCAACTCTTATGAGCAGCCAAACTCCTATGGGAGGCCACTTGGTCATTCCCCAAAATGACATTTCCTATACAAATGAACCTCCTATGAGCAGCCACCTGCCTTGAAAGGCCACTTTTATTGTGTCGCAAGGGTGGCTGCTCATAGCAGGTTCAACTGTAACTCACATCCTAAATTGAAATGAAATACAGCTCTATAATTTTAATAATCTAGATTCACTCAGTTCAAGTTGACTAAAATGTCTATTTCTATTTTTGTGTAAAAATCTATTTCACAGTCTAACATTACTTAAAATCTGATTTAAAATCGACAAGGCGATAAATCACTCTTGTTGTGGTGGTCAGTATAGGCCCTACATCCATTTTGTTAGTGCCTTTTGAAATTCCAACCAAGAGAGACTAAATGTAGAGGAATCAATAGGAACAATTATTTTTCGAGAATAAGTATTTATCAATCTATAACTCTTGTTGATATGTTTTTTTTTATAAAAAATGCATGAAATTGATGTTTGGTCATTTGCAAAAAAAACAATATGTGAGGATATGGGTTCATAATTTGTTATGCATATAAAATGGTATAAAAGATGTGAATATAGGAATTATTCAAGTTTCATATTTATTTAACATTTATTGCGTGTGTGAAACTATGAAGAGAATTAATTCTCCAATAATAAATAATGCATGTAATGAGGATTTACCACACCTTGTAATGACTTTTCTTTGTTGACCACGGCGCTTAGCAGTAGTTATGTTGCAGTAGTGAGTAGGTGAGTGTGGCATGCTTATGTTTGTTAAATTTTGTAACATAATTGTACATACGTCATTGTTAATATTTTCTCTAACAAAACAGAAATAAAGATTTCAAACTGCTTTTTGTCAGTGTTATTTATTTGATATATATAGTACATAATACTTAGTTATTTAACCCTTATAATGCTGGAATGTTTTTATATAAACCATGGACAACAAACCTTTTTTACAATTTGAAATCATCATAAATGTCTTAGCTCTTTCCACTTCATTTAAATACCCATGTTATGGGTCTAAGCCCTAGAAATATTTTAGCGCGGGGATCTAAAGAGGATCCCGGCACTAAAAGGGTTATCGTGGTGAGTTAGTAGGGTACCCACGGACAGTTGAAATTGTCCTGTCAGGCAAAACACGGGGAGTACCTTTTGTCATTGCGGAAAATGTTGTGACTGAGAATAATATTCCAAAACATTGTTGAAGTGAATTTCTGTGGGTACCTTGAATTATACAATTTTTCATTTGATGAATTTTATTATGAGGGATTTTAAATGTCCAAATTACACAACTAAGTGTGACTATAAGTCGTTTTTGATCGATTTTATTAACCTCAATGGGAAGGAAACATCAAGATTTGCAAACGTTTGGTCTCAAATTGGACAAATATGAGTAATTTTCACCCACTTGAAGTTGTGGATGGTGGTAGAGATGCACAACTTCAAGTGGGTGATTATTTAAATTATTTTATTTAGCGCTTTAAGGGGCTACAAGGGTTAGTCATTGCAGTGCCCATAATTTTGAGAGTAAATGTATTTTCGTTCTGTGCTGTCTCTTAGTGAAGGACTATCATTACCCGTGACTTCATGTTTGAAGGTTTTTTTTTTTTAATTATGAAAAAGTAAAAACACTTTTTCATTTTGAGGGGTTAAAAGTATTATTTTGCTGTCACACAAAATGTTATTTTGTTCAATGTGTGCCATTGAACCTGACAGTTTCAACTCCTATGTAGTTGTAGTCCCCTAACTGAATCCTTTTTTTTAACAGTGAAAAATCTAACTTAAGCATGTTCCTTTTTTTTAACAGTGAAAAATCTAACTTAAACATGTTTTTCTGACTACTGTGTTTTCAATTTGAGAATAATGTATGCTAAAAATAGCATATATAGTTGAATACTTCTGGACAAAAATATCAGTCTACTCCGTCATATAAAAAATTAAATCATTTTTTTCATAATTTTTTTCAACTAGCCTTGGTCTCCCCGATGATGCTACGATCCATCAAAATCAGGAAGTTCTGAGATTTTCACTTGCGTATTTTATAAAGTCTTGTTCAATTTTCAGCAACTCAGTCAATGAGAATTTGATGGAAGGATTATAACGATAAAATGATTTGACAAAACGATGGTCTAAAACAATAGTGGGTCAAGTCGACTTGACGGCGAAATTGTGTTATCTTTTTGCTTAGAACTACAGTCTGATAAATCCACTTATCAGCATGTAGACTTGGACTTATAATGATGAAACACTCAGCGATTGGAATTTGACAGTAGATCAAGTGAAGTTATCAGAGTATTTTTTACCTGCAAAAGTGATTTACAGAAGCAAAATTGGGATCAACAAGACACCAAGTTGACTTAGCGCTTTGTTACACCAGGAACACAGAATATACAGAGATTGTTCCTAGATCAACAATAAACTAAGTCCTGGCATTTCCCCTGTGTTGTCTCCCCATGTCTCAGAATAAGAATGCGCTAAGTGCACTTGCACCGTTGTTCCCCCAGAAACAGAGCCCATAAGCATATAACACGAGAATAACAATGTGTCAAGTCGACTTGGTCCTGTGTTGAACAGATATTATGCTGATATGTGCTCCTTTTCCGGAGAATAACAATGTGCTAAGTCGACTTGATCTGTTGTTTTAACCTGAATTTGGAATAAATTCAAACTTTATACATATTATAGATGACTTAGCTGGTTATTATTCTAAAGGCCAAAAATGTCACTTAGCACACTATTGTTTTAACCCATCGAAAACAAGAATTTAAAACCTGTTGACTATTTATTAGTATATTGTCGTCACCAGCTGGACACGGAGCCACTTCCAATGTCTGTACTAAATGCACTGAAGATATCCTCCGTATTACTAACTCCCCCCTTTCTCTTAATCTCCTTGATCTTAACAACTCCGGATCGCGCCTCTTTGGATTTTTTATCGGCTTTTGTTTTCTTTTTCCGTGTTGGATTTTCAGAGTCTGTGTTTTCCTCCATCGTGGACTGTGTGTAATATGCAGAATCTGTATCGGGTGATACTTTTTTTTTTAACTTTTTTTTCTTGTTCTTTTTTTGTGATTCAGTATTATTTTCAGAGTCTGCTGATAATTCTGTAGTTGTTATCTTCTTTTTCTTTCTTTTCTGTGCATTACCACAACTGCTCCCTTCACTGTCTGTAAAAGAAGATTTCGATTCACAACTTCAGATTGACCCTTACAAAGTTGAAATATTATAAACCAAGAGAACGAAGGGTTATTTTCAAATTGAAATAATCATAAATGTCTTGGTTAGCTCTTTCCGCTTCATTTGAATACTGATGTATGAGTCTACGCCCATTCTACTTATTTTTTTCAACAGACGTCATATTCAGACATGTAAAGTCGGTCCCCACACTGATAGGGTTAACCCTTAGATCGCGGGGATCGACTTTAGTCGTCAGAATCTGACGTCTACAGACGTCAGATTATGACTTTAGTCGTCATAATCTGACGTCTGTAGACGTCAGATTCTGACGACTAAAATCAATCCCCGCACTGTAAGAATAAAAATATTTGTAATGGTCGTAGACCCATAACAGGTATTCAAATGAATCGGAAAGAGCTAACTAAGACATTTATGGTGATTTCAAATTGAAAAAAAACCTTCGGTTGCCATGTATTTTTACAAATTAATTCAGCGCTTTAAGGGTTAACCCCGACATTTTATCAAATATGCTCGCACAGATCTCACATAAACCCTGTAAGAACTAAGTACGGCTACATCTATAGTCGTTTGTCATCAGTTTTATTAGCCAATCAAATCGGTATTACTGGCAATTAAATAGTGTTTAACCCTTTAAGTCCTCACGATGCATTGAAGCATCATTTTGCATCTCTGAAGAATGACTTAATTTCCTGAAATCGAAAATGTTCATGGAACTGCTTTATTAATAGCATTTTGTTTTCATTCACCACCCACTTCAAGTCATCTTCATCCACTGCAAGTCGAGAATTGCTTGAAAGGGTTAAACATCAATATTTGCAAATGTTTGATCTCAAATAAAACAAATTTTTACACACACTCGGGGGAAATTTTAGTTTCTATAACTTAGTGCGTTAAACAACAATAAATTATGACGTTCATCATTCAAATGCTAGAGAAAACTCCACAGTGGAACAAAAATGTTTTGTACAAAACAATAACAGATTGCAATCCTCTTGCACCAGCTGCTATTGTATCCAGGTCAATAGAAGCTTTCAAGAGACAACTGAGGGATTATCCCGGTGCACACCAAACCATTAGCTTATTGGGCGGGGGCCCTAGGGTAGTGGTTAGCACCGCTGCCTTTTACGCCAGAGTTCGGGGTTCGGTTCCCATCCACGTGTGAAAGTCAGTATTGTGGGGAGCCTCCGTGACCGAGAGGTAGCGTGCTTGGCCTCAGACTACCAGGGCTCGAATTTCGAATCCTGTGTCTGGAGGACAGTGTCATCTCACCATCCTCAGGAGGCTCTCCTGGCCCAGTTTAGCCTATATGTGCACAAAGGTGGCATAAAGCCCGATTCATTTCATTTAAATCGTTTATTGAAGCTGGCTATTGCATCAGCAAGGTTCATATGGATGAAAACTGTCGAGGAATAATGGAGCTTTTTTTAAATTAATTTGAAGATGCAGGGATGATGAGGCCCTGGGATGTGATTTTTATAAGACAACCAGTTCTTTGATATATAAAAGAACACATTAGAAATGTTCTTCTATTTTTTTTGCTGATTTAGTCACTATCAAGCTGGAAAGGATTACTCATGAACTGCTCAAACAATTAAAACTCCCACATTTCCTTACCTGATTGATCGGTGTTTTTTCTCTTGACTGTTTTCCTGTGATCATCGGAAGAACTATCAGGTTTCTAAAATATTAAAAAAACGTTCTTTTGTTTCCAACATGTTCATCTTTAAAGATTCACTATTACATAATATTTATAAAATAATATTTTTTACATGAAATGACATAATTTTTTCATACTTCCAGCATGGGGACCGACTTTAGACGGTGCGTAGACATCAGATTCGGAGGTCTACAGACATTCCCCACAATTAAACGGTTAATTCTGAAAGCGCTAAACGCTTCTATAGCCATTTTAAGCTTCAATTAACCCTTTAAGCCCCCACGATGCATTAAAGCATCATTTTACATCCCTGAAAACTTAATTTTCCTACAACCAAGGGTTTTAAAACGAAAATTTCCATGAAACTGGCTTACCAATACATGGAAATTTTCTTTAATTTTTAAACCACATCAAATCATCTTCATCCACTACAAGTCGAGAATTGTGACAGCAATTTGCGGCTTGTAGTGGATGAAGATGACAATGTAAAGTCAGGCTTGAAAGGGTTAATTTTCAAACAAGCAAATTTGAATAATAAATGAGAATTAAAATGGTTAGATTGTCATATATATTTTGATTGTACAAATGTGAGTAATTTCCATACACTTGTCGTGCTAGCGAGACAACGTAGGCCATTGGTTTTTATTTCTCTGTTTTAGATCAGAAAAAATCTAATGAGGGAGGGCGGTAAAAAAAACATTTAACAAAAAAAACATTGAGCCTATTTTTGGAAAAGTTAATGAGGGCAACGAAATAAAAAAAATATTTGACAAATTTCTGGAAAAGGTAATGAGGGCGACGAAATAAAAAAACTTTTGACCTTTTAAAAAAAAGGTAATGAGGGCGACGAGAAAAACAAGTAAAAAAAACAAAGCCGGAAAAATATTTTTTATCTCCTGAAATAACTTGTTTTTTTCGAAATGTTTTTTTATCTCCCAAAATTAACTGGGTTTTTTTGGAAATCGGCAACAATCTAATGCGTGCGCTGGGCAGAAAAACACATGGTTTTTTTGGTAATGCGCAGCCTAAATCTATTGCGCTCGCTCATCTAAAACAGAGAAAAAAACATAGTGGCCTTATCGTGAGGTAGGTGAAAATTACAATAAGGTAACTTAGAAGGGTTAGTTCTGCTTATCATATGTGAGATGATTAAATCACAGCTGTTAATGACAGTTTGTCATAGTTTACAAAGAGAAAAATTTAAATTAAAAAATCAACATTGGGTCAACGACTCGTGTTTGCTGTTTTGTATTTACCTGTGTTTCTTCCTCCGATTCTTTCACTGTTTTTTCTTCTGCTGCCTCTTTTAGAGCTTTCTCTTTGGGTTTACCATCCAACATGGCCAGGTCTGGAAACCATGACATAATCTACAACACACAAACATGCAGGGGTGTCATTTTTCCAGAATTATGTTGTGTTCAACACTCATATCCCAATAATCTGAGAATAGTGTAAATCCATTGAAAACATATTTAGAGGGCACAAGGGGTGCAAGGGTTATTGGTGAACATCTCAAATGTTCTTGGAAGCCACCAATCACAACAAAATTCTTCTCACATGTATATCAGTTTCAACCCATATCACACTCTAGCTGTAGTTTAAACTGCAATTGATGACGTTATGTAAATAATCGTGTAAGTCAATACAAACGTTCATTTTTCAATGAACAAGGAATTAGGTGTTCGCCTGAACTCTAAAACGAGTGCTGTATTTTCCCATATCGCACTCAAATCAACACCATTTGCATATCTTATAGAAGTTAACAGCACTCGCCAGTCCCACTACTGTTTTTGTTAACCTTTTTACCACCAAGTTGACAATTAATTTCTCTGATCTCACCTTTTTGGCATATAAGTTGCTTTGACATACAGGGTTTCCATGCATATTAAGTCGTTTCAAACATGGAAGATTTGAAAGAGCCTTGAATTTTCTGTAATAAATGAACAATAATGAACACATCTATACATTGATATAGAAATATAATTTTTATAATTATAAATAAACAAAATATATTTTGAAATCTCTGAATTGGGAATAGTTATTCCAACGCAAATTAGAGTTAAAATTAAATATTTGTAGACATTTAGCAGGTATGGTAGGCCTACCTTAGTGTTTTTACAATTTAAAATTAGTTTTGTTGAAATGAGAATACGATGAGAACCTTAGTTAAATTAATGTCAAAAATTCACTTACTTTGTCTTTTTAATTTGATTCTGACTCATTTCGACAATTTCCAACCTGAAAGAAAAAGAAACTTCAAAGGTTTATTAGAACCAGGGGGACAAAAAATTAAGTCAATGATTTCTAAATGTGGTTGAATAAATAATTAACACTTGTTTCCACTACTAGTCTGATGCGGTATGTCATTTTGGCCATTTCTGTTGCCAAAATTGATTTTATTGTTTCTATGGCTTCCTTAGGGGTCAAATAAGCGAAAAATATCGGGCTTCAATTTTTTCCGCCGCTCAACCTCGTTTTATCACACATTCAAAATGGCTGCCATCGAAATCACATATTTGACCAAAACTTTGGCTCTAACATAGCTAAGGTCAAGATTTTGATGTCTATATCCATGGTTTTGGGTATGAGGAATCCAGTGGTGCCCATCTAAAATGTGTATGTCTTGTAGATATTTCGAAATTAACGATAAAACACATTTTTCATGCATTTTCGGTCATTTTTTTGGTCGCGAATATGAAAAAACTCACATTTTCAAACAATTATTTTTGTTGCGTTATTTAGTCTGTATTATTTTAAACAGCACAGTGTTCGTGGTTTCTGAATGGTGGATGGATCCTAGATATTCCACAAAGAAGGCGTAAAAGTGATATCGTAGAAACTGAGCAAATTCAATAAAGATGTTTGATGCATTTCCTTGATTTGCTAATGAACATTTTACAACAGTCAGAGGAAAATTAATAAAACTAATGTCCTTTGCAAAAAATAGACACTTTTCGAGAAGTGGATAGGAGGGGTGGAGGTCCCATTTAAAATAAAAAAATGCAAAGAAAAAATTATACAAAATTGTGAGCAAATTGTGTTGTCAAACAAATGATAAGAATCAATCAGGGAGGGTGATTGTGGTCCATCCCATCCGCAAAATTATTGGATTTTCAGATTTTTTTTTTAATCCTCAAATGATGCACAATACAAAATAAAAGGGGGGCTTTTAATTCATCACAGCCCATGAGAGATATCCCCGTATAATTGGAGATAGTCCGAGTCGACGCAACCACATGGATTAGCGCCAGAATATGGCAGTATAGCAAAAACTGTGTTTTAGTATGCTTGTGACCAGTGTACTCCGAGATCAACATTTTCTTGAAAAATGTAAGGGTCACCCTATTCAAATGATAAATTAGCCTATAAAATACTAACAGTTAAATCCCCACGTTAAGGCATTATTGAAATGAGATGTACATCGATAATTACCAATTAATATATTAATCAGTAATGTAACATTAGGACGCCCGGCGGCGCCCCTGATTTTTGGCTTACGACTTTATCTGTTTATGAATGGCAATAATTACAGACTCTGTATCGCATATGCCTACTCTGTTATCATGGACTAAAATGGAGAGGGGCAGAGTCATTACCACAGCTGACATTTAATTGTTTTAAAGCAAGCATTTAATGGCTTGGTTCATCTATTAGCCAACAAGGTTTAGGTTCATGTTTAGTGATTTTGATTTATATATTACCATATTGACAATTTTTAAATTTCAAAATGGCCGAATGTCGTTCAAAATAACACATGCCACAATAGAGCCGATATATCTTGTTTGATTGGCATATACCCCATTGTTACAGCTACAGGGGTGTGCAAGGCTGAGCATTTCAAAACAACTACATCTCGCCCCACGGCATGTGCACCGAGTTTAAAATCCGCTGATCTTGCCGGAAGATCCTTTACTTGTTCGTCCCCTCTCGATGTGACTAGGTGATCACATTAATGGCGGCCTTGTCGAGTTCAGGTTACAACCAGTGTGTTGACGTTAGTTTTGCGCAAGGCTACGCGCTGCCATATGCTCCTTCTTAATGTAAAAAATAGAATGTTGAAGATATTACACGCGTAGATTACACGCTCTTTAAAATAATATGTGGATATAATCTGTTGACGTGTGAAGCCAGTTCCACAGGTCAGTTAAGAAATATCATGACAGAACAGTGACACACAAGCCATCTCCAACCAACCAAATTTCAAGAGGTACACTTGAATGTTTTTTATATGTGTGCTCAATAGATAGATATGTTATCCAGCAAAACATGGTAAAGATATTAGATCAGCTGCGATAAGCCTATGTACAAAGCTTTCAAAATACATATTTCAAAAATAAATATGCCAGTATTTTCGGCATACTTTCTGAACATTATGAAAACTGATTAGCACTAAAGTAGAATAAAAGCATAGATCTCTGCCAAGCTTCCACCGACGGTGAAATAAAATGAAATGCACATATAGGCTAAACTGGGCCAGGAGAACCTCCTGAGGATGGTGAGATGATTGAGATGACACTGTCCTCCAGACACAGGATTCGAAATTCGTTCCCTGGTGGTCTGAGGCCGAGCACGCTACCTCTCGGTCACGGAGGCTCCTCACAATACTGACTTTCACACGTAGATGGGGAAGGAACATTTTTGTTTCTTTCAAACCGCAGAGACCGGGAATCGAACCCCAAACTCTGGCGTGAAAGGCAGCGGTGCTAACCACTAACCTAGGGCCCCCGCCCTCCACCGTCGGTGAATGGACATTGCTTAAGCATATTCTGTTGTGTATGACATTGTGGCATTGCAAAAATATTACTTTTGAGCTGGAAAGGAGCAATGACTATTCTGTTGCAGTAAATATATGACCTACTTATGCTTCAAATCACCTATTACCCAGTTAAGGCATCAGTATGAGATTCAGAATTTGTCAGTATTTGACCAGAATATCCAATGTAGTTTCAATTCACACCTCTTATGGAATCCCGCTCCTGGTGGTGTAACCTGTGCAGAAAGAAAAAAAAATTCACCTGTCCTGGAGAAGCTACTTCAAGCTCAAAATATTATATGACCAACTCAGTGAAATCTGAATATAATACTGATGCCTGGACTGGTTCATGGCTGATTCGGAGTGGAAGTAACTGATAGACATCCTTAAGCATAGTACCCAGTGCCACCAAATGATCCGAGCTGGTTATTGTATCGTTATTTTGTCATGATAAAGCATCCCATGATCAGTGGCCAATAAAGCTGTCCTGGATCTATTCTTGGGACACCTTACAAACTTCTGACTTACTGGCATGAGTTACTGTCATGGTTTGATCCATGTCACTTGCATCAATCGGCAGAAAATTGAACTCAATGTCTTGAACAACTTGGTTGGGATGACAATGTACATTAAATAGTACTTAGTAAAAGTGATCATCAGTTTTTCAGCAATCTTGATTTCTACCTTTCTGGAATGACGTCTCGCAGATGATCTAATTGCATTATCACTTTTTTACTGGATAACATATCTATCTACTGAGCATACATTATGCAAACACATTCATATTATATCAACATATATATTATTGATTTAAAAAGCTTTAGAAGTGTGTGTCATTTCCGCAAAATTCAAACTTGCACGTTGATACTGTTGAAACCAATTACCACGTTTCTCTTTTCTTGTATTTTCTTTCAAACTCAATATGTTTTTAGATTAGAACTGATTTTCTGATACCAACTTTGTGGTTGTGAGCTGCTTGTTTCTTTTTATTTGTATAAGAATATGAACATTAAATGTTTGCTGTGATCCTCTCAAATGCCAGCTAATCCCAATGGTTATTGTATGTCCCCCTCCAATTATGGCTAGAATCTATACACTGATATCTCTCATAGGCTGTGATGAATTAAAAGCCCCCACCCACCTTGTATTTGTTCTTGTGCATCTTTTATGGATTTAAAGAACAAAATCCAATAGTTTTGTGGATGGGATGGTCTACAATTGCCCACCATGATTAATTCTGATCAATTGTTTAGCAAATATGAAACATAGCTGCAACGCACAATTTTAGATTTTTTTTATTTCGAATAGAACCTCAACCCATCCCACAAAATTATCAAATGTTTTTGTAAAAGACGCATTCCCGTCAATAACTATCCTATGCGTCTGTTCGAATGAAGGAAATGCATCAAACATAGTTATTGGAATTGTTCAGTTTCTACCATTTGGTGAAATATTCGGGGTCCATTAACGGAACCCATCATTCAGAAACCATCAACAATGTATTGTTTATCATAATACAGACTAAACAATGCTACAGCAAATATTTGTTTGAATTTGAGTTTTTTCGTATTCGCGAGAAAAAAATGACCGAAAACGTACAAAAAAATGTGTTTTATCGTTTATTTCAAAATACCTATGAGACATCCACATTTTTTATGGGCACCATTGGATTGCTCATACCCAAAACCATGGGTATAGACATAAAAATCGTGACTCTAGCTATACTGGAGCCCAAGTTATGACCAAAAATGTCATTTCGGTGGCGGCCATTTTGAATGTGTCATAAAACGAGGTTGAGGGGTGGGAAAAATTGAACCCCAATATTTCTGGCTTATTTGACCCCTAATAAGATCAAAAAAACAATAAAATCAATTTTGGCAAGAACTTTTAATTTTAGGCATATTTCTGACATACCGCACCAGACTATACGTCCTTCATCTCGTGATTTAGCTGGTTCCGCGTTGAACACCTCTCCAGCCTTTGGTAAAAAACAAACAATTTAAACAAACCTTTCATGTGGATACTGCATAATTATGTTCAAGATAATATATGATGCTTCATTGCGCATGTCCGGGACACTCCACATTATCAGATGACCAGGTGACGTAGATCTCCCTGCTTGTGACGTCACCTACATCTAAGCATTTGCTTGCCATCTACCCAATTGAATTTTTTTTTATCGATCATTCATCATCCATAACATCAATAAATCAGATGTCTAAAGATTTTAGTCATAATCTACGAGAATCTATGGATCCTGATCATCGTCAAAATTAGCAATTAACACAAATTATTGATCTAATGTGGGTTTTATTTTGGGCCAATATTGAAGCTCGTTGAAAGTTATCGAATCTGTGTGCGAACCATGTAATAGAAAATACAGACTCTAAGCATTTCAATATGAACAAGGCATAGAATGACCCGATTTGATTCAAGGTAAAATATTTAATGCAAAGGCATCACAGATAAGCAGATTCATATTGCCAACATAGGAGTTAAAACCTCCCCTGTCAAAAAGACAAACTACTGGTATGGCATTGGGCTTGGAGCGATCTGCTTTGCAAAACTAAGAAATCTGCTTACTTATAAAGTGAGCAAATACTGCCTTTTGGCTTTGTTCAGCAGAAATGTACTGATGATGAATACCTACCGATTATTATTCTCAATGCAATTATCTGGGATTTCCATAATTCTGTTATTATGCAGCTTCAGTGCTTTTAACCCAGAATTTAACTGCAAAATAAAATACACACAATCCCTGAATAACAAAAACTTCCTTTAATAACCCTTTGAGTGCGGGCGACGCTTTTAAGCGCATTCATACTGTTTTTCCACAACTGAAATTTGACAGAAATTGAACAAATATGTATGTATAAATCTTGAGTAAAGCCCCCATTGTGAAATTTAGCAGGTTTAATTTTTAAGTGAGGAGGTATTTTCCTTTCATTTGAAGTTGGCAATTGCGTGAGCAATGCCAACTTCAAATGAAAGGAAAATGTTAAGTAGTAATGAAGCACTTAAAGAGTTAATGAAATATAAGACCAATTATTTTTTCTTTATGAAACATCCACTATTATAAATTTCGCTCTATCATGTAATGTTTTTCAATTTTCTTATGTCACAATTCACAATACATGTACCAAAATGTACATATCAAATACAGCGTTGTGACTTTATTTCCATCTTAAATTTGACAACCTAGCCGGCATCATTATTTGATCCGCGGTACCAGACAGTACTCTGTAACACTGGCATCTTCACTTGAACATAAATTAAAAATATATAATTTCAAAATAATTAATGATTGATTTTCTCTTTCAATCTTCGACTCGTTTAAAATCCTTATCATTGATGTATAAATATTTAGCCAATTTTTAATTTGATTAGCAGTTGGGCAGAATTGCATAGCTTTTCACTACGCGATACTTGTACTGAACAAAATTTCACATGTGCAGTCTATACATAATGTGTGAAAGTTAGTGATTGTGCTTAGAGTCTATACATACTGTGATATCGGGGAATTTCTTTATTTGGTTGTGTGAGAGTTGCAGGCGTATCAGACTTCCCAGCGCCATCACATCAATCTCCTTCAGCTGATTGTGACTTAAAACTACAAAACAAACAAAATGTTTTTTAACTCTTGTGCTACTGAATTTTTTTGTTTCGATTTTTCACTCATTTAAAGCTGCAATTGCTAACACAATTCCCGGCTTTAAATGACGAAAAATTGACATCTACCTAATTCAATTATATTATCAACCAAGCATTTATCATCATCAATTTTTTGCATTTGCAGTGCAATGATATATTGCCTGAAACATGTTTCAGCTGTATATATGGGGTTTTGGCAACATAACACATTAGCGGATACATTCCACTATTTATTAATTACACCATCATCATATTTTACCATTAGGCTTTTTCAATTGACATTGAACCAGATCTTTCAAATTGAGAGCATTGAGACAAAAATTTGTTGGAATCTTGGGACAAAAATCTAAGGTGCGTGAAATAAACATTAACTGTTGGATCATACTTAATGTGTTGAGAGCTGATAGATGAGTAAGTCCGCTGGCCACACGAATCTTGTTGTTGTTCAACATCAGTGCCTTAAGTCCTAAAAAATAGAATAGAATAAAATATGTCACCTTAAGCTGAAAGTGTTAAGCACTGCACAGTTTAAAAGTATTTATAGTAGAACATGTAGAAAGACATTCTGAAGTGATTTCTAGCAATTATATTTCATATCAGTGCATAAATATACATGCCCACTCGTTCTCTTCCCTTGTTGATGTATAAGATGCATACATATATTACCAGATTACTGTATATTCCTGTGTATTATGTGATGTTTTTTTCGTCAGAAGTTCGACTAAGAGTTCACTAAGACATCGTATACCCAGCAGTTAATATATGATAGATATTTCACGTTAGTTTCGCATTGTGTACCAGTAAATAAAACAACAAAATGAAATCAATGAACAAAAAAATAAGTATGAAAAAATGTATAATTATCCAATATTTTAATCAAATAGTTACATAATTATTTAAGTCACATTATAGCAGAGCTAGACGTTAAGGTGTCAAGTAACATGCGCCGCGATCATTGGAGGCCACCATGCGACTATCATTCTGAACTGCCAGTAGCAATCACCCAACCCTTCACGTCCAATGGCCAAACAAAGATATGCCCTATGAATCAATTTAATGCTCACATTAGTCAGAAAGTTTATAAAATTAGTTATTTTGCATAACGCTAATTAAACACTTTTTGACAAAACAATAGTATTGAATTGTTCAGACAATGTAATAAAAAGATATGCCGTTATTAATATAAATTATAATCTCTATAGCACAGAAAATGTTAGCAGCTATTCAGTGTGTTGCGTTGGTAGCAGGGGTCGATCTAGATTTTCACTGACGGGGGAGGGGGGGTTTAAAACCATGCCATGACCCACTGTTATTTATATGTTGGACAAACGTTTACGGTGCCAGACCAACGTTAGAGCAACACATTGCGTTTTCTTCGCCTGCCCCAGCGCAGGTCGCACCCGCCATTGTTCCAGTTGTGAGACAGCGTCGATCAAGTTGGCCCAGCAATCAACTGGCAATAAGACAGCGTCAGTCTAGTGCCTAGTGTGATACGGAAATTGTCGGTGACAATAGGGGAGGGTGCTGTTGGTGACTGTCAATCAGTGGGAGCTAACTAATCGACGACCAATCACAATAAGACTGAGGTCAGTTCCGCAAGATTGACCAAGTCATGTGCGATGAAGCGATGTCAGCGTACTTGCCAGGAGCTGCCAGTCTTACTGGCAAAGTTGTAATTTTGATACCGCACTATACATAGGTGCAAGCATTTTCCAGGCTATCAAGAGGTCAAAATCGTGACTCGTATTATACATAGCGTCACATAATACACGGGGATATACTGTATGCATCAGTTTATATATCAGCAGACATGTCAGTATTCACAGTATTAACTTGATTACACACTAACCTTCTAGTGATGCTATTGGTTTCATATCTTCTATGTTGTTATTGCCAAGATTCAGAACTAAAACAAAAAGCATGACTGATCAGAATAGATGTAAACCTTAACACTTCTCATTATAGGCTTGTAAGGCTCAAACCAAGAAAATTCCTCTGGATTTGCTATGTTGATAAGATTTGATAATTTGATGAAAGCAAATCCATTTGGAAATACATGTACATATATCTATTTTTCATCAATATAATTATGGAATCACCTAACGCATATGAAAAATACTAACTGACAAGATACATTTTTAAATATTAATTCTCAAAGCACTGAATTTTTTTCCCACAAACCATGGAGACCAAAGGTTTATTTTCAATTTGAAATCATCATAAATCTCTTAGTTAGCTCTTCCCACCTTATTTGAATACCTATGTTATGGGTCCAAGGCCATTATAAATATTTTTATTCTTACAGTGCGGGATCGACTTTAGACATTAGAATCTGCCGTCTGAAGTCAATCCCCGCACTGTAAGGGTTAATGAATCACAGCAGCATCTTTAATTGGACTTACGTCAGTAGACTTAACAAGCCTGAATTTACCATAGTCATCTTCATCCACTACAAGCCGAGAATTGCTGTCGCAATTCTCGACTTGTAGTGGATGAAGATGATTTGACGTGGTTTAAAAATTAATGAAAATCGCCACATATTGGTAAACCAGTTTCATGGAAATTTTCATTCTAAAACACTTTGTTGTAGGAAAATTAAATCTGTTTCCAGGGATGTAGAATGACGCTTTAATGCATCATGAGGGCTTAAAGGGTTAAGTCAGTCTTAAGCTTACTGATTGGTTGAAACGTGATCACGTGTTGATAGTAAAGACAAATTTTTGACTTAAGTCAGACTGGTGGAACTGGGGCCATGCTTGGTAATTAGGTCAAGTTTATCATCAGATCCAAATGTTTATCATCACATCCTATCACATTGAGACTCGCCATTGGGAGTTTAAATTACCGGTATGATTCATCTGCGGTTTTATGGCAACCATATTAGTACTGTTCTTCAAACACATGAAAGCGTCGTGAGTGCAGCTTTAAGGGAAACCTTTACTGGTGAATTCTATAAAAATTAAATATCCATATTGCAAAAAAAAGACAAACCTGTTAGATTTTTTAAAGTTGCAACAAAATCCATCTTTCTTAGTCTGTTGTTGGCTACACTCAACCATTTCAATGTTTTAGAAACACCTATAAGAAAATAAGGTGAGTAAATATGTAATGAGATAATGGTGTGGCACACATAAAAACTCTGTAGCATACAGCAGGAATGAAATAATTTTCACCCACTTGAAGTTGAGGATGGCTGTAGCGAGACACTTCAAGTGGGTGAAAATTTGCATTGAAGAAATTAGCGGTTAAAATGATTAGTGGATGTTTAGTCAAAAACACATATTTGTCATTCAACATTTCTTTTCTTAAATAGACATTGTTATCATAGCTTGTTAAAGATTTTTTTTTTTATAGATATTATCGAAGAAATTTCAACATGTTGGTTAGATTGATAATTTGCAAGGCATATTTTAAAAGCTATATTAAATGCATAGATGTAAAAATACCAGTAATAAATAAAAAATATCACAAACCTAAGTTATTGCCATCTTCTATCTCATTTTTAGCCAAATCAATTCGCTCAACAATTTTAGCACAACTGCAGAGAAAAATACATGTTTAGTTTAAGCTATTTGTTACAAGCTGTAAGTTACACCTTTTCATGAGAACTTTATATGTTTATCTTGTTAATTTGCTATCATAAAGGCCTATTGTGTTATCATTATAATGATTGTATTATAGCAAATATATTATATATTTAAAAAAAAACAGGGGCCGGAGGCTATGCCCAAATTTCTGCAGTGATATGTGGATATGTGGTATATTAGCTACTGTTTCTGTATTGCGGGGCACTCGTTGGGTGCCCTGATGTATCTAAAAACTAAAACTCTCAACAGCGGCAACATCTCAGTAGTTTTCTTCAGCTGCTTCAAAAAGTCCTCAAAAATGTCTGGCAGCGAAAAATTTGAGCAGTGTCGCATCGTGAAACGCTCCACAACTTTTAGTGATTGCGATGCATAATGCCCATTGCCCTGCATTTATTTGCGATACAAAAAATCAGTCCTCCACATATGGAAATAGGAGAAGAGATATAAAATACTCTCCTGAAAATTTCTAGGAGAGCATTGAACTCTCGTGCAAAGCATGCTAAAAGTGATTTTTTGGGCTTATTTAGCTTCAAAATTTTAACTTCTGGTGATCGCGAAGAGCGCTGTGTATTGCTCTCCTTGCACTTGGTTAAGGGGCGCAAGAGGAGCGCCATCGCGCTCCTTATAAATGGAGGACTGAAAAATGCCGGTTTTTTTACACAGATCAGAATTATAGCCTATTCATCCCTTGAGGCTTCATTACAGTCATTTACGGTTTTATTTATACAGTATAGCTTATCCATTTAATCAAAATATGCCCTAATAGTAGGGACCGATCCGATTCTAGGCCAGTCTACCAGCAGCTGTTCTTTGTCGTCATGAGAGGTATTGAAAACAGGCCAACTACAACAACTACACAGTTGAACATGTACTCCGCGCTGCTTTACAAAGCCAAAAGGCAGTATCTGCTTACTTGTAAAGTAAGCAGATACTGCCTTTTCACTTTGCACAACGATATTGTGTACATGTATGTGACGGCAGTGAATCAACTGCAACTAATCCTTCTAATTAGCATATTTCTACTATGAGTGACGTCATTTCTACTACATACTCATTCAAAAAAATATGAATACTCAACGTGCTTAACAGTATTGCATGGCCTTGAACTTAATACTGATCCTTTGGTGTGATACGTTGTGTCCCTGTAGGCTGTGAGCATATGTAATACCACACAAGACAATATAACACTGAATGAATGGTGTGCAAACGTCTGCCGCACGATGGTGACGTCTCTGCCTCATGTCGGAATACATTCTGCGGCCTGAACGTTTGAAATTTAGTCTGTCATGGGAATTTTTTTAATACCGGTATATTCATATTCTCGTTTCTATCGTTCCAATACAGGGCTCTGAATGTTTCTAAATACAAAGACCATTTTATATATCCATGACATCGTTGTGCTCACATAACAACCGTCGAAAAATTATAGTGAATTAATCGTAGGTCAACCGCGGCCCGTTGCAGTAAAATGTCACACCTTCATTAATGCAATTACCGAGTGGTGGCTAACTGTAAGAGTCTGTGTGTGTGGTGGCCATCCACCGCTAGTTCCCACATGGCCAAGTGCAGTAAAGTACAGAAAAAAACAACGCATTTATACGCGATATAAGAAGACATTTAACCATGATTATAAAAAATAGTTTTGTGTGGAAATTTTGTGACATCTGAGCCGCTGATACTTATCAAAGATAAACTATAATATCTTGCTGGTCTCAGAAGAAGACGATGTGTCAATAGTTATTTATTGTCATTTTAATACAGTTTTACTGCAATTTGCTCACGTTTCAGTGCTTGACAGTTTCAATTTTGAACAAATTACTCCCCGCCGCAATTATATCTATCATATTAGATAAACTAGCATTGCTACATAATTATGCAGATCAACAATATGATATTGCAAAAAAAGATAATTAAGCAGATGAACAATAAAAGTTTGCAAAAAGTGGACACTAATGGTTAGTCTATTTGGCGTTAGTAGGTCTACTATATTTTACAGCTGAATATCGAATTTAATTTAAAAAAAAAAATTGATTTGCAATTGCTATTCAATTTGATTATTGATTAGCTGTTCCAGCTAATCAATTTTTTCCAAACTAATTTTTCCCTGTGTGGGTGATGTTTTGGATTCTTTATCCCTTTAACAATTTGCAACATTGAGGTAACATCTTTTTGACGTTTTTTATAATTTAGCTCAGATTTTGATCTAGCACAGCCTTTTTCTTGCTGAGTGAAAAATGTTGAATGTGGTCAAATATTTCTTTTAGCATGTCGGCAGTTACGAAAAAAGGCTCAGCATAGTTTTATTGGACAATTTTAAAATTTATAGAATGTACCTATACCTGCCGTCAGATTAACTTGTATCACATGTTTTTCCTGATTTCTCAGTCAATTCTCAACTAATTTTCAGGAAATTTTGCAAGGATTATTTTCGGATCAAGCGGCGACTACCGAGAAATTTTCATCTGAAAATATTGTATAGGGAGGCCTAGCTATAAAGTTAGACCATCTGGCATGTAATGCAATTCAGGGCTGAAAAAAACTTTAATTTTACCAGTTTAATGGGTTTATAGAGGGACGTCATAATTACAAATTTACTACATGTCAAATGGTCTAACTTTTGAAATATAATATATTTTTTGATGAAAATTTCACGGTAGTCGCCGCGTTACCTGGCTACTCAAAAATGTCCTTGCTAAATTTCATCAAACTCGGTTGAGAATTGACTGAACAATCGGCGAAAAACATGCGATACAAGTTATTCTGACGGCGGGTATAGCATAGTCTAAACCATAATTTCTAAAAAAAAAAATTCTAAATCGCAATTAATAGGCCAATAAATTTTTTTTTCTTTTTCAAATAATTATTTTCAAGTTCGTGAATGTGGTTTTCTACTAGCCGCTCTAGCGCCGAACACATCACTACCTGGCTACGGAAATTAGTAAACTGTGAAGTGTGGTGTGTAGTCTACGGGGCTTTACACATGGTAATTTCGCAATAACTCATATTATCGCTCACAGTTTATACAGAATGTGCAATCTACGCAGCGTTACATTTTATTCACCTTAAATTTTCTATGGTAATAATTGACCTATTGGTCAAGTTGAGTTGACGGCAGTCACTCAGCGCTTGACCTGTAGTTTGCTTCACAAAAGCGCTATTTAACGGAGGCATGTTTCCTATTTGTCATAAAAGTAAACAAGATTGCGTTAGCACGGTTGGCTCCTTCGTTCCACTTCCACTGTGTTTTGTTAATTTTTATGGCGGGGACTCTCTGTGTCTGTGACATTCTGATTAAATTAGTAATTGCAAGTAGACCTAATATTAATTACTCAATTTCAATTCCTTTACTTTAGAATGATTTCATTTATCAATATCTATCAATTTTTGTGAATTTTACAAATTGACGTTTCTCTTTTCTGAGCTTTAAAATATATTTTTATGTGGGCGATAATATGTTGAAGTACCATTGAATTTGACTATGTCTAAAAGTTATGCCTCTGCTATGTGAATGCTGTATTCAGGTGTTTACCGGAAAGAGTTTCTTTTGTACCCCCCTGGCCGATAATAAAAGTTTTGGTCATTCAGTATGGGCGATAAAATGTGATAATCAAGAGTTTCCTGGAGGCCCTTTTAGTTTTAGGCTTTTAATTTTGGGGAGTTGGAATTCCGCCCCCCCCCCTTAAACTGGCCACCCCCCCCCCCCTAAAAAATAAATAAAAAATAATAATGATTGTACCACGTGCACAGCAACTCATCACTCAATAAACCCCAAAACACAAAATCCTCGAGGAAACCCTGATTTCTGAATGACGGAGGGATACAACAGAAACTCTTTCCGAAACATTTGGCGTTTTTCATCAAACCGCCGATTTTAAGGGGGCCAATATTTTCAGTTACGAATCTGGTAACACTGAGACAATGGAAATTTGTTTCATTTGTTTTTCATATATTTACCATGTTTAGGGGAGACCGGGGCTAACTGAGACACGGGGCTAACTGGGACAGGCCTCAAACAGGGAATTCCATGATCAGATGATATGACAATATCAGTGGCCTCGTTTTTAAGAAAGGAGGGATACCCCCCTCCACTTGAACTACAATCGCAGTGGAACTAGCAGATCTGTGTGAGCAAGTAAGACTAAATGTATTTTTCTGCCTCTCAAGTAGTTTTTCACGTCTCAATTACGAATCTTATAAAACTTAAACTACAATAGTTGTATTATACTAAAACATATCACTGAAAACACTCATATTTACTGCCTAATTTACAATTATTGGATGCTCGATGCTGTATCATGGCCACATGCCAGGTCATATTTTTCGTGGGAGGTCAATCCGGGGCTAACTGGGACAATTCTGGCGGGGCTAACTGGGACAGTCCCAGTTATTCCCGGTGTGTCCCAGTTAACCCCAGTTGCCATAGAACATTGTGTCCCACTTAACCCCTGTGGGTACTGACATTTGACCAAAATATATGTTTGCCCAACTCAATTAACATTTGTTAGGCCTACTTTAGATTGTATGTATTGGAGGTGGACAAAGTGTGGTTGTTACCTAGTATCAACACATTAGGCCTATAGTCCATCGGTTTAAGCTGTTAATTTCTGCATTAATTTGTTGCAGTTTAAACATTCGTGTTTAAAAGGCATATATATGTTTATTTATAGCTCACCCCTTCAAACTATTTGGAATCATCATAGAATGCAGTATACCTTGTTTAATCTCTATAGATCCGAAATTGCTGAAATTTTAGGAGTGTCCCAGTTAGCCCCTGGCCTTGTCCTACTTAGCCCCGTATACGGGGCAAACTGGGACACTATTTTTTTTTTGTTAAAAATTCTCCAAATCTGTGTAGGTTTTAGCTGTCATTTATTAAAGGCCCTTGTGACAATAGCAAATATCAGACCTAGGTTGAATAATTGTCTTGAATCTCCAACTCTATTATCTTCTGCTCCAGGACGATAAATGATAAAAGTGTCCCAGCTAGCCCCGGTCTCCCCTACACGAGAGTATCTGCTAAACATAGAGCTCCAGGGTTTGACACAAACTTTTATGAGCAGTGGTCCACAGGACCACCAGCTCAGAGGTTCTGGTGGTCCTACAATTTTTTTAGTGGTCCTGACAATGACAACACTTGTAAATCTTGAAACAATTTTTTTCACGCGCAGGATGTGTTTCCACAACATTAATTTTGTAAAACCACAACATGGATGATGATCGATCTCGACCTAAAGAATGCATGCCACTCATGATTAATAACATGTGTTTTGAGCATGTTATTGTTATAATTCTGAGGGCTGGAGATTTTAGAGGTCCTCCGGACCACTGGATATGATGTTCTGGTGGTCCGACATAGATTCTGGGGGTCACAGACCACTGTCAGTGTCGAACGCTGAGCTCTACATTCTAACCCTTAAGGCGCTGTATTATTTTTGTATAGGCCTAAACTATGGAGACCAATTTGAAATCATCATAAATATCTTAGTTAGTTCTTCCCGATTCATTTGAATACCTATGTTATGGGTTGACAGCCATTATAAACATTTTTATTCTTTCAGTGCGGGGATCGTCTTTATACGTCAGAATCTGACAACTACAGACATCAGATTCTGACGTATAAAGACGGTCCCCACGCTGAAATGGTTAAGGAAGTGAGAAAACCTTAGATGGCTGGATTTGTTAGAAGTGGGCTATTTACTTGTATAAAAAATCCATTGATAAATTGTGTTCACTTTACAGAAGTAACATGGCTGACAATGATGATGAAATTATCCAGGACAGTACCATAAAACCAGCAAAACAAATACAGGCCATAGATCGAGCATCTGTTCATCGAATATGCTCTGGACAGGTTGTGCTGAATCTGGCAACAGCCGTGAAAGAACTGGTGGAGAATAGCTTAGATGCTGGAGCGACATGTATAGGTATTAATGCTTCTAAATCATATGTCTTTACCCTTATTTTCATTCATTTTAATATTTGAATATGAATTTCTGCCACAATTCCCACCCCAAGGTCAGTGTTTATAGCGGACTGTTTGATTCATTATGTACACCCTCTTTACAAAAAAATTCTCATCCTCTTGCTATTTTTTTTCAATACTTTAACTTTGTGTGACTGCTATCTAATGAAAAAAACATCTGTATAGAAAACTTGATGCAAATAGGAAGAATGTTGCACAGGAAACCAAAACTCGAAAGTTGATTATTTTGTTGGATTATTAAACAGTGTTCATTTGACTGGGATATGGGAAAATATAGCACTCTTTCTCATCTGCTCATAAAATGAATATTCATTGGACTGTGTTTTATTTTCCAATATCGCACAGAAAATGAACAATGTTTGTATTTTCTCACACAATGAAGTCGCACATGACATAACCATGATCCCTGCCATACATTGCAGCTCAAACTTTGGCGAGAGTGTGATATGGACTAATACAATCGGTATACTTCTCATAGTTTAAGTATAATATATCAAATGAAACCTCAGAATGTTTTTATAGTGTTGAATTTTCGATAGGATCCTTTAGCTCCGAGGCGACAATATGTCATGTGGTACCTTAGACCTTTCACCTGAACAATATGCGTCTTCTGAATTATTTTGAATAGAATTAATCATTCAGAAAAATGTCACTACTACTAGTAAATTGAGAGTATTAATTGAATTTCAAAATTTTTAAAAATTTACTGTGAGATGGGAATTGCAGTAACATCTCAAAGTTTAAAGGAAAATATGATAAACATTCCAGGGAAGGCAAAGTGTTAGGATGAGAAGGAAGATTACAGCCTGATTAATAGAAGAACATTATGACAAATATCATATAATGATGTACTTTGCAGGTACACTATTATAGCATTTTCTTACAATAAACTACAACATTCATGGAATCTTACTTGTCAATACTTTATTTCAGAAATTAGGTTGAAGGAGTATGGGAGTGAATTGATTGAGGTGACAGATAATGGCTCGGGTGTGGAAGAAACTAATTTTGAAGGGCTCAGTAAGTAGTGGTGAAGATTTTAAACTATAATGATTTTGTATCTATTTGATAAGCAGATAAGTAAGCAAATGAAGTTTGCTGAATAAAAACACCCTTATTTTTTGTGCAGATATTTTTGCAATTTCTTTTCTACTATGCATGTATGTTGGTTTACTAAATGTTGCTAAATGTTAGTAAATCCTGGCACTACTCCCTAGCAAATATGACTTTGTTGATTTAATGTTAAATCAGACTCACAAATAGTACATCTACATTAAATCAACATTGAACCAACATTGGGTCAATATCTGTTTTTGCTGTGTCATGGAAATGTTAATAATATAGACGGATAGGCTTTATGGTTTCCTTAATTGTGATTTCTTTATATACTACAATATTTTTTGTACTGAGGAATCAACCGACAGACCAATTTTTCCCTGCAGACCAACATTATTAATATTTTGTACATTTAACTGCTAAGGTATATTATTTAAAAAATAATTCACTTGCAGTTGTGTCCGGCTACATGGTATGAACCAAATTCAAGTGGATACAAATGACATATCTGTGGTTACTTTGAGACCAAGCATTTTTCATGTTTATGATGTCTCCTAATTGAAGACACATTTAACTCCAGAGAACCCTATTTTAATGTTAGTAACAAACTGATTAAAATTGATAATAGCATCCTCAGGGTTAATATGATTATCATGCTTATTTTGCAGCATTAACCAATCTCCAGGTGTTCGCAGCCTGTGGTGATGTGGAGACGTTCGGGTGTTCTTTGAACAGCAATATTTTTGCATTAATGCTCAAAATATATTATGTACTAACAAATCAACAGCACATACCATTGTCGTTTTTATTTATTATGGGTAATTATTATTAGTTTTGTATTGTTTCACAGCATTAAAACATCACACATCCAAACTGCAGGACTTCACAGATCTCGTTAACGTGGAGACGTTCGGCTTTCGAGGCGAGGCTCTCAGCTCCCTGTGCGCACTCAGTAATCTATCTGTCATAACGCGACACAAGGATGCAACTGTCGCCACAAAACTAGAATATGATAACAATGGGAAACTGTTGAAATGTCTGCCTTGTGCTCGACAGGTAAAAAAATTACGAAGCTTATTATTGTTTTGATGGATTTGCGATTAGCTGGATATCGGTTTATTTCTTTAAAGTTTTTATAATATAAAAATCATAATGCATGACTAAAAATAGAAATTTTGTTGAAATAATTCATACAGTTAATTATGTCAACTGTATTTAACTTTACCATTTAATTTAGTTCTAAAAGCACAACAATTTCATACTGATAATATGTGATATATGATGAAATTTATCAGACAGGTACTACGGTGATTATTCAGAATGTATTCTCCACACTGCCTGTTAGATATAAGGAGTTTCAGCGTAATGTCAAGAAAGAATTTGCCAAGATGGTACAGATTCTGAACGCTTACTGCATCATTAGTACTGGTGTCAAGCTGAGCTGTACGAATCAGGTCAGCAATGGGTGAGTATATAATAAAATAAAATTTAATTTCAGTCTTATTTGTGTTTATGACAGTGAGCCAATTCAACTCAAATAAATCTTTAAACACCATAAATTTAAACATCATATCAAATGTGGTAAAGTGGCCATATTCGCTAAAAAAATATTATGGTCTGATTCACAGTTTTCAAAAAAGATGCCTCACCGAGCTTGGATTATATTTGATGTAACATGCTCATCGTTTCGGTAAAGTGGCCATATTCGTAGCACAATGGTTTCAATGTAGGTGTGGCAGGCGTTACTAGTATCCTGGACATAGATGTTTTGTTGCTTTCACATTAGAGATACATATGTGCACCTGACTTATGGAAGTTAATTCAACTGATTAACCCTTACCCTGCTAAGCTCATATATTTTAATTTTCACCAACTTGAAGTTGTGTCTCGCTACCGCGACCCAGAACTTCAAGTTGCTGAAAATTACTCATATTTGTTTATTTGAGCACAAGCATTTGCAAATTTTGATGTTTACAAATACATTTCATTCCCAATAACAGTAATTTCTTCGACTGATAAAAGAGATTAAAAACGACAATATTTCGTGCTTAGAGGTGATTTCAGCGCGGGAACCGTCTGACGTCTGTAGACGTCAGATTCTGATGCATGAAGACGATACCCGCACTGAAAGAATTAAAATATTTCTAATGGTCGTAGACCCATAACATAGGTATTCAAATGAATCGGAAAGAGCTAACTAAGACATTTATGATGATTTCAAATTGAAAAAAAACCTTTGGCCTCCGAGGTTTATATGAAAACATTTAGCGCTTTAAGGGTTAATTGTGATCATCACCAATTACAACTTATTATCGACTACGAAATTCTAACCAATTCATATCACTTCTTACTAATTTCTACTTTTTTATAAGTCCTGTTAATGATGAAGAGGATGCTTCGTTCTCGATATATGATTTGTCATGTAGAAAGTGGTTAAATTTTACTCACTTAGGAAGATTGCGACGTTCCCACCTGCTTTCTGCAGATCTTGATCATGCAATGATGATGGTGGGTGATACAGCTCAGATGATGGTCATGGTGATCATTGCGTGATCAAGATCTGATGAAAGTAGGTCGAAACGTTGCAATCTTTTCACACTTAGTTCTAAAGTAAGTAAAATTTAACCACTTTCTATATGATTCTTTGAACCATTCATTCTCTAATATAATTTCTCATTTATGTTGTATTTTTGTACACAGGAAGAAGAATATAGTTGTAAGCACTAACAATAATCCCAGCATCAAAGAAAACATCACCAACATCTTTGGGAACAAACAGGTAAACCTCCAGATAAAATCTTCATATTGACATGGATGAAACTAAAAGTTGGCAGTGCATGATTTTCACTGATTTCTCCAATGATTCTGAACCATTATAAAATTTTGTAAGCACTTATTGTCCTCTGGCAACAAACACAAAACAATCATTCAACCCTTTGACTTCCAGGCCGAAGTGTATGCCAGGATCCAGGGGTACTGGTGGAAATATAGTAAATTTGATGGAAATTCCCGTCATGTATGAGTACGTACATTGACGAATGACGAGGGAAATCCGTCATGTGTGGGAGTGAAGGGGTTAAAAGATATTGTAGGGGAGTCCGGGGTTAGGTGAAACACGGGGTATGTTGAAACATGGCTCATTACTTTGTGCCAACAGTATTTCTGTTCTTGTGGGTTGCCACCTTGTAAATGGTTTTGCGGCAAACATTCCTGCCATTTTGTCAGAAAATTTTGGTTTGCAAAATTGGAAGCATCAACAACGTTTGTTCATTTTCATGAGTAAATTTTGCAGTGTAGTGAATATATTAACTTCTGAGTAGTGATCTTCTAATGAATTTGTTATCTATGCACATGCCATAAAGTGATAACATTTAAGAGGGTTTCAGTTGAGTAAGTGGCGTGTGGTCAGCATGTTGGTGGCACATAGCCCTACAGGGCTGGTTGAAAATTGTTGGGGTTGGTTGGAACACTCTGGCCACTACGTTTCAACTAGCCCTGTTGTGTTCCAACCAACCGAAGCCACTGTTATCAATTGGGAGTGGACGCGCCACTGTGTAGCCATGACCAGTGTAGTTTACCCCCACATTGTTTCAACATTGCCAAGCAGGTTTCTACAGACTGACATTAATCATCATCTCTAGCTGTTCCAACTAACCCCAATCCCTGTTTCAACCGAGCCCGCAGGTGGGGTTTGTTGAAACAGTGAGGGTATGGTCATTCATCGTTTAATATTTCTGCAGTGCTTATCGATTTTTCATGTGATGCCGTGTGAATGATTACTTTGTATAATCATGATAATATGTAGTAAATTTTTCACCCTATCAGCCTGGGGATCATATCATAACATTTTTTTTTTTCAGTTTCAGTCATTATTACAATTCAAGCAGTTGTGTCCAACAGAGAGTGTATGTGAAGAATTTGGTGTCAAGAAAGTAGAAGATAAAGAAAGTTTGTTCAAGTAGGTATTTTTTCTCCTTTTCATTTAATTTTATTATCAGTTGTGAATTTGTTCTCTAATTTCTACCTCAAGGTGGATGAAAAAGGCCCAGTTTTAAAAAATATTCAAAAATAATATTGATCAAATAAATAAAAAACACTTACTCCCTTAGATTAGGTCTTTAGGTTACAACTGACCTGGCGATTATCACAGCTTATACTATTTTATCCAGAAAAAAAAATATCAATGCCATTGTGGTGCATAAATATTGCAACTGGTGAATGCTGAAATGGTTCAATGATCACACAACAAACATCACTGGATTCTATAAACAGCAGATGGTAAAAGTTGTCGCTGTGCACAATAACTTTTAGGTCATTATTTTAAAAGTACTTTACTAATGACCCTTTGTTTACATTTGTATTTTGGTAGGTTATTATACATTTCATGGGCTAATAATAATACAGATGAAAAACGCCTATAGTTTTGTTCAAGGGTTAAACCTTAACCCTTTAAGTCCTCACGATGCATTAAAGCATCATTCACATCCCTGAAAACTGACTTTATTTTCCCACAACTGGGAGTTTTAGATTGAAAATTCTCATGAAACTGGTTTACTGATACATGGCAATTTTCTTTATTTCTACACCCACTTCAAATCATTTTCATCCACTACAAGTCGAGAATTGCGGCAGCAATTAGCGGCTTGTAGTGGATGAAGGTGACAATGGTAAATTCAGGCTTGAAACGGTTAACCACTAAACAGAACAATAGGCGTTTTTAATCTGTTTTATTAGCCTATGAAAGCGCTGTTATTTGGGAATTAAATGTGCGTTTAAACATCAAGATTTGCAAATGTTTGGTCTGAAACAAATACGACTAATTTCATCCACTTGAATGAGTGAAAATTTGAATTATTTATTTGGGGAATTTTTTTTTCAGATTGACCGGCTACGTTTCCAGTAGTGAACACGGCCTTGGGAGGAGTAGCTCTGACAGACAGTTTTACTTTATCAATCATCGACCTTGTGACCCGACCAAGATCTCGCGCCTCGTGAATGATGTGTACAGGAGTTATAACAAACACCAGCATCCCTTTGTCATGCTTGATATCTCTCTCAATAAAGGTCAGATCCTTCTGTGATATATGTGCCCATCTAAACCTGGAAAGGAAGTAACAAACCGAATAAAAAAACACTAAAACTAATAATAAAATATTTAGTGCGAGGTCTTCAGTTAATTCTTCTTGATTGATTTATTTTCATCATTTGAAGCTGTAATTTGCGTTAACCTACTAAGCACCCTTGTGACATTTTGTTTATTAAAATACATTAACCCTTGCAGCGCGGGGACCGTCTTTCTGACGTCAGATTGTGATGTCTAAATATCACCACACTGAAAAAAATATTTATAATGGCCTGAGACCGATAATAAAGGTATTTAAATGAAGCAGAAAGATTTACCAAAACATTTATGATGATTTCAAATTAATAAAACCCTTTGGTCTATAGGGTTGATGTGTTTATACATTATATATCTCGATCGTTCACAGACGGTGTAGATGTTAATGTCACTCCGGATAAGAGACAAATATTCTTCCAAGAAGAAAAACAGTTACTCGCAACAATAAAGGTAAGTCTTTTTTTGTATACAGTAAAACCTCAACTGTTATGCCATCCTATAATTAACAAATTAAACTACAGTAGAACCTGCTATGAGCAGCCACTCTTATGAGCAGCCAACCTCCTATGGGAGGCCACTTAGCCATTCCCCAATATGGCATTTCCTATACAAATGAGCCTCTTATGAGCAGCCACCTGCTCTGAAAGGCCACTTTTCCTGTGTCACAAGGGTGGCTGCTCATAGCAGGTTCTACTGTACCGTATTTTTCGGATTATAAGACGCAACTTTTTTATTTTTAAAACCACTTTTAAAGGCTGGTGCGACTTATGCTCCGGTGCGACCTTTCTATGGTTTTCAACTCGGCCGAGGACAGCTGAAAAAAATCTAGAGTGGCCTCTACCCTCTGTCACGTAATGACGCGATTGCCGTTCATGAACCGCTAACATCATATCATCGTTTGAGGCCATTGTATGTCAGTTTTAATACCATTTGGGAATGTTATTTAGTTTACTATTGATTAGCATGCATAATGCTTAAGAACTATGTATTTAATTTACGATTAATAGGTAAGATAGAATGTTTTAGTGAAAGATCGTGACTGTTTGTTTGTTATGATTGCGTTTGTGTGTCAGCCATTTTTCTCTGCATCCTGTCAGTATCGTCAGCATTTGCTAGGGGGTGAGACAATCGCAAGCAATTTACCGTAGAAACACATCTATAGTGGAAGTCACATTAACCTGTAGCGCAAGTTTTTCGTCAATTTCTTAGTCAATTCTCAACCGATTTTAATGAAATTTTACAAGGACTATTATCGGGTCCCCCGCCAAATAGCATGAAATTTTCATGACAAAATATTCTATAGCTCAAAAGTTAGACCATTCGACATATAGTCGCATAAATTTCTAATAACGACGTACCTCTATAAACCCATTCAACTGTTTAAGTTAAAATCAGTTTTAAGCCATGAATTGCATCACATGCCAGATGGTCTAACTTTTGAACTATACAATATTTATCAATGAAAATTTCACAGTGTTTGGCGGGGGACTCGATAATAGCCCTTGTGAAATTTCATGAAAATCGGTTGTGAATTGACTGAGAAATCACTGAAAAACTTACGCGACAAGTTGTTGTTATTATTAATTTGTATGCACCTGAATCAATGCCCTTTATCGACATCGCCACCTGGTGAGTGTGGGTCAGTTACAGAAGTGGGAGCTCTCTAATGAGGTAGAAAAGAAAACAATGGCGTCTGTCTTTCATACATGGCATTGAAATATTTTCGAATAAATTACCAAATTTTATGTTCACGTACATTGAACAATATATTAAACACTTTTATTATAGACTTTTAATATCGGTCTACCAGGCTAATAAATAGCATTGACTCTCCCCTCTTCGCTTGCTATAAACGCCAATGTACTGACACCTGACACTTGAATATCATCAGACATGTCTCTAAGCCTTGTGCGTCATATGATGCACCACGCAGTACCCTGGGGTACCAAATAGAAATCCGCTGTTTTGTTCAATTATTTAATTAATTTTTCAGGGCTGTACCCTGGGTACCAAAAAGTGTAAAATAATTTTAAAAGAGGGCAAAAATAGATGAGAAACGTTCTTATTTTGCAAAATATTCTTGTTTTGGGGGCATTTTCGTCACTAAGGAGTATTGGTAAAACATCTTTCAATGTCGGAACCTGTTGCAATGCAAATTGCCGCCGCATTCACCAGGTGGCGCTGCAAATCACGCGGTACCCCGGGGTACAACGGTACCCCGGTGTACCGCGTGTTGCATCATATCTGCCAGTGCGACCTGTCTATGTTGCGAGCCTAATCTTGAGCCTAGTGCGACTTATACTCCAGTGCGACTTATAGGCCGGCAAATACGGTAAGAATTAAGGTATGTGTACTTTATTGACAGGAGTCGCTGATCAGATTGTTTGAGCCGCAGTGCTCTCTATACAATGTGAGTCAAGCTGCCCCAGCATTCTCATCAACTCCAAATAACACAGGTAACTACAAATAAAATAGTATCAATAACCCAGCAAACACGAGTCGTTGGCCCAATGTTAGGTTCATGTTGGGCCAGCGGCGAAGAGGATCAGCTAACAATAACCCATCATTGGGCCAACATCTCGTGTTTGCTGGTGATGAGCGACATCATGATTTTGAATAATTATATTTATAACAAGTTCTCTATTCTCATGCATTAATCAAATAGTTTAAATAATGAGCATATTAACCCTTAGAGTGCCAACTTATATAATGAGCATATTAACCCTTAGAGTGCCAACTCATATAATGAGCATATTAACCCTTAGAGTGCCAACTTATATAATGAGCATATTAACCCTTAGAGTGCCAACTTATATAATGAGCATATTAACCCTCAGAGTGCCAACTTATATAATGAGCATATTAACCCTTAGAGTGCCAACTCATATAATGAGCATATTAACCCTTAGAGTGCCAACTTATATAATGAGCATATTAACCCTTAGAGTGCCAACTCATATAATGAGCATATTAACCCTTAGAGTGCCAACTTATATAATGAGCATATTAACCCTTAGAGTGCCAACTTATATAATGAGCATATTAACCCTTAGAGTGCCAACTTATATAATGAGCATATTAACTCTAAGAATGACAACTTATATAAGGAGCATATTAACCATTAGAGTGCCAACTTATATCATTTCAACTTCCGCTACAGTGACCCATCTTAAAGTTTGTAAATATTAGTAAGTTTTAGTTTATAAACTTAACCCCCCCCCTCAATCAGCCTAATATACCATCTCTAAAACCTGCTATTTGATGCAATAATAAATAGGGATAACAATGAGTGATGTTGTGATTGAAAATCAACATATGACAATTAATTTAACCCTATGAGCTCTAATCACGACTATGGTCATTTTTAATCATTAAATGGCTGAATTAATTTGTAAAAAAAACATCGGAACCAAAGCGTTTTTTCACCTTGAAATCATCATAAATGTCTGAGTTAGCTCCTCCCGATTCATTTGAATACCTATGTTAGGGGTCTACGGCCATTAAAAATACTTCTACTCTTACAATGCGGGGATCGACTTTAGTCGTCAGAATCTGACTTCTACAGACATCAGATTCTGACCACTAAACTCGACAGACGTCAGATTCTGAGACGTCAGATTCTGACGAATAAAGTCGATCCCCGCGCTGTAAGGGTTAATCAATTTTATTAGCCGATTAAATCACTGTTATTGGGAATGATATGAGTGTTTAAATATTTGCAAATGTTTCAACTAGTATGAGTAATTTTCACCCACTTGAAGTTGTGGGTTGAGTCGGGAGGACACAACTTGAAGTGGGTGAAAACTTAAATTATTTTAATTCAACGATTTAAGCATTAATAAATAAATTTTCAAAAATTATATGATCTTTTTGATAACGACATTTGTTTTTAGAAAATTCTTTCAGAAACCTGAAAAAAAATTTGACGTAATTATATTTATTATTATCAGACACATTCACATAGGTTATGCTTTTGTTGTAGGATTGTCCACGCAGTTTACACCAAAGTTCACCCCGACTAACAACCTCTCTTTGTAAGTCACGTTAAGTAGATGATGTCATTATCGCATTCTTCCGAATTTTTTAATTCGCATGGCATATTTACTGTAATGTTCTATGGATACTATTGTTGGGTGAAGACTGGAAAATAATGTTGCAAAATTTTATAAAACTTGATCTATTATTAACTAGGACAAAATTATTAATTAGGACAAATCATGTCCTACAGGTTAATGAGAATTCTACTCGCAGTTAATATATATTTATGGATATGTGAAGCCTCTGTTTTAACTGCAATAAAAACTTTCAATTTTATTTATATAATAATAATATTGTTGAGTTTTAAATTATAAATTGGGAGAATAGCGTTCGGCTAATATTTGTATTAAAAACAAAACAAATTTTAAATAAAAAAAAAGGAGAAAAGAATGCAACATATTGTCATGTAGCAAATTATTGCATTATTATGAAAGGGAAAAATAGTTTATACATATAAATTTGATATTTAGTGTAGAAACATGATAATATAAATTAATTATGAAAAATTGAATTGTCCCCAGGATGTAATCACATTTATTTTAATTTTTCAGAAAGAAGAACTTTAGCTGCCCAGCACAAAATTCATCATCAAAGGTAAATTGATAGCCCGCAATAGGATGCATAATGTCAGCTGAGTAAAATGAGGAGTTTTCTTTGCTTTCAGCCAGATGAGCTTTTGTCATGGCACGTTTTCCCTCTGTCCTCTGTCTACATTTTGTGATTACTGCTATTTTGTCCTAGAGTCTTGAGTGGATTTCAATCAAACTTGTACACAGCGTTCATCAGGTAGCGGTGTATATAGGGTGTGCTCCAGGTGGCGCTACCTGTCAGATTTCCCAATCATTTCAAGTGACACTGTGCCAAATGCTATTTCTCCCAACTTGCAGAATTTAACTGAAATTCAGACATGCATGGTGGTGAAAGGTTTAATATTAATAACTAAATCTCATTTACTGCGTTAGATTCTTCACGCGATATTTTTCTCTTTTGAGTTAGGAATTTATTTAACCTGCATTACCGATTTGCTTTTATCAGTTTATTCTACCTTTATATGCAATTTAACCCTTTCAAGTCCGAGTTTACCATTGTCATCTTCATACACTACAAGCCACGAATTGCTGTCGCAATTCTCGACTTGTAGTGGTTGAAGATGATTTGATGTAGGTGAAAAAGTAAAGAAAATTGCTATGTCATAGTAGACCAGTTTCTTGGAAATTTTCGTTCTGAAACCCTTGATTGTAGGAAAATTAAGTCTGTTTTCAGAGATGTAAAATGATGCTTTAATGCATCGTGAGGGCTTGAAGGGTTAAACATTCCACTTTTATCCTTAGACTATTCAGGGAGTCCATGTCTTTATGTACATGTGTTGCTAATAACAAAATATTATGAATTTGTAGACAAGTCTTTCTGGCACTCTTGGTGATTTGAAGAGAAGCTTTTCGAGCTCATTTGCCAAGGAAGATTCCACGCCGACGTCCAGCTCTCACACTCCTAAACGTGAGGTGCATTTATCTCTCTGATTGTGGAATTCTTTTCTACTAGCTATGACATTTTATTTGATTATTCTCAACCCTTCTGCTGCTGAATTGTTTACTTCTTTTTTTCTTCATTTGAAGCTGGAATTGCTAACGCAATTTCCAGCTTCAAATGATGAAAAATATTTATATTAATGAAAAAGCAGTACAACATCTAAACATTACATATGTTATCTTTATAGGACAATTATATTAAATAGAAATTATCATAACAGTTCTTGAAAAATTTCAGATGTAAATAATTATATTTAAATTCAAGGTCCGAATAAGGGGTTTTGTCAAGTTAAAAAAAATCTAAACATCCAAGAAAAACTCGGAATTGGGTGGGTGGGTCAAGCCCCAACTTGGATTTGTATTTTTTTGGGAAAAATTGCTATTTTTTTGTGTTTTTTGTGTTGTTTTCATGTTTTCATATGTTTCTAAAAAAAATGAAAAATTGGATAAGGAGATGGGTGGGTGGGGTCTGACCAATTAGAGTTTTTCTCGGATTTTTGGAATTTTTTAACTTGACAAAACCCCTAAGGCTTCTTATATTGTGAATATTTCAGCCATTGATTGATAGTTCTTTATTTATATGAATCTGACATTACTGGTACAATGGCCAGAATCTAATGGATGAAAAATACCGTATGATTGAAAACTAAATCTGTTTAAACACCACGTCTAAAAAATCTGTGGATCCTAAACTTATTATATAATACTTATACTTATAATACTTATACCCAGCAAACACGAGACTTCATCCAATGATGGATTATTGTTGACCCAGTGTCGCAGACGATGGGCCAACAGTAATCTATCATTGGCTCAACGTCTTGTGTTTGCTGGGTAGGTTTATATGTAGCTGTATAGTATACACAGCTACAGCTTTATTTCATTTTCAACTTGCTGAATTTTTCAGAAAGAAGATTAGATTCCTTTATCAGTGTTTTTGATAGAAACAGAAGAGATACTCCTTCCAGTGCATCTTTCCTAGATATCGGCGACTGTGATACGACAGACCTCTCTTTTGAGGCGACTGTCAATAGAAACTTGTCTTCTGCAACAGTAATAAACCATGCACATTGTGATCCTAGTCACAAGCCAGATCAACCAAGCTCTCCTAAATCGACAGACTCCACAAACTGTGTATTATTATCTGTGCAGTCTCCCGGTGCAGGTAATGCTAGTGATGTTCAGGCCTCGACTGGTGAAATTCACCATACAGTAGATAACACACATGACTCATTAGCCATCAGAGAAACTATGGCGTATGGCGACGATGTCATTCCCACTGATTCTGTTATCCATGTCGATTCTGTTATTAACGAAAATAAAGAGGCAGATTCGAACCATTGTGTCACTGCATGTGACCCAAACAGAACGAAGTGCGAAAATATCAGACAATCTGTAAACACCGAAGACGGCACAGTATGTAATGGAATAGATAATGAGATGGTGACGGTTACAGACAATGATCAGATCATACACACATCCGCCAAGAATCTCACCTCGTCAGCTTTATCTCTGCTCAGTTCTCAATCATCTAAGCATTCCATGACTCCTCCTGCAGTGTCCCTTGTTACATCAGCATCTTTCTCCACTTCCATCTCTGTCTCATCCACTACATCCCCACGTGAGGAGGAAGAAATCAGCATTATCTATGATCACCTGGTTAGTGTATTTAGTTCTTTGTTATTGGTTTACTACACAACGCATAAAAAAATGATCAAGTACCGATCTTTATATTGTAATAACCCTTCTAACACCCAGGTATGTCTTCTCATTCTCGTTTATTGCTGCAAAAAAAGGGGCGGGGGCCCTAGGGTAGTGGTTAGCACCGCTGCCTTTCACGCCAGAGTCCGGGGTTCGGTTCCCGGTCTCGGCGGTTTGAAAGAAACAAAATTGTTTCTTCCCCATCCACGTGTGAAAGTTAGTATTGTGGGGAGCCTCCGTGACCGAGAGGTAGCGTGCTCGGCCTCAGACCGCCAGGGATCGAATTTCGGATCCTGTGTCTGGAGGACAGTGTCATCTCAATCATCTCACCATCCTCAGGAGGTTCTCCTGGCCCAGTTTAGCCTATATGTGCACAAAGGTGGCCTAAAGCCCGATTCATTTCATTTTATTGCTGCAATAACCAGTAATAACCTTTTATCTGATTTAATTGTTTACCCTTTAAGCCCTCACGATGCATTAAAGCATCATTTTACATTTCTGAAAACAGACTTAATTTTCCTATAACAGGGTTTTAGAACGAAAATTTCCATGAAACTGGTTGACCAATACATGGCAATTTTCTTTAATTTTTAAACCACATTAAATCATCTTCATCCACTACAAGTCGAGAATTGCGATGGCAATTCGTGGCTTGTAGTGGATGAAGATGACAATGGTGACAATGGTGAATTCAGGCTTCAAAGGCTTAAAGCATCTTTTCGCATCTCTGAAGAATGGCTTAGAACAAAAATTTTCATGGAATTGTTTTAAAAATAACAGTATATTTTTTCATTTGTCACCCACTAAGAGTCATTTTCATCCACTACAAGTGGAGAATTGGACAGCAATTCGCGGCCTGTAGTGGATGAAGATGACAGTGGTGAATTCAGGCTTCAAAGGGGTGAAATGGTGTCTCAATTGGTTGAAAATTTCTCATATTTGTTAATTTGAGACCAAACATTTGCAAATCTTGATGCTTAAGCACACATTCCATTCCCAATAACAAGTGATTTGATCAGCAAATAAAACAGACCTAAAACACCAAGTGAAACAGAATCTAAACTAATTCTTTTTGCATCTAGGACCAACCTACAAATCAGGTGAAGAAAACAGTGACCGTTCCTTTCTCAATGAAATCACTGAGATGTAATATGTGCTCAAAACAAAGTGAGTTACATCTTAACATTCAAGTGGGCAGTTGGTAATTCATTCAACCAATCCATGCAGTCAATATGGTTCACTTGTGTTAATATTGCAAGGTATTACTTAAAATTAATATCAAAATTATTTTTCAATACATGAAAAATGAAGTTGATCGTTTTCATAGAATTATTTAACAAAAACAAAACCGATCATGATCTTATTTTATAATTAAGGTACTGACATTATTTTTAATCATTTCAGAATCGCAGACAGATAATAAGTTCTGTCGTAGCTTTCGTGCTAAAATTACACCTGGTGATAATGAATCAGCTGAAGACGAATTGAAAAAAGAGATAAGGTAAGTTATATTGATGTACTGGAGCCATAAAAATGTTTCCCTTAGTATTTTTCATTCATTTAATTAATTAAAATTATTTATTTCATCTCAAATTGAATTATTTTATGATATGTACAACTACAGCAAACAATTTTATCAATTTAAGTGACATATTATTGTTATGTGCTTTGAATCTTCTTAATACCTGGTCATATATTGTTATTTGTAATTTCTATTCTGGTGGCTGTCATAAAGGTGACTGCTGACAATGTTTTATAACAATTTCCCACTGAATATATCTTTTAATAATTATATTGCAATATATTTTCCAGAAAAGAACACTTCAAGGAAATACAAATTTTAGGTCAAGTAAGTGTACACATTACTGATATTTTTTTAATCATTTGTTTCCTTAATAAAAATTCTACTGACCGATTTTAGTACTATGGTGTGCGTGTGTTGCTACTTTTTAATTTTGTTTGACTTGGTGTGATTATAAAGAGGGGTGTAATATCTACATTTATAATAATAATAATAATAAACTTTATTTACAGAGGGTAAACCTTTTATTACATTGTACTTGATTACTCCTATTTTTTAGATTCCACCCTCTCAGTAGCAGGACTAGTTGAAAATTGCTTCCGCCAGGCCTTTACTATACACAGCAAAATACAGCAACACAAACCAGAAAAATTTACCAAAATGTCCAAGCTCACAATTAGCTAGGGGTTTAACAATGGCAAAATTTTCATAGTTACATTCATATGTGAATAAATATTAACAAAAATTTACTTGGTAGCAGAGTAAATTAACTTTTATATTATGACAAGGATGTGCAATGATATTGGTAGCATTTTTCCCCCTTCAGCATGATCAGTTGGCGGCGGATTATGTTGAATTATGTTATAAAAAATGTCCCGTAATAATTTACCACTCAATACAGTTGAAACATTAATCATTACAACGCTGAAATATGTTTGTATAAACCATAGAGACAAAAGGTTTTTCTCATTTGAAATCATCATAAATATCTTCGTTAGCTTTTTCCGCTTCATTTCAATATCTATGTTATGAGTCTACGACCATTTGAATTTATTTAATTCCTTCAGTGTGGGAATCATCTTTAGAATCTGACGTCTGATAATCTTGTTTCTTTGTTTGCAGTTCAACCTGGGTTTTATTGTCGGGCAGCTCGGTGAGGATCTGTTTATCATTGATCAGCACGCCACGGATGAAAAGTATAATTTTGAAATGCTTCAGAGACACACGACCATACAGAGCCAGAAACTAATACTGTGAGTGACTGTCTGATAAATCATAAAGTTTTACATCCGACATCAATCAGGCTTCATGCAGGAGCAAACAAGACATCGACCCAATGTTGGACAAATGTTGGGCCAGCGTTATAGATGTACAAGCCCTGTTCAATGTCTTGGACATTAGATGCTGATTTTGTGTCTAATATATTTTATTCGATTGGAAGCTAGAATTGTCTGCTATGAGTCTAGAAATTCTTTATTTAACTGTGGCCACTTGGATAATACTTTAATGATAGCCTAGCTGCTGCCAGGCTTTAACCTTTACAGCGCGGGGATCGACTTTATACAACAGGATCTGACGTCTACAGATGTCAGATGCTGAAGTATAAAGACAGTCCCCGCGCTGAAAGAGTAAAATATTTTTATAATAATGTACACCCATAACATAATATTCAAATGAAGTGGAAAGAGCTAACTAAGACATTTATGATGATTTAAATTAAGCCTTTGTTCTCCTGGTTTATATAAAAGTGTTTCAGTGTTATAAGGGTTGAGTGGAAGAGCTGCTGTTGCAGTTATCGTACTGGTACTTTCAAGAAGATGGGAAAGCCAACACCGTATTTTTTACTTTCAGGCCGCAGTCACTTGAATTAACAGCTGTGAACGAACTGATTCTAATGGACAACATAGAAATATTTAAAAAGAATGGATTTGAATTCATCATCAATGAGGATGGTATGTAGCTCATTATTTGTGGGGTTATTTTCAATTCCACTAATCTGTAAAGTAGCTGTAACACATTGAAATGCATGGAGTTGGGTCCAGTAAGATACAGCTTGAGGTTTGTTGAAATGAGGAATTTTGCTTTATCTGACCGTGAATGCACATTGTGATAAATTATATTTTGTATAGTGCAGTTTATATATTATTTGAGATTCGTTGTATCTCAGTAATAGCTGCAAATTATTGGACACAAGACTTAAGCTTTTAAATGCCAAAAATTCAGTCTTGTTTGAAAAAGTATTTCTTTGCTTCAGCCTCTCCAACTCAGAGAGTCAAACTGACTTCTATACCTATGAGTAAAGGGTGGACGTTTGGAAAAGAAGGTATTTGTTTTTTTATCATACTGGATCATTTATAAATTATGGGTTTATTTTTAAGATTGATGAGAAGGTTATATTTTACCATTCAATTATCTCAGTCCTCAGTTGTTGAATTCAAATGACTTTACACGGCAGAATCTGACATCTATAGAATCATATTTGTTTAGTTTGAAACTAAACATTTGCAAATCTTGATGTTCAAACACATTTTTTTCCCAATAACAGTGATTTAATCGGCTAATGAAAAGGAGTAAAAACAATATAGTTGTGATTAACAGTGAAATGGTTAAAATGTGGTGTATAAATGTGGCAAGAAAACTTAAAGGGTTATTCCTATGACGTGACAAATGATACTTGTTCCAGACATAGAGGAGCTGATCTTCATGCTAACAGACTCACCCGTGAGTATAATAGTTACACCAAGTATTACTCAAGCTATAAATCAATTGATCTTTTTTGTTAATAATATCATCTACATTGGGTTAGATCAACCCTCTGAGTATCTGAGTAAGATGCTTTAATGTTGGCCAGCGTCACAGATGGAGAACCAATACTGAACCAACAGCGGATCAAAGTTTTTGTTGGCATTGATATCTTTAACCATCACAACTCGGAAATATTTCAATTTGAAATTATCATAAATGTCTTAGTTAGCTGTTTTCGCTTCATTTGAATACTTGTGTTTATGGCCTGGGTCTATGGCCTTTATAAATATATTACTCTTTTTCAAATAAAGAAGAAAGAGCTAACTAAGACATTTATGATGATTTCAAATTGAAAAAAAAAACATTTGGTCTGCATGGTTTATACAAAATATTTCAGCATTGTAAGGGTAGATGATATTTTAATTTGTTTTAATGTTATTTTTTGATTGATGTTACAGGGTGTGATGTGTAGACCGTCTCGGATACGTCTAATGTTTGCCTCAAGAGCGTGTCGTAAATCCATCATGATCGGAACCGCACTCAACTCAACAGAAATGAAAAAGGTAGGTGTTATTAGCTGTAGTAATATTAAGCATTTTAGCGCAGGGACTGTCTTTATAGTCAGAATCTGACGTCTGCAGATGTCAGATTTTGACATACCGTCTTTAGACATCAGAATCTGACGTCTACAGACGTCAGATTTTGACGTATAAAGACGATTCCCACACTGAAAGAATTAAAATATTTATTATAGCCGTAGACCCATAACATAGATATTCAAATGAACCGGAAAGAGATAACTAAAACATTTATGATGATCTCAAATTGGAAAAAACATTTGGTTTTCATGGTTTATACAAAAATATTTCAACGTTGTAAGGGTTAAAACGTAATAATGTAAACTTCTAAATAATATGTTGTGGCTCACAGCAACAATGCACAACATAGAGTGGATTATAATTACTCAGGTACACAGAGTTGCCAACCTCTATCTTACAGAAATCGTAATTTCTAGATCAAAAATCGTGATTTTACAAAAAAAACCATAGTTGATTGTTATAACCATTTATTTTAAGTAATCAATTCCGAATGATACATAAGCACTAAGCAGTTTAATTTTAAACAGAAACGGTTTACTGAAAACAGGTAGGTACTGATGGAAATGTTAAAGCAGTAATAGATCTGAAATTAGGATGGTAGCAAAATTTCTAGCACTAGCTTACAATTAACTTTAGAGATTAACACGCTGTCACTGACTTCTAATTAATCGTTTCCCATTGCTTTCTTTAAGCTCGTCCATCACATGGGAGAGATAGATCAGCCATGGGTGAGTGACTGTAGCTACATTCAATTGATTTTTTTGTGTGTTTTGTAAAACATGTTTTCATAATCCTAAATTACACCTCGTTGTGTTCTCCAAGATGATAACACAAAATATATCTACATGTACCTGAATATCCATATATATATATGTATATAAATGTACATGTATGTTCTAAAGATAATGCCAATATTTTACTGTAAACTGGGAAATATTGGCGGTTTTAAACTATAGGGGATTGGGAAATGAAAAAATTGGCTTAGATAATACATGTATTGGCGAATCCACCCCACCCCCTTGGCATAAACCCTGAATATAGAATAGGGACATTCTTTTTTGGTGGGGAGAAACATTGGCGTTTGTTATAAAACCTCCGATATAAAACGGTTGCCAATATTTCCTGGTTTACAGTAGGCCCTATGTATTAGATTTGCAATCTTTTAAGAAATTGCTACACAGCAGCCAAGTTAAATAATTTATATTTCAGACACATTAGATTAAATTTTCTCAGAATATTTGAAGCCTGGTGAATATACTACAGTAACAACTTACTTTAACCCTTATCTTGCTATATACGGTTTTACGCCTATCTTAAGCCAAATAATATGTCACCGAAACGGAATATAGTTTGTGGCAGGTGCTCAGTTAGTCAACTAACTCAATTTAAAAGATTTATATTTCCCGTAAATTTAAAAAAATATAAATATTTTTCGTCATTTGGAGCTAGAAAAAATTGCGTTAGCAATCCTAGTTTCAAATGAATAAAATTGAAACTATTCAGCAGGACAACGGTTAACCCTTTAAGCCCTCACGCTGCATTCAAACATCATTTTACATCACTGTATACAGACTTAATTTTCCTACAAATAGGGTTTTATTTTGAAAATTTCCTTAAAGCTGTTTTACCAATACATGGCAATTTTCATTAATTTTTCACCCACATCAGGTCATCTTCATCCACTTACAAATCATTTTCACCCACTACAAGTTGATAATTGCGGCAGCAATTCGCGGCTTGTAGTGGATGAGATGACAATTGTAAATTCAGGCTCGAAAGGGTTACAGCGCCTAATTCAATAATTTAACCAACTTAAAGTTTTGTATATCGCGACACACAACTTCAAGTGTGTGAAAATTAATCCTATTTGGTTAATTTGAGTCCAAACATTTGCAAATCTCGAAGTTTATACACACATTTCGATCCCAATGACAGTGATTTAATCGGCTAATAAAATGGATAATAATAAAAACTACAATAATTGTAATTAGCGCTTTAAGTGTTAAAAGTAATGAATTACAGCTGTTTCATTGTCTTTGCTATCACGTGTTTAGATGGATTCAGCCATTCGATAGAAAGATACTTTATTATTGTTTCTGTTAAAGTTACCACTGTTTTCTGTTTCAGAATTGTCCACACGGCCGGCCGACCATGAGACATCTAATCAACCTCAATATGCTGCCCAAATAAAAAATAACCACGAAGTATCATGAATAATTAGCCTGAATGTTAAAATAAAGCATTTTTTAATAAAACTCCAATACACATCGTTTTTCTTGTTGATGATAGTGAAAAAAGGATAGTATTGATTGCTGGATTTTAAATTTTGTGAATCAAAAAGTTTTTAGTAGATCGTTTGCTCTACTTTTTCAGTCAATGTGGGTCTAAGTGGTTTTCTGTATGATTAATTTCACGGCAATAACTTTAAATTTGTTGAAGTGGGAACATATCTAACTGCATGTGTGTGTTAAAAATAATTTTTTTCGTTGCATCACGAAGCCATATTTTGAGATTTTGGCTCAGCCGATCAGATGAACACTGATATAAATGACGCATTAATTTCTATCTGTAATGTATCAATGTCAGCCCTGTCTTTTAGGTGACGTCACGCGTGACACGGGACCTTAGCAGTGCTTTGACCTGCCTCGCTAGCACAGCAATACCCACCTGCCAATACTGTATACACACGTGACCTACTATGATGCAAAGTTGTTTGAATGTTGGCCCGACGTCGGCCCGGCATTAAAACAACATTGGGTCAACGTCTCGTGTTTGCTTGGAAGTGCACCTGTCATTAATAGTAGGCCTAATACGGCAACGCTGACCAACTGTTGGGCCAGCGTCGTAGGCGGTTTGCCAGCATTGAAACAACGCTGGCTACATGTGATTGTCCAGCTATTTGCGTGTTTGCCTGTATGGTCAGTCTGTCCCGGAGGCATACACAACAACACTCAGCTGACACAAGGAGACGTTGAATCAATGTTAGTTCAACGTTTGTCCACCATCTACGACGTTGGAACAACGTTAAGCCAACTTTGATTCAACGTCTTCTCTTGTGTGAAAATCAGTCCTATTTGGTTAATTTGAGACCAAACATTTGCAAATCTCGAAGTTTATACACACATTTCGATCCCAATGACAGTGATTTAATCGGTTAATAAAATGGATAATAATAAAAACTACAGTAATTGTAATTAGCGCTTTAAGTGTTAAAAGTAATGAATTACTGCTGTTTCATTGTCTTTGCAATCACCTGTTTAGATGGATTCAGCCATTCGATAGAAAGATACTTTATTATTGTTTCTGTTAAAGTTACCACTGTTTTCTGTTTCAGAATTGTCCACACGGCCGACCGACCATGAGACATCTAATCAACCTCAATATGCTGCCCAAATAAAAAATAACCACGAAGTATCATGAATAATTAGCCTGAATGTTAAAATAAAGCATTTTTTAATAAAACTTCAATACACATCGTTTTTCTTGTTGATGATAGTGAAAAAAAGGTAGTACTTATATAATTGCTGGATTTTAAATTTTGTGGATAAAAAAGTGTTTCAAGTTTTAACAACGTTTTACTCTGCTTTTTCGGTCAATGTGGGTCTATGTGGTTTTCTGTATGATTAATTTCATTGGGAACATATCTAACTCCATGTGTGTGTTAAAAATATTTTTTTTCATTGCATCACGAAGCCATATTTTGAGATTTTGGCTCAGCCGATCAGATGAACACTGATATAAATGACGCATCAATTCCTATCTGTAATGTATCAATGTCAGCCATGTCTTTTAGGTGACGTGACACGTGACCTTAGCAGTGCTTTGACCTGCCTCGCTAGCACTGCACTACCGATCTGCCAGTACTGTATACGACACGTGACATACTATGATGCTAAGTTGTTTGAATGTTGGCCCGACGTCGGCCCGGCATTAAAACAACATTGGGTCAACGTCTCGTGTTGGCTGGTAAGTGCACCTGTCATTAATAGTAGGCCTAATACGGCAACGCTGTCCAACTGTTGGGCCAGCTTCGTAGGCGGTGTGCCAGCATTGAAACAACGCTGGCTGCATGTGATTGTCCAGCGGTATGCGTGTTTGCCTGTATGGTCAGTCTGTCCCGGAGGCATACACAACAACACTCAGCTGACACAAGGAGACGTTGAATCAATGTTAGTTCAACGTTTGTCCACCATCTACGACGTTGGACCAACGTTAAGCCAACTTCGATTCAACGTCTTGTCTTTGCTGGCCTGCCAATACACATGTATGGGGCCTATATAATATGCCTATCAGCCCTCACTGCCCAACAAAACAAACATTCACTCGATGTGGCATTAATGTTGGGCGAGCTTCATAGACGATGATCTAACAATAAACCAGCATAAAACAACAACAATTCATTTGTAGTAAAAACTTACAGTCTACAATCTACAGCCTACAGTCTGAATACGTTCTGAAAACTTTGAAAACATCCCTCAGGAAATTCATAGCCTAATCCTGCTATGCTTAATGAATCTCATAGCCATATGCGAAGCCCCAGAAGTGACATTTAAATTAGGCTATTATTGTTTTCAGCTCAACATCAAGTTATTAACTCACTAATTATATCGATAACTTTGCAATCTCAATATATCTAGGCTTATCGAGCTGTGAGTTCTATTATAGTGAGTTCTATTATAGTGAGTCTAATTAATGTTGTCCTGCAGTATCACACTGTTATTACGCTGGTCTATAGCATTAAATCAACATTGACTCAATGACTGTGGCAGTGGAAGTAGTTAATCTGACTCAGTTATTTCAATCTGAACACTACACACTGCCATCACATCTGAGCAAATAGCAGTAGGCCTACTAGCATGCATTGTGCCTAGGCTACTAAATTATTTGCTAAACACGTTTTTTTGTACCTTCCCCTACCTGTCATTGACTGGGGTATGCCTAGTAGAATATATGCCTATACCACCCAAACTGTCAGGTTAATATAAACAGTTTATGTTTAATAGATCGGCTTTGAATAATGAACTGCACCACAGTCCCAGACCCTGGTCCCAGCCCAGGGTCGCACAGTAAGTAGCTAGCTGTGAAACGCAGTGACGTCACTCGGTGAAACCAAGGTTATATAAAACCCCCTCCCCCATACTTTATTCTGTAAAACGCAGAGACGTCACTCAGTGAATACAAGGTTATATAAGAACCATCCCTCATACTTTATTGTATTAGCCAGCTCTGCGAAAACAAAGGAGGTCGAGGTCATTATGTTTCACAGATTTGACCTATTTACATTAGGGTAGGCCTACCCGATTATCCCTAATAGACAGGATATAGGCCTACTAATAAACACAGAGACGCAGTTGGTGGGCGTATTTATCAGGAGTTTATTATGTGCACTGAAATCCATGTGCAGTCTATCAATACAGGTGTCGACTTGAGGTGTAAAAAATAGATGTGACAGATCAAGGCTAACCCTGTGCACTCTATGGCCCGTTTTGCCGGGAATTCACAACATTACACGTGCAACGCATGACCACCACCCACCCACCCCCCCTCCCCGACTTAACATTGAAAACAACATTGAGCTGACGACAGTCAGACACGAGATACAGGATAGTTACTGTCGGATTCAACACCTCATTTAGACCAATATATTTCTTGCTTAATTGTGAAACAGCTGCATCTTAGCTTTCCATAAAACAATGACCCTGAAGCCCGGCACAAGCTCTACTTCAGTGCCGTCAGGCTTTAGTTATATAGGTCTGGTAAAAATCTGCCTGGTGCAGTCCACACTTTATCAGTGGCGTCATAATCGGGGGGGGGGGGGCAGGAGGGGCGATCGCCTCCCCCACTTTTGTAACTGATGGAAAAAGACAGTTTGTCATATCACAAAAAAAAAATTATTTGACTTATCCCGCTTTATAGACCTACTTATGTTGGAAAAAGTCGCTTGAAAGTTATCACATAAAATAGATAACAGTAACAAACTAACAGCAAGATGTCAGCTCCTTTTATAGTGTTTCAAGTTTTAACAATGTTTTGCAAGCAACATAAAAGTCTAAACTCCTATCTTTTTACTTACGTTTCGTGACTAAAATTGAGACTTGTAATGACCAAAATCGGGGTAAAGTCTGTAAAAATCCAGGATCTGAGGGAAGGGGGCATTTCCCCAAGAATTGTTTTTGTTAAATTCAAGCCAAATTACATGACAAAATTATTGACTTTTCTGACCATGCCTAAACATTTTAAAGGTACAGTGCTTTTTCCTGACAATTCACGCTTTTGATAAAAATTCCTGACTATTTCTATTTATTAAAGTGGAGCTCCAAGGAGCACAATTAGTCTTACCACAGCTACCCCCTATCTGCAAAAAATCAACGTTTTGCAACAACATTTTTCTCCAAAACTTAAATATTCAAATAAAAACTTTATCATCAGTACGTACTGTTAGAACAATGGTCTAGTCCCTGTACTATAATTAGGGCAATTCTTGCTGTCTTGACGTCACCGGAAACTCTTTTGAATGGCTACTCGGTGAAGGAAATGTCAAGGCTATTGAGTTTCACAGAATAGGGACTGAGAGGAGCTCCTTTCCATCATGGCAGCAGTTTGTCAGCTCACATGGGAAGCGTACAGCCTGGCAGAACTGACTAATGATTTCCATTTTACCTAAAGTGTTCATACATGGAGCAATTGTGTGCGAAATTGCCAACCGAAAAACGCCATCATTGATTTTACATTGGGTTGGTGTAGCTGGACTAGAGTCGGTGACCAAAGTAGGTTCATCGACAGGGAGCCGGACTACTGAGGAGCTAGGGTTGGAAAGCCAGATCGAATAGTCCTGAATGTTAAAATTGTTTCGGCATTAGTATTGGCACAGGTGTATGGCGTTACATAAGGCTCGGCCAGATGTTTGTGAAAGATATTTTGAGCATTTCGGCTGAACATGTAAGTCAGCCAGATATGCAGGTTGGTTGTCTTCTAGGGTTCGGAAAGTTATTGTGCATATTATAAAATGAATGTGAAACTTGACAGGAAGCCAATGTAATCGTTTTAGAATAGGAACGGAACGACTAAATCACGGGGCTTCGGTTACCACTTCTTGCAATACAGTTCTGAATGCGTTGTAATCTATTTATATTCTTATCCATATTATGAAAAAGAAAGTTACAATAATCTAACTTGCTTCTGACGAGTGCCACTGCAATTTGCTTGGCAAGATCTAAGGACAGACTTTTCCGAATTCGAAGCAGGTCACAGATATGATAGAAGCATGCCCTACATGTTAGCGATGTGTCTTCGGAAATTCAGGCTATATACTGTCGAATACTACGCCTATATTATGTTTGACCACTGTTTACTTCGCTTCCCAACATTATCCCATCCTTGGCATCGAGCTCTTGTGGTCTATCTGGTTAGGGTTTGTACCGGCGTTACCTAGCAAACACGATACATGGCCCTAATGATGGGTCAATATTGGTCCACCGTCTACGACGCTAGCCCAACATTGACCCATAATTGGGGCAATGTATCGTGTTTGCTGGGTACAGACACTGGGCGAGCATTAATCCCGCATTTGCTCAAAGTCCCGTGTTGAGTGTTCTACCACTGGTACGACCACATTCTCCACACCTATATGTCACTCAGGTGAACCATCTCTAAGGTCAGAATGGTACGAACATGCACTGGACTGACATTGGGCCATGGTATGCGGGCTGGCCCAACATTGAACCGGCATCGGGTGGGCATATTGAGTGTACGCGTATAGACACAGGGTAATGTTACGTATACCCAGCAGCCCACATACATAAGCATCATGTTGGCATCATGTCATGGCATCAAGTCTAGGATTTGAAATGTAGAAAAGTAGATCTGTCATCAGATTATGACATCATACCATCTGGCAAAGTGTAAAATAGGTGAAAGCCTCCGTGGCTGAGAAATCATGCGACGAAACTCACTGAAACTGCTGGCCTCTGTGTGTTAATATATAGATAGTATCATGGCATAACTCCGGCTATTCAAAATACCTCATCATGGGGTTGTCCGGTTATTGGGGTGTGGTTGATCATATCAGGGGTGGGGGCCCTAGGGTAGTGGTTAGCACCGCTGCCTTTCACGCCAGAGTTCGGGGTTCGGTTCCCGGACTCGGCGGTTTGAAAGAAACAAAAATGTTTCTTCCACATCCACGTGTGAAAGTCAGTATTGCGGGGAGCCTCCGTGACCGAGAGGTAGCGTGCTCGGCCTCAGACCGCCAGGGCTCGAATTTCGAATCCTGTGTCTGGAGTACAGTGTCATCTCAATCATCTCACCATCCTCAGGACGTTCTCCTGGCCCAGTTGAGCGTATATGTGCACAAAAGTGGCCTAAAGCCCGATTCATTTCATTTGATCATATCAGAAAGCGACTTCTGTAGGTATTTGATAATTTCATAGAAGTCAAAACAATACCAGGATTAGACACTTTATAATCAATGAGAGGTTCAAACTTTCTAAATGGTCCCTTTATATAATTGTAGTAAACCCTGGTGAAAATCCAATGCAAGAGGCCACTGTATTTTGCCAGGATATGTGTACCTATAGCCCTTTGCCATACGGGGCAGCAGGGTGTGCCTCTGGGGAGTTTGGTCACAATACAGTTGCTCAAATGAAATGAATGGGGTTTTAGGCCACTATTATGCACATACACATGCTAAATTGGGCCAGGAGAACATCCTGAGGATGGTGAGATGACACTGCCCTCCAGACGAAGTCTTTGAAATTCAAACCCTGGAAGTCTGAGGCCGAGCACGCTACTTACGGTCACTCACGGAGGCTCCCCACAATACTTTTTTGACCAGTGGAAGGAACATTTTTGTTTCTTTCAAACTACCGAGACTGAGAAACGAACCCCGAACTCTAGCTTGAAAGGCAGCGGTGCTAACCACTACCCTAGGGCCCCCACTCTACAGCTGCTCATCAGTTAGGCCTACTATAGATTAGACATTTAAATAAGAATTGAACCACTTGGGGTTAAACAATAATTTTTTTCTAGATCATGATTTCACCAGGTGCATAAACTGTTACCCTCCACTTCAAACGGATCCAGTTGGTGTGATCTGGAAGATAGCATGCTAGTTACGTACTGGCAACTTGCTTACAATGTGGGCTCTTAGTTTTATTGAGATCAATCAAATAAAACAACTGGTATAGCGGACCGAGCTCAGAGGCGCATAAATCCTTAGCATCACCATTTCCCATAATCCATGCCAAAACATCATCTAATCATCAACAGGGAGCTGGACCACCAAGGACCACCATAGGCTACTATAGTATAGTCTGTTCGACGGTGGAGTTCTGTCCAAAATGAAAGTAAGCTTTTTCGGGTATTGCTCAGTCAATTATCAAGCGATTTTTACGGAATTTGCAATCATTCTTATCTAATCATTTGACAACATGCTGGTTTAATGTTGGCCGACGTCACAATGGTGGACCAACGTTGAAGCAACATTGGCTTAATATAGACTGTTGATTGCTTATGTTATAGGTCTACAGACATTATAAATATTTTACTCTTTCGGTGCGGAGATCTACTTAGACGTCAGATTGATGATTGTAACGCCTAACCGTAAATGGCAACCAGCAGCCAACATTGAACAAAGGGTTATAGAGTGGCGAACTCCGGTCAGTAGGCGTTTATACACACAGTACATGTATATATTGGCAACAAAATGGTCAAATAGGGATACGCATACATTAATAAATACTACAATAATAAATTCAAAATAAATCCAGTTTTTCTAAATATAAACGGCTGTTAAACTGCTACACAATTTTCTGGGACAAATTACTTAAAGGGCCTAATTACCATACGGAGCACTTGCTGCTTCATACAAGTATTGTGGCAGGATTGACTATATTGTCATTGCAAGTTATATGTCAGTACTATACATAAATAAAAATCAACAACAGCTGAGATATATACATAAATATATTTTCAGGATCATAACTGCACCATTGACAAAGCACACTTAAATCTGAAAACATCAATACAAAATATCGGCTGCATCGTTTGCCAACTGTAGTGTTGCCGTGGTCACAATGAAATAATCCCACAGCATGAATCATATTTTCATAGAAGAAACAACTAAATGTTTACGTCTATATAAATCCAGAAATTACTTATACTCAGTAAGGTTTGGATACCAGATCCACACACATAAACAATATTTAGCTGAAATATTTTTCTTAATCGATAAAACTTAAATTAATTATGGCACATCTGAAATAGAGGCTACTTCACCCAGCGAACATAGAGGAGTACAAAAACCGCTAAACACCACTAAAGTCGTTTTTCTTCTGTTTTATTAGCGGATCAAATCACTGTTATTGGGAATGAAATATGAGCACAATATATCTGCAATGTTTGTTTTAAAATTAAACAAATATGGGTGTTTTTCACCAACTTGAAGTTGTGGGTCGCGGTAATGAGGCAACTTCAAGTGAATGATCGTAATTACCTAATTTAACGCTTCAAGGGTTAACCCTTACAGCGCGGAGATCGATTTGAGACGTCAGAATCTGACGTCTTTCGTCTAAAGTCAGTCCCCGCACTGTACGAGTAAAAACATTCGTAATGGTCAGATGCCCGTAACATAAGTTAGCTTTTAGTTATTCAAAGGAATCGAAAAAAGCTAAACAAGACATTTAGGATTTCAAATTGAAAAAAACCCTTTGATCTCCATGGTTTGAACAAAAATAATTCAGCGTTGTATGGGTTAATGTTGGTTCACAGTCTCAGACATTGGCCCAACATTAACCCAGTATTGGTCAATGCGGCCTTGTGTTAACTGGGTAGCAGCTTAAAAAATTACGACATGAATGCAACTGTGCTGTTATACACATCACTCGGGTACAATTCACATTGGTTTCTCAGATATTATCTCCTGTCCAGCTAGACTCGTATATATCAAGTATAATGGCACGCCAAGGCGAGAACAGTTTGATTCTATTTCCGATAGATTTCCACTTTCATAAACCACTAGAGGGATATTTTATCATAGGCTGGTAAAATGGCAGCGTGTCTTTCCATAAACAAAATTGCCAATAGCTAGTTATAAAGAATCACGTGCCTTTATTATAACTAATAAAGTATTTTGTTTTAAACATTTTGACGGCAATTCATAGACCATTTCAAGCAATATGGGTTTCCTACTTAGTTTTTTTAAATTTGACGTGTATGTAGTCAAAGTCATGGTCATTTCAGATGATTCTATATTGATTTGTATGAAAAACCAGATGCCAAGAAATTAAAAAAAAAATTTAAACAAAATTGAGTGGGAAATCCAGCAAACATAGGATGAAATTGTTGTAACCAAGTAAGGTAACCATAGGGTTTTCCAGCTGAAATTGACATCTGTATCAAGACAAATATTTCAGCATTGCGAGAGTTAAAGTTTCACCTCCAATTTGAACATCATTGTTTCTTATTACAAGTACATTCACTTCCAGATGTGAATTACAGCCGCAATTCTCACATAAAGGTGAATGAAAATTACTTGTTTTATTAAATATCCTAGTATGATAAATTTATAAAAAAAAGCGCAGTGTCCTTATGCCTAATGTTGGCCCAACATTTACGACGCAGAGCTAAAATTGGAACAACATTGGCGATTCCAGCTACAAATAGACGAGAAATTGTGAATAACATTCCAATGGAAATACTGGGGCATCAATGCTTATTTGAAAAAAATAATAATTCGGAAATTATAGTCTTTTTTTTATATAATTATTACTATTGACTCATTTGATAAAGTTGAGGTGGGAATTGCAGGATTTGGCCCACTGTTGGGCTGATGATGGCCCATCGTCAACGACGTTGGGCCAACATCAGCCCAATATTGGGCCAAGTAACTCATCTCAATTTGATAGAAAATAACAAAAAATATCTGGGTGTCAATAAATATCATGTTTTCATAATTGTAGCTGAAAACAGTGCCACCAAATATAGATTTGACTGAATGGAAAATAATAAATAAAAATACTGGTAGATATAGTTTGTCAAGGATAAATGGAATGTATCTGCACCTTTTTAGTGGCAGATATGTCACAAAGTTGAGGATATGATATTTGGGCTTGTATGTTTTGTTTACATTTGTAATTGAAGCTAGAAACAATCGGTGTAGCGCATAGCGGATCGTGGTAATTGTGCTATAGAGTCCAGTGAGGGAGGGGTTAGTTTCTGGCGGACGCCGCGTTTCCTGGGGCCAGTGACATCTCGCCGCCTTGACCGCCTTCTCGTGGTGGACTTTGTAACAGCTTCTACAACAAAAAGCAACGAAGGAGTTTTTAAACTTGTGGGTTTTTTAAAATTTTTCTAGAAGATAAAAACAATATAGTTGTGGCCTAAAGTTTCTTGAATTCATCTTTCACCATCAGTTGATCGCCATTTTTTCTGTTCCAAATGTGTTTGCCTCAGGTCTGGATTTTTATTAAATATTATTTTTATTAATTAAGCACAACCTAAGCCATTGCTGACAATATGTGATGATATATAATATTATTTTACACACGACCTAAGCCACTACTGGCAATATGTGATGATATATAGTTTTAATTAGTTAAAGGAATTGAAAACTAAACTATTTAACTATATACAGGACATTCCTAAATATATACACTTTCAAAAAAATATAAAAGTTATAACAAAAATGTCATAATATATCTTTTATTTTAGCTTTTAAAGTTGAGTCCGTATAGCCCATGCCTGGGATCCGTAGACGCAGCCATATTGGATGTGAATTGTATGGAATAGAGAAGGGATACGAGGAATTAGGTCACCGGAAGATGACATAGGTCTTGTTGATCCCTGCTGATACAGGCAGCCTAGGCACATGTTGTTCAGTCAGAATCCATTACATCACGGCGTCACTACTTATTTTTAACTCACTCATTCTGCATAATCACGTTGTTGCCGTTTTTTAAAAACGCACCATTTGGTTGAATGAATATTCGAAAAGTATGGAAAAAGTGCTTTCTACAACTAAAATGACTTATTGTACAACTTCTTGATGTATAAATGCTAGCGGTAAGCCCAGCTGTGCTACAGGATTATCATGGCATGGCCGTCAGCTCCCGAAAATTCGAGACAGCACACTAGAAATCACCTCCAAAAGCGTGAACAGAAACGAGTGAGGATCTTCAAATTTGACTCATTTCACAAATAGTTTGTTACTAATTATATTGGCATTTTAAATTTGGCCTGCCAATGTCCAAAAAAACATCTAAGCAACGTCAATCTGAAGGGTGGTGGTCGTATTTCCATAAACACAAGATGGCTACCGCTGCCCTGTACCGTGAGGCAGACCAGCCTGTATCAGTATGTATCAATCTGCTGCCGCATCTTCACTGACCCCAGTGTCTCCCCAACTCAAGGTGAGAGTCACTGCTGATGAGTGAACCTGTGAACTGCCACACGTATTCAGTGTGTACGTGCAGCTAGCTGGTATTGCCGTGGCAGGAAAAGGCAAATAGCAGTAACAGCTAACTTTTAAAAACAGCAGTTACTGTTTTTACATTTACACAGGAGACTAATATTTAGGATTACATGATTGCAGAGATTTTTCTTCTGCCTGTCTGTCGTCACATGTGGCGACCACTTGCCCACCCCTTGAGCCTGGCTTGTAGCCTTCTGACCTGCAGGCATGAATGACATTCTGACTCTGAGCTTCAGTCTCTGTCAATATCAATGGTCTAACTTATTTAGGTATGTTATATGCATTTAAAGCTGTATGGGTGTTATGACACTTGACATTTTCAATTTTCAAAACCACGTGCTGAAACACTTTAGGCCTATAGGCCCTAGTGCATCTGACACTATCGGGTTTTATTATCCCCATATTGTGACACAGTTGGCCTACTCAGTGGGCTACCTGGGTTGTAAAAAAATGAAAGCAAGTAGCATATAATATAAGCACACATTATTTCTCAAAAATTGGTGGATTTTCAAATAAAACCCAATGCTATCACCGATAGCTAGGCTCAGAGCTTGAATTCCCAGACGAAACAACAACAAACACGTGAAGGCCAGGACGTGAGGTCATGAGCTTGCCATTTGGTCACGTGTATGACTGTATGGGGGACCGCATCACTCGCGTCGCTGAGGCATGTATACCTTCGCCATAAGATGAACAAATTTCACGTCAGAAATACAGAACTAGGTCCCCCTCCAGTGCACAAAATAGTTCCTAAAGAAAACGCTTTTTCTGAAATATTTTAAGATAATTAAATCTCAGGCATAATATAAGTTGTTCACGAATTATAATTGTACCGGTTGGTTATAGCTGGATATTCAGTTTTCACTTCCTTTAAGCACGACCTAAGCCACTGCTGGCAATATGTGATGAAATATTATTTTAACAAGACTACATAAGTCCAGGAGCTCCCGCTCCGAATTAGAATTTGATTTAAGCAATTTTGTATAGGGTTAATAATGTAGTCCTAGTCTAGGTCAAAAATCATGACGCAAGACAACTAGGTCTAAGAAGCCCAGTCTAAGAGTAAGATAAGAACTAGACAGTCTGTCAGAGATTGCAAACCTTCATTGAAATTAATGATCCTAATCAGTATCCCAGTAATGGTCTACCTATCTGGCATGGTTTACCCGATATCAGGCCAATCGAGTTAACTAATAGCTGATTTACGGTCATTTTGAATTCGATATAAATTAGTTAAAAACTTAGGGTGCATCCTCCCCCGAAACCTCAAATTTTGTTTTATAGTAATGGACTAACATCTAACACAGTTTGCAAAATATTGGGCATGTGAAAGTAAATAATGGCCGATAGAGGGCCATTTTGAATTTGATCAAGTCAAAATTTTCCAAGATGCATCCTCAGCTGAAATCTCACATTTCATTCTATAGTAATGGTCTAGCCATCTAGCACGGTTTACCAAATATCGCCCATGTGAAAGTGAATAATGGCCGATAGGAGGCCATTTTGAATTTGATCAAGTCAAAATTTTTTAAGCTGCATCCTCTCCTGAAATCTCACATTTTGTTTTATAGTAATGGTCTAGCCATCTCGTACGGTTACTAAAAACCGGCTATGTGAAAGTAAATAATGGCCGATAGGCGGCCATTTTGAATTTGATCGAGTCAATTTTTTTCAAGATGTATCCTCTCTTGTAATCTTACATTTTGTTTTATAGTAATGGTCCAGCTATCTAACACGGTTTACCAAATATCAGCAATGTGAAAGTAAATAGTGGCCGATAGGCGGCCATTTTGAATTCGATTGAGTCGAAAGTTTTTAAAGGCATCCTCTCTCTAAACGTCACATTTTGTTTTATAGTAATGGTCTAGCTATCTAGACCGGTTTACCTGATATCAGGCCTATCGAGGTAAATAATGCTGATTGTCGGCCATTTTGAATTCGTAAGTTAAAAATTTTCAGGGTGCATCCTCCCCCGAAAACTCACACTTTGTTTTATAGTAATCAGGTAATGGTCTAGCCATCTAGCACGGTTTACCAAATATCAGCCATGTGAAAATGAATAATGGCCGAAAAGGCGGCCATTTTATATTTGATCAAGTCAATTTTTTACAAGATGCATCCTCATCTGAAATCTCACATTTCGTTTTACAGTAATGGTCTAGCCATCTAGCACGGTTGACCAAATAACGGCCATGTGAAAGTGAATAATGGCCGATAAGCGGCCATTTTGAATTTTATCGAGTCTAATTTTTTCAAGATGCATCCTCTCCTGAAATCACACATTTTGTTTTATAGTAATGGTCTAGCCATCTAGCACGGTTTACCAAATAACGGCCATGTGAAAGTGAATAATGGCCGATAAGCGGCCATTTTGAATTTTATCGAGTCGAATTTTTTCAAGATGCATCCTCTCCTGAAATCACACATTTTGTTTTATAGTAATGGTCTAGCCATCTAGCACGGTTTACCAAATAACGGCCATGTGAAAGTAAATAATGGCCGATAAGCGGCCATTTTGAATTTTATCGAGTCGAATTTTTTCAAGATGCATCCTCTCCTGAAATCACACATTTTGTTTTATAGTAATGGTCTAGCCATCTAGCACGGTTTACCAAATAACGGCCATGTGAAAGTGAATAATGGCCGATCGGCGGCCATTTGGAACTTTGACAAAATGAATTTTTTCAAAATACATCCTCTCCTGAAGCCTTACAATTTGTTTTATAGTAATGGTGTAGATATCTTGAGCGGTTTTCATGATATTCCACAATATCAGGCCTGTCGAGGTGAATAATGGCTGATAGGCGGCCATTTTGGATTTTATCAATTTCAAATTTTTCAGGATGCATCCTCTCCTGAAACCTTACAATTTATTTGATATTAATGGTGTAGCTATCTTGAGCGGTTTTCATGATATTCCGCAATATCAGGCCTGTCGAGGTGAATAATGGCCGTTAGGCGGCCATTTTTAATTTTATCGACTTAAAATTTTTCAAGATGCATCCTCTTCTGAAACCTCACAATTTGTTTTATAGTAATGGTGTAGCTATCTTGAGCGGTTTTCATGATATTCCGCAAAATCTTTCAGTCGGATTTACCGATGTTATAAATTAGGTCAAAGTGCTGGGTCAACTTCAAGGTCAAGGTCCAAAAACCTGAAAAGGCACAACTAGGAACCTTAGAGAACATGTATGTGCAATATGACTGTCATCGGCCCAGTACTTTTCGAGATCTGCTCCGGAAACGAAGTGCGCGTCAAAACGTCTAAATAGGTCATAGTTCTGAACCAGAAGTAGGTCAAAGTTCAAATACCCCAAAAGGCACAACTAGACCCCCTAGGGGTGTTGTGTGTAAAATTTGAAGACAATCGGACAAGTACTTTCAGAGATATGCTCCGGAAACGAATTGTTTACGGACGGCCCAACGGCCCAACGCCGTCACATCATCATTTTCTCCTCTGCAACCTTGCGTATTGAATTCAGATTAAAAATATTTTAACCCGTCCATTAGCCACCTGGAAGTAACCCACATACCAAAAATTGTTATCCTAGCTTATTTTCTCACAAAGTTATAGGCAAAAGAAGAGGCCAAAAAAAAACGGAGGTAGAATCCATAGCTCCCTTCGCTCACCTACGGTGGCGGCGGGAGCTAATTAGTTAAACATGACCTAAGCCACTGCTGGCAATATGTGATGATATATTATTTTATTTAATTAAGCACGGCCTAGGCCACAGCTGGCAATGTTTGATGTCTCACCTTGACGTGTATCTGGTTTCTGAGCATGGCTGATCTAAGAACAAGCGCCTGAAACAAACATTCAAAAGATGATTGAGTTGACCCCAACTTGGAAGTTTACGTATGTAAATTTGTACCCACTTAAAAATCCTTATAGCTCACTACAAGTGAACAACAATTATTCTGATTTGGCATAGACTTTTTCTTAGGATTTCAAACAGTGAAATCAGCAGCAGTTTAAATACTGAATCATGGCATAGCTGCCTGCAGGTTTGATGTGATTCAATAAATCTGTGTGCTCTGTTAACATTTACCTTAGTTCGTCTTTGATATTCTTTGCCTAACATTAATGATTTGTGAAAAGTTGTGCTTCTTTGATCTGAATCTTTCGCATACAAAATCTGAAAAAGAAAATTCACATTCAGAACAATTTCTCAACACTGGATATGCGAAGAGTGTTTCGTTGAGTGTGGCATAAGAAAATATAGCACTCGAAAAAGGGATAGAGTGTGAGATACCACCTTATTACATGTGAATAAGGAGTATCATCTTATTACATGTGAATAACGAGTGAGATACCACCTCATTACATGTTAATAAGGAGTGAGATATCATCTTATTACATGTGAATAATGAGTGAGATACCATCTTATTACATGTTAATAAGGAGTGAGATATCATCTTATTACATGTGAATAATGAGTGAGATACCATCTTATTACATGTTAATAAGGAGTGAGATATCATCTTATTACATGTGAATAATGAGTGAGATACCATCTTATTACATGTTAATCAGGAGTGAGATATCATCTTATTACATTTGAATAACAAGTGAGATACCACATTATTACATGCGAATAAGGTGCGAGATACATACCACCTTATTACATGTGAATAACAAATGAGATACCACCTTATTACATGTGCTGTATTTTCCATACCGCAACAAATATTTCTCACACAATCAGCTTGCACATAACCCTAACTGGTACAATTTGCAATTCACCAATGTTGGATCAATGTTTCCACAGACTACAACAGTGGCCAAGCATTGACCCATCATTGACCCATCGTTGGGGCAAAGTCTCCTGTTTGCTTGGATACGTGTCAATAAGTGGAAACCACAGCACATAAACTACAATCTTAGAACTAGAGATCGGAAACTTCAGCTGGGTGTGAGAAAACATTCATGAAACACAAAAATTAACATTTTACATACACAGACAAAAGTTTGATTCTGAAACAGAGGCAGTTATTACCTTGCTAACAATTAGCCCTTCCAGTGCGGGGACCGTCTTTATACGTCACAATCTGACATCTGTAGACGTCAGATTCTGACGTATAAAGACGATCCCTAAACTGAAAGAATTAAAATATTAACATAGGTATTCTACTGAAGCAGAAAGAGCTAACTAAGACATTTATGATGATTTTAAATTGAAAACTGTTTGGTCTCCATGGTTTGAACAAAAATAATTCAGCGCTGTAAGGGGTAACATACGACAAATCCATACAAATTGTGCAGTCATTGAATTTGTTATGAAAATTATATAAATTATATAATAAAATGTTAACACATTTTCTATAAGGAATCAGTTTATATTTCATTTTTTCAGGCAATTAGATTCAATCTGAGACTGTTTGACAATTAAGTCATTCAAACAACACCTATTTTTTGCAGAGCCTGTTGAAACGTCTTACTTTATTGTGAGAATCAATGCGAGCATTGATGAGACCGTCGAGGATCAGCTGCATTAACTCATCTTCAATTGCTACAAGCGTCGTGTTGAATGCTACGGCCATTTTCTGCATCTCTGCTGATAGATATGGACTAAAATACTGAAAGACAATTAAAATTAAGACAATGTTAGTGAATACTAGTCACTCGTAATTCATTTATTGTGATGCAACAGGTGGCTACCACGTCCCACAACATCAATAGTTGTTATTTGACACCAAACATTTGCAAATCTTGATGCTTAGAAACTCATCTCATACCAAATAACTGATTAAACCTACTAATAAAACGTAAAAAAACGACTATAGTCACTTTTGACCCTTACAGCTCAGGGATCGACTTTATACGTCAGATTCTGAAGTATAAGTGGATCCCTGCACTGTAAGTGTAAAAATATTTATAATGGTGATAGACCCATAACATAGGTATTCAAATGAAACAGAAAAAGCTAAGACGTTTAGGATGATATCAAATTGAAAACAATTTGTATGTCTCCATGGTTTAAACAAAAATATGTCAGGGTTGTAAGTGTTAACAAGAGCACACTCGATAATAGCCCGCCGCCGAATTATGATAAAGAAAGTAAAGACGAATGTCATCACGTAAATAACAACCCAAGATATAAATGGTATGTTAAATAAGATAGATACATGTATAATATGATATACTATATAATACCTGCATAGACTACAAGCAGATCTATAAAAAACCAGCCGCTTTTCAAGTTATCGCGCCCACAAGGTCAAATTATGGACGTAAAATAAATGTGAAAAATCGCAATAAGTCGACCATTTTGATTTTTTTACCGGCCATTATTGAGCTTGTCCAAGAACTGCTTATTAGTAACATGCATAACAAACTTGAAGAGGATACTTGTGAAAATGTTGAAGTTATCGCGCCTACAAGGTCAAATTATTGACGTAAAATGAGAAAAATCGCAATAAATCAGCCATTTTGAATTTTTTTCCAGCCATTGTTGAACTTGTCCAAGAACTACTTATTAGTAACATGCATAACAAATTTGAAGAGGATATGTGAAAAACTTTTCAACTTATCGCGCCCACAAGGTCAAATTATTGACGTAAAATGTGAAAAATCGCAATAAATCGGCCATTTTTTTTTTTTTTCGGCCATTATTGAACTTGTCCGAGAACTGGTCATTAGTACCATGCATAACAAATTTGAAAAGGATATGTGAAAAACTTTTCAAGTTATCGTGCCCACAAGGTCAAATTATTGACGTAAAATGTGAAAAATCGCAATAAATCGGCCATTTTTTTTTTTTCCCGGCCATTATTGAACTTGTCCGAGAACTGGTCATTAGTAACATGCATAACAAATTTGAAAAGGATACGTGAAAAACTTTTCAAGTTATCGCGCCCACAAGGTCAAATTATTGACGTAAAAGGTGAAAAATCGCAATAAGTCGGCCATTTTGAATTTTTTTTCAGCCATTATTGAACTCGTCCGAGAAGTGGTCATTAGTAACATGCAAAACAAATTTGGGAAGGAAACATGAAAAACTTTTCAAGTTATCGCGCCCACAAGTAAATGTTAACGCCGACGCCGACGACGCCGAACTTCAATTGCAATAGCCCACCTTTTTTATTTAAAATTAAAAGGCGGGCTAAAAATGACGAGGGAGCTTGAAGGGTTGAATAATTACAAAATAAGTGCATGAACTTACCTGACAAAGTGCTCTATTCCTAATTTGTGTGTACAAAGTATTAACGTGCGGTGCGAGGTACATGTCCAGCAGTAGATTATCCTGTACAAATACAAACAAGAAATTGAAGCTAACATACTGTACAAATGTCACGTTATCTGGACTTATGTAAACTTTTGTGCACATTAAAAAAACTGTTAATAAAAAAATTCCTTCTAGTATTATTGCAACAAGGTTTAAACACAAAAAGCACGATTCACTTCTTGAAGGCATGTGTGGGCAATAAATTATTTTGTGCCAAAAATATGCTGTATAATATTTTTAAAGGAGAAATCTTGTAAATATAGTGGTATTGTCATTACCTAAATGGAGAAGTTAGCGTGTGGAAAAATTTAGCTAGAAAAAAAATACACTAATACTGCAACCTCCCTTTTGTTATAATATAGGGTTTTATTGACATAAAAGTTCACACGGATACTTACCCTAATGTCATCTAGTAGCTTAAGACATGATGCATATTTGGAGTCGTAAAACATGTGAATTATATCACGTAGCTGTGGTTCTAATTCTAGGAACAATTTGAAAGAACTGAAAACAGAAAATTAGTTATCACTGAATCATTCACAAATGGTGAATTTCATTATATATTCCAAAGACACACACATGACATAGACACACGTACACATTAAAAAATACAGCACTTTTAAAGGTTATTGAGCAATTCAAGCTTAAAAAGAATGAAAAACAGCAAAAAAACAATTAAGCAGCATAAGGATTAATGCATCTAACTCGTTGTATTTGTTTGTCATAAATTATTTACAATGTTTATTCACATCAGCTATTTCAGAGCAGTTTATCTGTCACTTTGGCCAGATAGGCCTCAAGCAGGGGAATCCATACTCTCATCATTATAGCCAATTAAAAATTATCTACACGGTCTTGGTTAATCAACGAATTTCAATTATTAAGCTAGTCTTCAAATTTAACCCTTGAAGTTAAAAAATGTATGTTTTTAATCACTTGAAGTTGTGTCTTGTTACCGCAAGCCACAGCTTCAAGTGAATAAAATTAGTTCAATTTGCCAAATTTAGGTTGAAATGATTATCCCAGATTTAAGACATAAAAAAAATTTAGTAGCTGCTTATATAAGGTTATTAAAACATCCGAAAACAATACCATAGTCCAGTATAGTTGAAATCAGTGCTCTAACTTCTAAGAGCTAACCCTTAGAGCACTGGTGTCGACTGCAGAAGACATTCTGTGTTTTTATTAGCACCCGCATAACCCCTGATAAGGAACTGTTGACAGTAAAATATGTCTTCAATCTTGAAACACTTGATATATATTGGGACTTAATTTTCACAAAAAAATAAATATTCAGTTATTTGAAGTTGTGTATCGCAGTAGCGAGACACAATTTCAAGTGACTGAAAATTTAAATTGATTAACTCAGTGATCTAAGGGTTATATACGGAATACAGCGTTCGCTCATCGTGATTGGCTCTATCACTGAAATTAAGCAACGTCGCGCCCGGTTCATAATTGGATGGGTGACCGCCTGGTGACTGTCAGGTGCTGTATACACTCGTGGGGCTCAGAGAACCACGTAAATCAGATGGCTCGTCTGACTGACCTAGAGTTGGACGTAAAAGAACCTCAATGGACGTAGGCGCACTTTCCATCCAGCGAGACCCCAGAAAATCCACAATGTGTGAGTACTTGGCACATAAGGCGAATTTGCTTGGAATGAACATAGCTTGAAAATAGCCTCAATGGCAGCTCAGCTGTATATCTCCCAGGAGACTGAGTTGGAATTTGAATGATAACAGGCCTTGCTAAGTTACTCTAGATGTTCAGCGCTCTGAGCAGCCGCCGGCTGGATACATGCGCTATATAAGATTTCATTCATTCATTCATTCATTCATAAACGAATGAGTGAATGGGAATTTGAGTAGCTCTCCAAGCATTGTGCATGTCATGGTAATATTGCGACACAAAATTTTCTAACTATTTGTATAGTACACAGCATCATAGATTCCAGTGAGCAAGTGAAGCGAGGTACTGAAATTTTTCTAATAAACGACCGGGGCGTTAATTAGAATATCCCTGGAGATTACAGAGGGGATGGGTTTTATTTTCAAATCAGGTTTTTTTTATTGGAATATGGGCGTTTATTAGAATAACTACAGTAATTATTCTTAACAGCAGCTACTTCAGAGTGGTTTATCTGTCACTTTGGCCAGAAGGCCTCAAGCAGGGGAATCCATGCTCTCATCATTATAGCCGGTAAAATATTATCTACAAGTTGTTGGTAAATTAATGAAAAAGATTTAAGATGAAACAAATTCTAATATACACTAATGAGTGAGTGAATGTGACGTCTTCGCACGTTTTGGCAGGGCCATATTCCGACAGGAGGAAGCACAAAGGTGGGACTAAATCCTACTTTTTTAATGATTTAAAATATGTTATGGTGCACAGTATCACGGTTTCAAATCCTTTAATCACAGCAGCTATTTCAGAGCGGTTTATCTGTCACTTTGGCCAGAAGGCCTCAAGCAGGGGAATCCATACTCTCATCATTATAGCCGACAGAACATTATATACAAGATCTTGGTTAATAAACAATTATTTTTATGAAACAAATCTTCAAAAATGAGTAAATTTGAATGAGTAGCTCTCCAAGAATTGTACATGCCATGGCAATAACAATATTGCGACAGTTGGAAATTTACTGTTTTTCAATTCTTTTTATAGTGCACAGCATCATAGGTTTCAGTGAGCAAGTGAATCGAGGCACCATATTTATTCTATTAAACGCCTGGGGCATTAATTAGAATACCCCCTGAGATTACAGGGGGATGGGCGCTTATTACAAGGTTTCTGCGGATCTACTCTTCTTAAAAGAATGTTTTTTTCACTTAAAATTTAATGATTTTTTACTGACGAAAATAAACAAATTAATACTTATGTATACCTGTTTGCCGTATTTTAAACGCAAAATAACAATTAGACATGGAAGCATACTGCATGCACCTTCCGACAATATATAATAGGTGAAACTGACTTCAAACTATCAGAAAACCAGTAGTATTTGTTAGGACAGGCTGGCTGACGATCACACATTTATAAGATATCCATATAATCGCTGATTTTTTCATTCCCTGATTTTATCATTCTTAATGACTTATTTGATTAGCAATTAAATTTAATGACTTTATATTGTTAGAATTCTGTAAAGCGCAGTGACTTCACTCGGTAAAAACAAGGTTATATAACACCCCCTCCCCCATACTTCATTCTGTGAAACGCAGTGACGTCACTCGGTGAAAACAAGGTCATATAAGATCCCCTCCCCCATACTTCATTGTATTAGCCAGCTCGGTGGAAACAAAGGAGGTCAAGGTCATTGAGTTTCACAGAATATCCCCTGAGATGACAGGATGGGCGCTCATTATAGCAGTTTTTTAATGATCATATAGTGTAAATGATCGTGGGTTTTATTTTCAAATCAGAGGGCTGGGCGTTTATTGGAATATGGGATATGAGAATAAATACCGTAGTTATTCTTAACAGCAGCTATTTCAGAGCGGTTTATCTGTCACTTTGGCCAGACGGCCTCAAGCAGGGGAATCCATACTCTCATCATTATAGCCGACAGAACATTTAATTATCTACACAAGTTGTTGGTAAATGAACGAAAAAGATGAAACAAATTATAATATACACTAATGAGTGAGTAAATGGAACATTTCTTAGTTCACTTCACATTTCGGCAAAAAAACAACAACAGGAAGTACAAAGTTGGGACCAAATCCTACTTTTTTAAATGATTTAAAACATCTTATGACAGTATACACCATCATAGGTTTTGGTAAGCAAGTGAATGGAGTTAATTATATGCTTATTCACAGCGGCTATTTCAGAGCGGTTTATCTGTCATTTTGGCCAGAAGGCCTCAAGCAGGGGAATCCATACTCTCATCATTATAGCCTCAGTAAGGTATTAGGACAGAAGAAAAAAATAAATGTCTTGATTTTAATCATTACTTTTGCTTGCTTAACATCTTTATTCTTCTAAACTTTGTATATACAAAATCATCTTCACAATTACAGAAGTATAGCCTGTCTTGTATGTCATTATATTTCCTAATGCTTATATATTAACCCTTTCACCGTGGCGCCAAAAGGCGACAACTTGGCAGACCGCGGATGTCGCCAAAATCGACATCAGTGATTACTATTTTTAATTAAAAAAAATTAATTCAGCGCTCAGGCATTTTATGACGTTATAATTCAGCGGGGAGAGGGTTAATAACATCACCTACCATGCAACATATCACGTTTGAACACTGTTTGAACTAGAGCTTTGGTATGATTCCGTTCCAGTGAAAAGGTTTTTCATCATCATGTACATAGCTATCATCTATTACTGCTATCAATACCTTTTACTGGACAAGAAAATCGTGTATTTGTCTAGTATAACTATGGGACAGATTTACGACTCCTACTGATTGAACTGGTATTAAATATGATAAGAGAAGTCTTAAAAATGAGTTGTGAGTAGTGCTTAACCAGGGCTGGAAATAAGAGTGTTCCGTTTGTCCAGGACAAATAAATCACAAGAAGCCAGACGGACAACCCATTTTCATCCAACAGTGACAGGTACAGACACTGACTGTGAGCTGTAACTACTACTAGACTAGTCTAGCCTATGCCCAACCAAATTTTGACCATCATTTTTTCTGACTGTCAAACATAGTTAATATTTTTGGTCGTGATCAAAATTATAGCTTCACTTCTGTTCTCATTTTTGGGCAGACAACTTAAAATTGTGGCGGACAACCAAAATATTCATGTTGGTTGTCAGCTGGACAACGAACATTTTGAAACTTATTTCCAGCCCTGCTATATGGCCCATTGCCCTGTCATCAAAGAGCCCAATGTCAGCACTAAATTAGGGCTTGTATTCGACGCTTCTTCTCCAATTTAAAACAGTGTTTTGTGACTGTGTTCCTACAGGGATCTCTCCCACCTTTATAAGTAGAGAATATTCTCAAAAGTAGAGATTATCAGGAGTAAAGCCTTCATGCAACTCATTGTCAGTGACAGGAATTTTATAAAACTGGGATTTGGTGGTGGAAGGGTTAGCTTTATTGCATTGAGGTATTCAGAGCGGTTTATCTGTCACTTTGGCCAGAAAGCCTCAAGCAGGGGAATCCATACTCTCATCATCATAGCCTCATGCAAAAAAATCTACTAAATATAACAAACATAGGCACTCACCTACTGGCGATAACATTTTTCTGAAGCTCTGCTCTATCAAATGACGCTAACGCACACAAAGCTCCATAGGTCGCTACATTATTTGCAGATAATAACTGAAAAAAAACATATTAATTAGTAATGTTATATTTAATAAACTGTTCTAATGGCAACCATATTAGGCAAGCTGTACATAGAATCGTTTGTAGTGGAGTTTTTTAACATAGTTGCCACAAAAATTTCAGAAACAAAATTCTTCACTTCGCACTGATTTTTCATGACCAGAATGGGAAGTATTCATGACTTCAATCAGGTGCGATATTGGCACTAATCAGTGGCGGATCGAAGATCCGAAAAAAGGGGGTCGTTTAAGATTTTTTAAGTCAATTCAGGGACTTTTTAACAGTATTTAGCAAAATGGCAGGGAACTGTGGTGAAAAAAACAAAATAGGCTAATATGTGTGGTGAAAAAACAAAATAGGCTAATTGTGTCAGCGCACTAACCTCAGGAAAATCACAGTGATCAAAGTTTGCCTGGAGGAAACATTTGGCAGCAGATTTGTATTTTTTTGTAGCGAGTTCCGCTAAGCCAGCTGCACATTTCAGCTTGCTCAGCACAGATTGCCCGCCATCCTTCGTCTGGTGCTGAAAATTAAATGCAAATTTCAGTTACAGTTCAGAAAAGCCTAATTGCCTCCAAACACGCTAGTGTTATACAGGCACTAATTTTAAAATATTTTAAAATGTTTTGTACCCTTAAAATGAAAGTATAAATTCCCATATTTTTCCTGTTATTTCAGTTAAAATAGGCCATTTTAAGCAATAAAATTTGAAATTCTTGATATTTTTTTCTTCTGGGGGAGGATCCCCAACTCCCCCCTACTTTTAGACCTCCCCACTCAAATATTCTGGCAGAAACCCTGATCCGGTATAATATTTATATACATATTTATTTCACGAGAATTGAACAAAGTTGTGCTGTGAAGACAGTTAC